>CM069295.1:46635779-46990779 GCA_035609425.1 Epinephelus awoara
ATTTACTGCAGCCGACACAGTCCATGATCCTGGAGATGTTTTTAAAATGGAGGCGGAATTCCTCCTGAAGGACGAAACACGAGACTGTTCAGAGTTTCTGGTCAACACGAAATCATTTAAAATCATACACGTATCAAAGCTGTGTTGATGTCGTTAACGAAAGCTGTGATTAAATATGTTCGTCAACAACCAAGACGATGACGAGACAACACCAACATCATTAAACACCAACTGTGACCATATCAACACGCAATACTGCTGACGAAAAAAGACTGAAGTTTAAAAATTTAATTATTACTTAAATCTCTTTATTTTCACTGACGAATAGAAAAGACGAAATATTTTTATTTTTTACTGAAACTAAAATAGTTTTCCTTGACTTAACTTAAAAAGTTAGTTTCCTTTGTCCAAAACTCAAATAGTTACAGTTTTCATGAACTTAAACTAAAATAGTTAAAGTTTCTTTGACTAAGATAAGGCTAAAATGAGTCAACTAAAACTTGAGTCACAAACAGGATGAGGTTGACCACATGTGATAAAAACTGCTAAGTTCATTAAACACAGGACCAGCACTGAGACTAAACAATACAAACAGCTGGCCAAATGAGCTCTTACACTCCAGCAGTGTTCATATATGATGTGGCAGAGAATGGAGCTGGTTATGGAGTGAGGCTACACTGTTGTTTTGTTAAACACACAAATAAATCAAACTGGTTTCAGGCGTCACTGCTCATTAAAAAGAGAGCGTCAGAATAAAAATGCACCTGCTCTATTTGAAACCACAAAAACAAACTCGTCTCTCTCCTTGTGTAGGACGAACACACACTGGAAAAGGTTTTGGTTTCACCTTTAATGTTTTGGCTTCCATTTTGTGTCCGGCGAACATGGACTTCTCATCAAAGTGCATGGGGAAAGCTCTGGAAGACAAGCGGAGCCGTTAGTCTTAAAATAACGAGTGAACTTGTAAACGACCTGCAGAACATCACGTATATGATTTAAGCACAGTTCTGTGTTTTAACACAAAGAAACATCCCACCAGCTGTCAGAGAACACAGAAGCTGCTGGTTTGTGTTACTGTGTGACTTTGGTGTTTGAAAGGGTTCGTTTGGATTCACACGACGACACAAACAGACTAACTGATCGAGGCAGCGGTAGACCAGCAGCTCCTGAGTTTAACAATGTTGAATCTCTGCTTTGCTTAATGGAGACTGGCTTTGAAGAGAAAACAGATAACAGCTTCACTTCCCCGTCAGGTACAGCGTTTCTTTTGACTTCAGTTGACCCACAAACGAGCCTGTCTTACTTGATCTCGTTGAAGACCTGCAGCAGCAGGTCCTTGGTGGCTCCGTCCTCCTGCGTGTTTCCCGTGTACAGGTTGACAAATGCTCGCTCAAAGTACGGAGCTACCTTGTAGAGCGCCCGCAGCTCGATCAGGTACAGGAAGTAGAGGTTCTTCAGCCGTCGCGTGCCCTCGCCCTTCGTCTCCGCTGTGTCGAAGCGACGCCGAAACTCCTGAACATTTGGACCCCACACCGACCGGCCCCAGCCCTCTGAGGAGTCAAACAACATCAACGGTTTACTGCATTCTATCATAAAACTTTCAACTCATATTGAAACTCAGAGACAGGAGTATAAGTAGATTTTTTCAACTTCATTGGCATTTTTTTCTGATAAATATTATCCAGTTCTCAGCTCTCTACAACTTTTGTTTCTGTGGGAACTTTTCTGTCAGGTGTTTTATTTAGTGCCTCTGTGGGGTTGCCTGGTTGCAGCCTCTTCTGATGAAATTAGGGAGGCCTGGAAAGAGGAACTGGGCCTTGAATTATCTCCAGTTTCATGTGGTAAGAGTCTTTGACACAGTTCTGCTCTGTTAACAGTCAACACCAGCTGAACTAGTTAAGTTCATGTTAAGTGACAGAGAGTATTTTGTCTCACACTTTCCTGCTCTTACTGGATTCTGTCCCAAAATATTTTACTGGATCTCAAAGGACTATTAAGGAACCATTCAACTGGAGACTGGACTCGCCACATGTGACTGCTCACAATTTACTCCGCACCTTCCAACAGCCATGCAACAGTCCTTAATGCTAGCAATGAATCAGCTTTAGTTAAATAAAAACAACTATTGTGAGATCAGTCTGACGTACCGTCCAGCAGGTACTGGGCACACAGGTGGATGTTGATGCTGCTGTGAAGGCCTGAGATGAGTCGGTAGAAAACTCTCTTCTCCAAACACAAACCTAAAGACACAGACAGGAAGTAGTGCAGAGGACGTGTTTGATTCATCAGAGTAAACTAACTGAGGAATCAAAAAGGTTCAGTCCACCCAAATTTATTTATTATTATCTCTTCATGCAGATGATTTTATTCGTCCGTATTCAGAGGAGTCTGTCTCTGACATTTTTCACACCAATTGTCTCCCCTTCTGTTCCTTCTGATGATGTCATGCATCCACAGACAAACACTTGTCTTTATCTGGACATATTTTCCCCACAAATGCAACATGCTAACGTTATTAGCACAAGCTTATGGCATTTTACATTGTAATTAGCCTAGCGAACAACAGACTTTTTTCTCTACTCATATGAAGCCAGGGACAGCGGCAACATTTAACAAAGGTAACGTTACAAAATTATAAGATGGCCGCAGGCTGGTGAGGACAATGGGAAACGCGTTTGAGCAGAAGCAGCAGTTTCATTTACACGGGAAGAACAATGACCAAGAGCTAAACTCAAAGTGTCTGCTGTTGTTTTTAAACACACAGAGACGAACGACAGCTAACGTTTTCCTTCAGGTTCATCCAAATAAAATGAAAAAGTGCCTCACTTGTCAAACTCTTACATCACCTGAGATACAGCTTTTTTTTTAGGTCAGAAGCTGCCAGGAAACAAAGGTTTAAAAAGGAAGTTTGAAGTTGTTTGTGAGCTGAACGGTGAAGGATGTCACAGACCGTTTCCTTTGAGAGGAAAAAGATAAAAACACGAGGAAGCACTCACCCTCGAGCCACTTGTAGAAACCCTCTCCTGCAACATGAGCAACATCAGAAAAGAGACCTCATCAGTTTTTACAACATGACTTAAAATAAATTCACCTGAAGACAGTTTAGTTTTACTCACCGTCGTCGTCTCCTGAACACAGAAAGACAAAGAGAGACAGGGAACAAAGCTCCGTTAGATCTGTGCTATTAATAAACACAAACACCTTCATTAACACACACACAGATAAACACACTTATATAAAAGATGCAGGACAACAGCAGAGAGTTCATGAGAAGCTGCAGTTTTCAAATCTACTTTTATAAGTCAGGAATTAACGAGCACATTATGAGGGAACGAGAAGTCCCGCCCTGCAGCTGTATGACTCCGCCCACCAGTCCAGTGTCTCTGACAGTCTCCATCATGTCAGTGAAAACATGGATGCTTCACACACAGAGGATCTATACAATCAGCACAGTTTCAAGATTAGAGTCACCAATTCAGTATCTGACCAAATGTCTCCCCTTCTGTTCCTGAGATATGACATTAAAACATGATGATGTCACAATCAAGCTGACCTTTGACCTTTTGACCTTCATTATTTTATCCTGTTAAGGTGCTAACACACCAAACCGGCATCAAAGCCAACTGTTGCATCATCTACGTGGCCTCACGTCGCCCTGTGTCAGTTGCATTTGAACACACTACACGGACTACATCCGACAGCCAAGTAGCACGTACGTTCTGCGCCTGCGTGAGAGAGAGCGGAGTGAGAGAGTGGTACATCCTGTCAGCCGAGGGGTTTCCTATCTGTGCAGCCGAGCACCGCAGCACCTCCACGGACTATTACATCCAGACGGTCCCGGTGTTTCCTCCGCAGGCTCCACTTCACTCAGCTGCCCGATAAACCCGCTGCTTCTTCCCACTTTAACCTGAATAACAAACCAGGGCTCGGTGCTCCAGTTGGATCCAAACGGAGAGCCGGGGCTAGCTCAGAGACTAGCGGAGGCTAACGCTCCGCTAGCCGCTCCCAGCTAGCTCCGGTTTGTTATTCAGGTTAAAGTGGGAAGAAGCAGCGGGTCTGTGGGGCAGCTGAGTGAAGTGGAGCCTGAGGAGGAAGCACCGGTTAGCCCCGGTTTCAATCGGCTGAAAAGCCGCCAACGCCGAAGTGCCAACATTGCGGGACACATCGCAAAAACTAGGGCAACAGACGCTCACCGACGGCCCGACTTTGGTCGACAGCCGACCGTCGGCTTGGTGTGTCAGGGCCTTTAGACATTTGGGTCAAGTTTGGTCAGAATTAGCGTATGAATTCTTCAGTTATGGACAGACACATGTTTTGTGAGGTCACACTGACATTTGACCTTTGACCACAACATTCTAATGAGTTTATTCCTTGGTTGAAACCAGTGCTTATTTGACTTCCTGTTGCCTTTCTATCATCTTGAACCAGTCTGGCCATTCTCCTCTGACCTCTGGCATCAACAAGGCATTTTGGCTCACTGGATATTTTCTCTTTTTGGGACCATCCTCTGTAAACCCTAGAGATGATTGTGCTGAACATCCCAGTAAATACTCAGACCAGCCCGTCTGGCACCAACAACCATGTTAACCACGTTCAAAGTCACTTCAGTCACCTTTCTTCATCATTCTGATGCTGCGTTTGAACTTCAGCAGCTCGTCTTCACCATGTCTACATGACTAAATGTTAATGAGCTGCTGACACCTGATTGGCTGATTAGATATTTGTGTTAACGAGCATTTGAACAGGTGTCCCTAATAAAGTGGCCTGTGTGTGTATAAGTGAATTATTGAAACAGCTTCTCTATGGGACTGATTATTCTCAAATTTTAGACGCCCACTCGACACATCGGTGTTGTGGGTTTCACTTCCTGTCTCATGTGAGGCATTATGGGTAAAGATGTGGCTTAGAGATATCTGTAATAAGCTTCCGTTTCATCTCTCGGTTTTTATCAGGCTGAGGAAAAAAAAAAACGTGTCTGCTGCGCTTTCACTTTTACTTCCTCGATGGTTGGGCTGAGTTTCAACTGTTTCAACTCCACGCTCACATGGACGTGAGACCAGCAGAGGGCCATTATTTTTACATAAGTAAGATATAACTCATCAAACACACAATGAGGAACAGAAACTCAGGTGCTGGTTTTAGGGGGGAGGTTCAAACTTTTTTCAGTATCTTCCTTTGAGGACGAACAACAGCTTAAAAAAAACAAAAGAAGTCAAAGTTCACAAACATGAAGTATCGTCTGAAAACACGCAGCTCTACGTGAACTTTGTTGAAATACAATTCAGTTTAAATTGGAAAAACGTGCAATTAAATCAGGAACAAGATCATGAATCTGATGGAAGCTTTCGGTGTTTGACTGTTTCGTCATGACAACATTTCTGATTTCAGGTAAAAAAAAACAGTTTCAGATTTAGTTTGCTGAAACTTGACTGTTATTGATTTTTTCCTGACTCACCTCTGCTCGGAGCCAGAGGGTTCAGAGGTCGGTACACTGATCTGGGCCTGTCGGCAAAGGAAGAAAGATTTCTATTAGTGATCAATAAACACAAGAGGATCAGAGTCACACTGACAGGAAGGTGTTTGTTTTTATTTCCTTTTCATTAGACACGTATATATACAAACAATAGAATGTCACAGTGCCCTCGAGTGTGGCTTTAAGAAGCACTGTGACAACCAACCGCGGTCTCCCTATTTGCGATGAGGAGCACTGCTATCTTTATGTGTACCGTGTGTGTGTGTGTGTGTGTGTGTGTGCGTGTCTCACTTGAAGCAGTTTTCCTCGTAGATGCTGTTCCAGACTCTCCAGGCTGAGGGACCCTTGTATCCAGTGAATCGCTCCGGATTTAGCAGCAGATCAACGTACTCTGCATCAGGAGAGGTTTCATCTAACAAACACACACACACACACACACACACACACACAAAACAGACTTTAATGGACTGAGAGCATCAACCGATGTGGGTGAGCTCGTTGTGATGTGTAAACTTTTCACAGTCACTGACTTCATGTTAGCTAGATGATAAAATGATCTCAAAACGGGACCTCAATAAAATGTATGTCGATGATAAGTCATTTTTACTCCATATAGATCGACCCAAACAGCAGGAGTTTACAGACAGCTGTCAGTCAGTCTGCAGTGTTGGGGATGCACGTCATAGTACACACCCATTTTTCGCTGCATAGTGCGTGCTAAGGTGAGGAGGAAGTTAAAGTAATGTGGACATAATGAAAAGAGCGGAAGATGAGTGGAGGTGAGGCGCAAAGCTGTGGTGAAGCAAAAAAGGTGACACAACGTCCATAATTTGCAAGTGGTTTGGCTACTCAAAGAGCGACTTTAGAGCCGCAGCCTGACGTGCACCTCCCCAGAAATGTGACCACACGTCATAGTGACGTAGCCCTCCTGTCTGTCTCTGTGAGCTGAAACCATTTCCCTCAGTGGAAACAAAGCTTTGATTTACTTTAATTTCACAGATAAGAAACAATAAATAGTGAAAACAATAAAGCCTCCACTAAAATAGCATTTTAAGTCTTGTGTGTGATTTATCCTGGCAGAGGAAATCTCTGTTAGCTGCTAGGCTAATTTATACAATGTAAAATGCCATAGACTTGTGCTAATAACATTAGCATGTTGTATCTGTGGGGAAAATCCAGATAAAGACAAGACACAGCCGTCTGTCATACAGTGCGGAGTGACAAGTTTGAGTGTTTGGTATTAAATACACTGGTGTGATACATGCTTTCTTGATTTTTGGTAGCCTGTATGTATATTTGGAGTAATGTGTATTTAATATGTGTATTGAATCAACTAAACTTTACAGCACTTCACAGAAACCTGGCACTGACTAGTGTTTAGGAGGTGTAACTGTTGTGCAGCTGCACAGTTTCAAGTTTCTGTCTTTGCATTTTATTTTGATCACAGTCTGTTTTTATAAAACTACTTGCGACATCTCAAATGTGGCTTTGACCTGCAGCTGTTAACATTTAGTTTATTTCGTAGAAAAAAAAAAAAAAAAACGAGCTATATGTCGTGTCGTATCAACCTATACTCCATATTGCCCAGCCCTAGGCTGTGGTGTAGAGATGTGTGCCCAAAAGAAAAGCCCACACTTCTGGTCAGAGGGAAACACGCCTACTTTCTTGGATGCCAGCAGGTTTTTGGATGTGCACAAACATCACAACATCAGCCTTTAAAAGAAAGTGGTTTTACTTTAATCAGAGAATACACGGCTGCATGTTCATGGTAATAATAGTGAAATATTCTTTTTTATTACTCATATAAACAGTTTAGTGGGAATATTGTTTTTTCAGAATAAGGGCAAAACCAGAATATTTTGTGCCCATTAACACTTTCTCCTCTACCATGACAGTGTTAAACGGAACAGATGATTCAGCTTTTCCTTTGATGGAGCAGATAATATGATGTTTGTCCTGAGGGTGGCAGCGGAGGGAAAGTCATGAGGTCTAAAATCTGAACTGATGTGAATTTTCATGGAGATTTGCACATTTGATTTTGATATTTCAGTGTACAAGTGGAAGATATGTTGTGATTGTGGTGTCAGATTAAAAGTCAGGATGATCATACAAGAGAAGAAACATCCACCACACGGATCTGGTAAACCTGTCGGCTAGTTGCTCAGGTGTGGTGCTGCAGGTCAAAGTGTTGGACAGACAGAGTAAATCCTCACCATCCAGCTCACAGAAGTGGTCCTGAGCATCGTCGTGTCTCGCCCAGTCAGCGAACGCCTCTTTACTCTGGTTACTGAAACAGGAAGTAATAACCTTTGTCAGTCACAGAGACGACACAGTGACATCACAGCAGGAACAAATCAGAAAGAGAAAGAATATAATTAAAAAAAAATGAACAACTTGATTAATTCAAACATTTAGCCTTTCCTTTTTTTTCTGTTTTTAGGATCATGTTTTGGAATTTTTGCCTTTATTTGACAGAGTATCCGCAACGTTGCAGCAATGTGGCACACACTCTAAAAGCAATTTGTCTCCATAAAACAGTTCTGTCTGTGCAGTAGAAAGAAGCAGGTACTACATGGTGCTACATGACCACAGAAAACAGAGCATGGTTAAATAGAAGATTTCAGACTTAAATCTGAATTTTGAGGATTTATTTTAAGGTTTAATCAAACCTCAGGGACCCACAGCATCCCTCCGATTATTGATTAATGATTAAGCGATCGCTGCAGGGTCGAGGTTTGCAGTTTCCAGTTTGGTGAAAGACTCGTCCAGGTTTCATACCACAGCCCTGACGTGACTCTGTGACTGCTCACAATAGATGTAAGTCTCTCTTCTCTTCCTGGTTTGTCCACAATGAGGTTATTTTTAGACTTTTGAGTCGAGCAGGTTGAGCAGGTTTTTAATATCCAGAGTGTCTTATTATCTTTGTAGTTTCAGCACAAACTTATCGTTGGTTTGAATGTGCCTTCATTTGATTCTAACTGCCGCTGTCTGAACTGATGATAACCCTCCGTATTTTCCATGACAGCGATGCAGCTGAGGTCAGTCTGCTGTGAAGCGCGCAGCAGCTGCCAGCCAGACGTCTGTGAATGTTTGACCTGCTCACTATCAGCTGCTGGAGCTGCTTTGCATTTTGAGTAAATGAGCTGCTGCATCTGACAGAGTGAAAGATAAAGGCGACAGGAAGAGGTCTGTGGTGTCACCTCAGGGTGCTGTTGATGGCGCCCAGCTCTTTGGCCTGTTCACACTCCGTCATGTCCGACATCGTATTTGCTGCCTGGGAATACTGGAAACAGAGAGAGAGACGGTTAGTGAGAGGGACGGTGCAGCTGCTGATGTCATGCTAATAATGAACTAGTTCAGCTGAAAGTGAATCTCGTTTTGATGAAGTGGTGTCATTTTTTATGAGACCACAACAAGTGAGAATGAATTCAGCGCTGATGTCACGCTTGTTACACGTTTAGCCTGTCGAGCTCCAGATGGGTCAGTTAGGATCTGTAAACTCCTGCAGACGCTCCGCACACACTGCTGAGGTGGCACACAGTCGTGTTTCCCAGCTGACGGTCAGTGAAACACTGTCGACCTTGACTGGGAAGTGTGCAGATGTCCAAACACTTCTGGCTCATTACAGGACAAACATCAGGCTGCGAGCCAAGAGCTGCTGGCAAACACTCAGTCCTCAGTCTCTACATGGAAACTATCGAGCAGATAAGCTGAGTGCTGGAAGAGTAGAGTGTGTGTGTGTGTGTGTGTGTGTGTGTGTGTGTGTGTGTGTGTGTGTGTGTGTGTGTGTGTGTGTGTGTGTGTGTGTTTTTACTGAATCAGCTAATGAGACAGAAAGTGCTGGAACAAACACAGCTGGTCCTGAACTGCATCAAACACGTAAAAGGAGTTTGTTGTCCAAAGATGAAGGACACGTATAAAATCAGTTCAACAACAGGCTGCGTTCACAGATGGTTAACAAAAGTCTGGTGATGTTTGTCACTGTGTTTTAAAGCACAGAGTGAGCGTATCTACTGACAGGTACAGTGAGCGTACAGGTACAGTGAGCGTATCTACTGACAGGTACAGTGAGCGTATCTACTGACAGGTACAGTGAGCGTATCTACTGACAGGTACTGTGAGCGTATGTACTGACAGGTACAGTGAGCGTATCTACTGACAGGTACTGTGAGCGTATGTACTGACAGGTACTGTGAGCGTATGTACTGACAGGTACTGTGAGCGTATGTACTGACAGGTACTGTGAGCGTATGTACTGACAGGTACAGTGAGCGTATCTACTGACAGGTACAGTGAGCGTATCTACTGACAGGTACAGTGAGCATACGGGTACAGTGAGCGTATCTACTGACAGGTACAGTGAGCGTATCTACTGACAGGTACTGTGAGCGTATCTACTGACAGGTACAGTGAGCGTACAGGTACAGTGAGCGTATCTACTGACAGGTACTGTGAGCGTATCTACTGACAGGTACAGTGAGCGTATCTACTGACAGGTACAGTGAGCGTATCTACTGACAGGTACAGTGAGCGTATCTACTGACAGGTACAGTGAGCGTACAGGTACAGTGAGCGTATCTACTGACAGGTACTGTGAGCGTATCTACTGACAGGTACTGTGAGCGTATCTACTGACTGACAGGTACAGTGAGCGTATCTACTGACAGGTACAGTGAGCGTATCTACTGACAGGTACAGTGAGTGTATCTTCTCTCTCTCTGTCTCAAGGCTTTCCATGTAAGCATGTGGAAGGGCAGGGAGGTTTACGCTCTCTACCTTGAGGCTTTCTACCTAAGCGTGTGGAAGAGCAGGGAGTTTGCACTTTCTTCCTTGAGGCTTTCCACGTAATCACGCAGAAGGGGCAGAGAGGTGCGCTCTTCCTGCCTTAGGCTTTCCACATAGGTGCATGGAAGAGGCTTTCTGCATAGGCCCGAGGAAAGGCAGAGAGGCCCAAGAACAGAGCCATACTGCTAAATATAACACTGCAAATGGAAATAAAGTTTCCTCTGACTCAAGTGTTCCTGACCGACATTTAATCAGTTCATCGTTGAGTCCAAGTGGGCGTTTTTGCCAAACATAAAGAATCTCCCTAAAGGCATTTGTGAGATACAAAGTGAGGTTCCCAAACGTTTGGACACTCTGCTTCAGTTACATTCACTGTTTCTACCCGAGAGAACAAATAAACATGTTAAAGTGATTCACTTTAGAAAGTCTCTCACCTTGTTGTAGTTCCCAGACTTGATGCCCACTGGGATCTTACTCTGTAAAACACAACAGAGATCAACAAACAAACAAACAAACAAGAGAAACTTTTATCTAAATCGCTAAATAAATCAACCAATAAAAAATCATGCATCAGCTGCATCAGAACACAGTATAAAAACTATTTTAGTAAGTTCATCAGTGTTTGAAAACTGACATTAAACTAGTAAAAACAAATACAACATGCTAACGTTTTTAGCACAAGCCTATGGCATTTTACATTGCATAAATTAGCCTAGTGACTTCCTCTGCTCATATGAAGCCAGGATAAATCACACACAAGACTTAAAATGCTATTTTAGTGGAGGCTTTATTGTCTTCACAATGTATTGTTTATCTGTGAAATTAAAGTAAATCAAAGCTTTGTTTCCACTGAGGGAAATGGTTTAAATCCCGCATTACTCTGCCTCTGATTGGCTTGCCCTGACATTATTACTCTAAACATACCCAATCCAACTAACAAAGGCAACTGGTGCTAACCAATCATAGGTGGTGTGGGGCGGGTCATTTCTTTGCTTTCCCAGGACTGCAAATTTGCTAACCGTACACAATCAAAGCAACTAACTAGCCTACAGCTTTTTCCACTACCTCACCAGAAGCTGAACCCATCATCATTTCTACAGTTGCACCCTCAAGAACAAGGTGGACAAAAAAAATTATATTATTCACGATAAAAAGCATAAACAACACTACCATAGTCACTGAATCAGTCATGTAGGGCAGACGGATGTTAAAGCCTTATTCCTGTGCTGTTTCTTTTCTTTTCATTCCTACTGTTTAATTTACACACTTACTTTGTAATTTGCTCGACAAATAAGAGGCATTATTGGTATAATTTTTGTTAATATTAAGCAGGAGTGAGTGTGGTTGACCTCTGACCTCTGGACAGGGCTCCACATGGCAGTCTTTGATGGCACAATGTCCGTCGTCGGGCCAGAAGGGACATGGTCGCTTCAGGTTCACCTGGAGATGAGAAGATTACATTATTTAAAGTCTGGTTCAACTAAACCGACCGCACCATCTTTGCAAGTCTTTGTTTACATGATAAACATCACACAATAATTCATCCATCCATTTGTAACCGCTTGTCCGAAGTTGAGTCACAGGGGCAGGCGTCCCTCTCCCCAGCAACGCTTTCCAGCTCCTCCTGGAGGACCCCGAGGCGTTCCCAGGCAACATGAGATATATAATCCCTCCAGCGTATTCTGGGTCTACCCAGTGGCCTCCTACCAGTGGGACGTGCCTGGAACACCTCTAACAGGAGGCGGCCAGGAGGATCCTGATCAGATGTTGAACCACCTCAAGTGACCCCTTTGGATACGAAGGAGCAGCAGCTCTACTCCGAGCTCCTTGCTTTATCTCTAAAACCTGTTTTCCACCAAACCCTTTCAGTCCAGCACCTGTGGAACCAGCAGTGAGCCTTCAGACATGGTACCTAGACCCTCGGTGTGTTCAGACAGTCCTCTTAAATGTGGGCGGTTGTTGTCACTCACTGCTCCGTCCAGCACTCGCTGTATTTCCTCACCAGCGGTGACACAGATGGAAGTCTGCACCTGGTTTATCGTCCACAGAACGAGGCTGCACGCCCACATTTTCAGAACAAAATAGAACAGGCTGCAGTGAGAGTCTCTCTCCATGGGATATTTAAAAATAGCAGCTTTGTGCATTTAGTCCTTCTCAGGCAAGCTCAGGGGTTTAGTGTTGCTGGAGCCCACAGGAAGTGAGGATTAGAATATATGACCTTCACATAATCCGCTCCAAATTAATCTATATTTTTAAAGTCAGCACTAAAAGTGTGTGTCATATAAAAACTAAAGTGATGCTCAAAGTTGTCACAGTGAAATTTAAGGTGTGCTGATGGATTCACGTCATCAACTCATGCATTGAGTAACATTACAAGTTAACGTTCCACCTTAAAAGTTGCCGGCAGTCGGCCCAGTGAATGAAGTTATTTTTTCTCTTTCATTTTATAGTTGTAGTTTACTGATGTATGAACAGAGGTTACATAAAACCAGAGTGACCGTCCTCTACTGACCAATCAGACTGCAGGGTTTCTAGCTCCACCTTTTAGTACCAGATCTGTGTGCTAGGTACCCCAACAGAGGGGGACCAAACATGGGGACGCTAAGGACGCTGCTGTTGGGACCATCCACAACTTTTCACAGAGGAAACTGAAAACTAATGTGCCGAACTGAACTTTACTAGACTGCCGGGTGGAAACAGGGCTTAAGACTGAGCCCAGCCACCCTTCTGAGGAAACTAATTTCAGCCGCTTGTATTCATGACCTCATTCTTTCGGTCACTACCCAGAGCTTACGATCATAGGTGAGGGTTGGGTCGTAGATGGACCAGTACATCAAATGCTTTGCAGGAGAGAGTTACCGCCCCATGTATCTCAGGGAGTGAGGACTCACACAAAAATAAACAAATACAGATAAAATAATGGCTCACCTCAGCATCCAGTATTGGTAAAAGCAAAAATGCAATTACACATTTATACTGTGATGCAAACTGTTCCATTAACAGACCAGTTTAACACAGACGTTACTCACTGACAGCCCACTGTATCTGTTCAGGGACTACTGTTGCAATAGTTTCAGTATTTCACAATAATTCACACTTCATCCTTCCTGTTGTGTAACAGCCTCGTAAAAACAGCTGAATGTAACTTAGCAAAAAGGCGTTGTTGTCTTCAACAAGACACCTGATTTCTCCAAGCTGACATTAAGTACATGACAAAGCATTCACATAGACAGGTTCTGTGTTAAGAATAGCATGAACCTGAATAACAGGGCGTGTCCTCTGCAAAGTGCGGTCACACCAGCAGACGCTGTCACTGCAGCTACCTGCAGAACTCTGCCTCGTAAACTCTGTCACTCACAGAAAGTGAATAGAAAGGAGCAAGAAATGCAAATGAGACAGACGACCCACTGTGCTCATTTTTAGGTTGATGTAGTTTGGGTTTTTACTAGACAGTATAAATTTTGACAGCTGTTTTAGAGTCTCAAAATGAAAATGTTTATTAGTGTTAGTCACATTTATCCTTCATAGATTTAGTGGATGGAAATTCAAAACATTTTAGTCGATTTTTATTCATAATGTTTTCTGTGAGTCTGATTCATGGATCATAAATCAGAGTCAAGGTGACAGGTTGTATAAAATAATGTGTGTGTCATGTCTCCAGCAGTGTGTGACAGGTTTAAGGGCTGATTTACGAGCACACACTTACTGATCATCATCTGAAAAGCTCAACATCTCTCTATTTATGCTCTCAACAAATAACTAATGTGAGCCAACTAGGATTTGTCCCCAGGTTCATTGTAAACTCTGACTTATCCATGTGACTGTTAAGAAGCAGAAACATAACTTGTTTCTTCATGTGCAACATGTTAGTCTGGAGGTTTAAACTGGTGTCCTCTCACAGAGTTGCTGATTCAAACTAAACTTTCATCTCTGTCAGAGAAAACTGATCTGAGTTCAGACTGTTTACTTACAGCACAGCTACACTCACAGATAACTGAGCCTCCTACCTGCCTGTCAAACACCATCAACCCACAAACCTTCTCCAGTCCGGACTGAGTGGAGTCCTGCGGGGTGAAGCTGTGAAGGCTGCGAGCGGAGCTAGCTGCTAACAGCCACCACTGCAACTAACAAACTCCACAGATCCATTCAGCAGCTCCACCATCCACAGTCACACACACACGGCTGATTATTTACTGCTGAATTACAGCTCACAACTCGCACCAACCCAAACATCCTGGTGCAGACTATTTACTGGAGTTTACAGCCTGTCGCTCATCAGGCATCTGAAGATCATGACAAGCACAACTGTTATCAGCTTTCAATGTCCGATAGTCCACCAAGAACATTTTTGTCACGTCATGTCAACAAAACTGAAACATAGATTACATCTTAGTTTTTAATTATCAAGGCTTATCTTTAGCTCGTCATCGTCTCATTTTCGCCATGGATTTCTTAAACAAAATAAACACCACTATTAGAACATGTTTACGTACTTTAATTGTAAAAACACTATTTTCCTTTACCATTTCTGACTTTATAAATCTGTTTTTCATTCTTTTTTGAAAAGAAGATGACATCACACGAGGTCGATACTTAAACTGAAGAATCGCAGCATGAGGACTGTTTATTTTATTCATGAGTGAGTGCAGTGAGTCGTATTCACGGTGAAGCAGCAGCTCTTACTCTGTAGTATCTGAAGTAGTCTTTCTCCGTCAGCTTCTTGATTCGAGGGTAAATTTTGAAGTTGTTGAAGACGTCGATGCTTTCCACGTCACAGAAGCAGTCGTCCAGGACTCCTGTCAGCTGCAGCGGAGCAGAGAGAAACAGGCTGTTACTGCACGATGACACTTCTCTCACACAACACAACTTCACAACCACCAAACGATAACTCGGACTAAATTTAGATGCTCAAGCCCGACTCACACAGGACTGGTTTTATCAGGGGACCTCCTGTAATTTACCAATAACTGCCCAGGACTGTGCTTCATGCGACACATTCACAGGATAACTCAAGTCTGTGTTTTACTTTAAAAGTTGTTGCTTTTAACGGAGGCGGGAGACAAGACAGGAGGCCGGCTGCCTACCTGCACTCCACCCCCGCTGTGTCACCTGACCCCCTGCAGGTCTTACAAAAATTCAGACCTCCACCTGACCAACACAGACGCTGCACCTTAAAGACAAATCTTTTTGACCTGAGGAGCAACTAAACAACCAGAGTGTGAATCTGAGAGCACTGATCAGTTCAGTAAACAGAGGGAGGCATTAAAAGCTGATGGGCGTTAACGCCACGCAGGTGGAGTGAGGAGGCTTTGGATTGGCCAATAAATAAACTCTGTTGTACCTGCTACAGTCAGTATGTTTACCTGCACAGTGAAGTGTTTCTACAGTCCCAGCTGGACGAGGACATCTAACTGGCCTACTGTCCTTGTCCCAGTACACAAGCACGGGAGGGGAATCCATTTATTGAGCCAAGTATGTGCGACTCCTCTACGATAGGTGGAGATATGCCCCCTTTCAGCTTGTTAGTATTGGACCTTTTTCCTGTTGACTTATTACGACACAGACCAAACAATGGACAAACAAGTTAGCTACCGTTAGCTAGCAGCTAACTGGTACCATGGTGGACAACTTTACAGCTCTGTACATTTGGTCCGTCCAAAAAGTCACAGCCAGTGCATGAAAAAAGTTGAAGTCTCACCTCAAAAAAAACAAACAGCCCACAGCCTTGATGTGTTACTGCAGCGTGATTCAAAGTCTAGTCAAAGCTTTGTCGTCCTGCTTGTCTCATTTGTTTTTTTATTTGCATACACAGATGTGTAAAGTGACCAAATCAGTGTTTCCTCACGTTGTTACTAAGTTGTGTATCCTTCACATGACTGAACAACATTCTAAATGGTAATCAGTGAGGACAATCAAATATCTGGATCTCTGTAAATTAATTATGGTTGACAATTGTTGTTTTTTTTGTCTATGTGAAATCAAGTGTTGATTCAATGTGTGAGTTTTTGTGCTGGACGACATCACAGTTTTTATTTCACAGGTCTGTAACTTCGTAATAATATTGTCATGTCACACACACACACACACACACACACACACACACACACACACACACACACAAATATATATTTACGATACAATATTATCACGATACGTTATCACGATATGATATCATGATACTTCAGTCACGATACAATATCATTGTGATTTTAAATATGTTGCGATATCCTGAATATTGCGATTAAATATATTGCAATTTATTACCCCTTTCAGCTGTAAATTCTGTCCACAAAGGAAAACTTTGTCAACATCTGTTTTATATAATAAGTAACTTTTCAGTCTGTTCATCTCATTTCAGCCATTGTTTTGCAGCAGCAGTAAAATGAAACTATTAGACTGATAATTTTATTCTAGTGGGCTGCCTACAGTTTAATTTGTATTTGTAATATTAATAATTTAAACAATTAAAAAAACAATTCTCAACAATATGTGATGATGCAATTTTGCCCCTGAATAAAAAAAACAACAACTATCCTGTATCAATCCTCCTCCACCCCTAATACATCAATCATATATTTGTGGAATGGACCATTTTATTTTATTTCACTTTCATGTCTATTTATGCAGTTATTTTAACTAATCTTATGTCATGTCTATGTTAATAACACTGTGTTGTTGTTGATGAAGTATGGTTCTTGTTTTTTGTCTTTTATGAGCTGCTGGAGGCTGAATTTCCCTTCAAGGATGAATAAAGTTATTTCTATTCAATATATGGTAAAGTTAGTGATGCTAAAATACAAAATGTACTATCTTCATGAAAGAATAAAAAGGACGAATAATGACTGTTGGCAATACCATATATTTAAAGTTATTCCATTTTATATTTGATTTGATATTTGATCATTTCTAAGATGTTTTTAAAGTGATGTAATGTTCTGTACTAGTAACAGTAATATGTTGATATATGTTGGTAAACTAACATGTAACTAGCATTATATAACAGTACGTTGTTTGTAATTTGGATTTTCTTCTTCTTCCAGATTTACAGCTATTGGGTAGAGGTCTATATTTAAAAATTCCGTTTAAGAACAAAACAAAAAACAAATTTTAAACTTTTAAAAATGCCAAAAAAACATTTTTACATAGCTTTTTTACTCAATGTGGACATTAAAAGATTCTGTGTTCTTATTTTATTTTTTTTTTAAATAAGAACACAGTGTAAAATTTAAGCAAATAAAATAAAATTAATGTTGTTACGTCAAAAATCATCATAACAATAATTTAATAATTAATTAATATCAAGTTTTCCTTTTAAAGAAGTTTCTATTTTATCAACAATAAGGGTGTCAGCTTATATAATATTATATATTATGATTTAATACTTCACATATTTACCTACCTTTTACCTACTTGTATATTCTTTACCTTCATTTATGCAGATTTATTGTCCCTGTTCTTGGCTGTTATGTCTATTTCTGTGTACGTGCATTGTGAGCACTGAAGAAAAAACAGACTTAAATATTTCGAGTGTGTGCGCGCACATACTCAGCCCATAAAGGTGACTCTTCTTATTCAACTTACATACATACTTATTTCTGGGCAGCTACTAAGATAATTATAGACTTGTACAATGACGCACTGCCCCTTTATTACACCTTATATCAGCACTTTTTTTATATATAATCAAATCTGAAGTTAAACTATTAGACAAAATGACATATGAAGACACAGACACCAGGCGTACAGAGCCTGATGTTAGTGATCAGTAAACATGACAAGCTCAGACTATCCTCTCCTACTTCTGCTTCTGCTTTCAACCCTGTTTCTGGTGAGTTCTGTCTGCAGCTGCTCTCAGACTCTATCAAACACCTGGAGAGTCTCAGTCAGGTACAAAAACACATGACACAAACCAGCCCAGACCTCTGAGTGCAGCAGTCCCCCGAGCACCACGACAGGCAGGAAGAAGCAGGTCCCTCTCAGCATGCTGCTGTTTTCTGTCTCAACTTCAAATCAAAACTTCCTCAGTGAAACTTGGTGCCCATATGTCACAGCAGCAGCAGCAGCAGCAGCAGCAGCTCTGTCTGAGGGCTGAGCTGTCATTACTGTCCCCATGCCCGCCCGGAGCCCCGCCCACAAACAACGAGCTGTGACTATAAGCCCCGCCCCCTCGCAGAGCCGGCGCACTCCCATTTTTGTAGTCCTCTTCCGCGCCTGAGGCCGTTTAGAACGCTTGTTAGCTGTGGCGCCAAAAGACTACAACTCCCATGAGAGGTCAAGAGGCGGGCGCTCTGCAACAGCCAATCACGGTACACCACGCTCTACCTACTCAGGAAATGAAATAGTTTGCAGTTGACAGTCTTTCACCAGAGAGGTTTTCTTCACATCACACAGATTTATTAGAGAAAAACGTGAATTAAATTCTGCTGCATCCTGGCGACGTTATTTAATATATTTTCTGTCATTAGAAAAAGGCAAAATATTTCTTTAAATAAATAAATATATTAAAAAACTTAAAAAGAGGTCCTATTTCTCTGGAGCCGAATTTATCCTCAGTCCGCTCATTATTTGGAAGTGAACAATTCGAGCACCCTTCTTACTGCAATTCACCCTCTATTTAATTTCACTTTATTGACTTCCTGTTTGTATTTTATTAATCTTTACTGAGGTTTTTAATATGTGTGCCTTTCTCTGTGTCTTTCTGGGTTTGAGATGGGTGGGGGGGTTAAAGGAAGGTGTTAGTTCACACATACTGTTTTAACAACAAAAATGTGACCAAAAATAAATAAATAAATGGGGCACATTTTTGATTTTTAAACGCATTTCATTTGTACACATTTTCTATTTTACTGAGACATATTTATATGAGGACACGACGCAGCAAAATGTGAAATAATTCAGACGTGACGCCAACATGTGATGTAATTTAATTATAAAACGCGATATGTGTCGAATAAATCTTGATTGAGACGTCGTTAGATAAAGTTTTGTTATTATCATTTGCAGTTTTGAGTATAAATACTAACTCTTGACGTTAAAGTGTAAGAAGGTTAACAAAGACTATAATAATGTGTAATAATGTGACTCACACACACACACACACACACACACTCACTGAGATGCTGCTGCTGCTAGCTAGCATCACACGGTGACGTCAAATTAAGATGACAGTAGAAAATGCTAGAAGATTTCCTGAATGGCTGCTGTTGCCGTGTCGTGTTTACACATGTAAAGCTTCCACATGTAATTATGAGCCGGTAATGAGCCGGTACCGGCCGCGGGGCTGCAGCAGCACCGTGTCGGTGTCACTTACATGGCAGAAGCAGCTCTGGTCCGGGCTGTCTGCGGCTCTGCTCGGATGCTCGCTGTGCTGCGTTTGTGGTTTGACGTTGTTTTGTTGAAACCAGCCCAAAACAAAGTTCCCGAAGAACCAGGCCGACAGCAGAACACCCAGCGCCTGTACGGTTACTTTCCACATCACTCCCTGTGCTGGCGCTCCGCCGCTGGGGGGTAAAAACGAGCAGGAGGCGGCAGGACTGGAGGAGCTCGGCTCGTCCTGCTGCGGTGTGGCGACTCCGGAGCGACGGTAGCTTCAGGCTAGCTGAAGTTAGCATCCGCAGGCTAACAGCGGCTGTGCGAATCAGAGGAGCCCGCTGCCCGACGACCCTCACCCGGATACTTAGCCCGATAAGTGCCCTCACAGAGCCGGGGTCACTGATTACACATGAAACACTACTGGAGAAGTTTGTGTGAAGCAGCTGCCCCCCCACCTCACCATCAAGTGTACAAAACAGACAGCAGCTTCACTTCCGGTTACAACTTTCAAAATAAAATACCGGGAATCAATTCAATCAATTTTATTTATAAAGCCCAATATCACAAATCGCAATTTGCCTCACAGGGCTTTACAGCATACGACATCCCTCTGTCCTTTGGACCCTCACAGCTGATCAGGAAAAACTCCCCAAAAAACCCTTTACTGGGGAAAAAAATCCTCAGGAAGAGCAACTGAGGAGGGATCCCTCTTCCAGGACGGACAGACGTGCAGTAGATGTCGTACAGAACAGATCAGCATAACAAATTAACAGTAATCTGTATGACACAATACAGTAATCTGTATGACACAATGAGACAGAAAGAGAGAGAGACAGAGAGAGATGCAGGACAGACGATAATGACAGTAGCTCACAACAACATTCATGAAAGTAATAATATTGTCGTTATAGTTCTGGCTACTGTGGTACAATATGTTGAAAGTATATATTAGTATCAGGCAGTCTACATGTATGATAATAATCATATGTGTATAATAACAGTAGAAGTATGACTAATGACTAATGATGGCAGCAGCAGCAGGAGGCATCTGGCAGGACCACGGCAGCAGCACAACCACACACGTGGTCTTGAATCATATACTTATTGAAAAGTATATAATTAAAGTTTATTTTATTAGGATAATCTCCTTGAGATGTAACATCTTGTTTTCGAGGGGGTCCAAACATATATCACAACTTATGATCAAGACTTACAGACAAGCTAAACAAAAAACAACAACAAAAAAACACCACAAGGCCAAACAAAAACAAAGAACAGAAGTATACATCAATAAAGTATTGCAACTTCACAGTTGAAGCACGAGAATGAGAGTGGATCACCAGATTATATCGAGTATAAACATCAGCATACACAGTACATGATTCACAGTTGTGTTTATCTATGAAGCCAGAAGAAAGTAATTAATTAACTAAACTTTATAACTGCCTTAAAGACATAAAAACCTGGATGAGCAGACAGAAAATGTTGATTTATGTCAGTGACTAAAACAGATGCTGTAAAGTGAATGAAAACATATTTTTGTGATGAATAAAACTGCAGTTAAATCCTGTGCAGAAGAAGAAACTGTTTGTGGAAATGTTTTATTTTGAAACTTGAGTCTTGTCCTCAAAGTCACAGAGGATTTCACAGGTTTGGTGTGTTTCCCTCCTGCAGCCACCAGATGTCAGTGTGACAGCTGACACTGAGGGAGGAGAGTTTGTCAAAGACATGAACACACTTCTCAACTTAGTTATCTGATTGAGCAACAACTGCAGGAGAGAGAAAATATAAGAATAACACAAGAAGTTTAGAGCTTCACAGGACAAACAGTGAACTGAATTGTGGACTGACAGTGAGATTGTTGCAGAGCTGCAGAGAGACTGTTGTCTTCAGCTGAGCCTGTGATATATTCTTACATGTGAGATTGACGTCTTTGTGTGAAACCTGTTCTGGTGGCTGAAGAAAAAGAAGATAAAGAAAGTAAAAAGTTTCCCCTTATAATCACAAACAGAGCTGCTGTAAGAGGCGGAGCAACACTGAAGGGAGGAGGAGGAGAGCTTAAACGTCACATTCCTGAAATGAAACTCAGTGTTGGTCAGTGTGACAGCAGAGCTGCAGCCCAGATGAGTCTCTGTGTTTCTGTCTGAAGAAACATTAAAGTGAGTTCATCAGGTGTTTCATCAACAACTGACTCAAACACTGGTGAGTACAGCTGATCATATTTACTGTGTTTCAACAACCAGCATTAACACTAAACTTACAGCTGCAATCAAACAGGAAGTTACACTCTTTTCATTTCATGATGACACTCGTCAGATCGACATCTCAGTGAAGTGAGACATAACTATGGAATTCCAAACGTTGTTCCTCAGTATTGTAGTGATCATACTTTGATATTTTCATACAAATAATTACAAGTTGTGTATGTAACTTTAAGGAAATCTGCTAATAGTGACACCTGTGAGGCCGTTACACCTGACAAATACACATGTAAAGTGTTTCTAGTAGCAGTTCCAGCAGTCATTGGCAATGAAAATCTTGTTCTCAGGTTTTATAATGCTTTCACATCTGCTTTCAGTGTGTAGATATGGCTGCTGCAAACTATCTGCCATCTGAAGATCAGTTTCTGTGCTCCATCTGTCTGGATGTGTTCACTGATCCTGTCAGCACACCATGTGGACACAACTTCTGCAAAAACTGCATCACTGAACACTGGAATATTAGTGACAGGTGCCAGTGTCCTTTATGTAAACAGCTTTTTACCACAAGACCTGAGCTGCATGTCAACACGTTCATCTCTGAGATGGTCGCTCAGTTCAGACAGTCAGCTCAACAGAAAGCCAGCAGCAGCAGCTCACAGCAACAAGTGTCCACACCAGGAGAAGTTTCCTGTGACGTCTGCACTGGAACCAAACTGAAGGCCCTGAGATCCTGCCTGGTGTGTCTGGTCTCCTACTGTGAGACTCACCTGGAGCCTCATCTGACAGTGTCAGGCCTGAAAAGACATCAGCTGATCGACCCTGTGGAGAACCTGGAAGACAGGATGTGTACGAAGCACGATAAACCTCTGGAGCTGTTCTGTAAGACCGACCAGACATGTGTCTGCATGCTCTGCACTGTTTCAGACCACAAGACACATGATGTTGTTCCTCTGAGGGACGAATACAAAAAAAAGAAGGCTGAGCTGGAGAAGACAGAGGCTGAAATTCAGCAGATGATCCAGAAGAGACGACTGAAGATTGAGGAGATCAAAGACTCAGTCGACCTCAGTGAGGAAGATGCAGACAGAGAGATAGCAGAAGGTGTTCAGGTCTTCACTGCTCTGAAGGAGTCTGTTGAGAGAGGCCTGAATGAGCTCATCAAAATGGTAGAAGAGAAGCAGGAAACAACAGAGAAACAGGCTGAAGGCTTCATCAAAGAGCTGGAACAGGAAATCTCTGAGCTGAAGAAGAGGAGCACTGAGGTGAAGCAGCTCTCACACTCTGAAGACCACCTCCATCTTCTCCAAAGCTTTCAGTCCCTGAAAGCTGCTCCACCCACCAAGGACTGGACAGAGATCAGCATCTGTCCATCACATGTGGGGACTGTGGTGAGAGCTGTGTCTCAGCTGGAGGAGACAGCTAGTAAAGAGATGAAGAAGCTGCTTGCAGATTTGGAGCTGAAGAGGGTCCAGCAGTATGCAGTGGATGTGACTCTTGATCCTGAAACAGCAAATCCATATCTCATCCTGTCTGATGATGGGAAACAAGTAAGTCTTGGTGATGTAGAAAAGAATCTCCCAAACAACCCAGAGAGATTTTCTCTCTTTTTTTGTGTCTTAGCAAAGCAGAGTTTCTCTTCAGGCAGATCTTACTACGAGGTTAAAGTTAAAGGAAAGACTAAATGGGATTTAGGAGTGGCCAGAGAGTCGAGTTACAGAACAGGGGTAATCCCTCTGAGACCTCAGGATGGTTACTGGACTCTGTGTCTAATAAATAGAAATGAGTACAAAGCCTTTGATGACCCTCCAGTCCGTCTCTCTCTGAGGTCTCGTCCTCAGAAGGTGGGGGTGTTTGTGGATTATGAGGAGGGTCTGGTCTCCTTTTATGACGTAGATGCTGCAGCTCTTATCTACTCCTTTACTGGCTGCTCCTTCACTGGGAAACTCTTCCCATACTTCAGTCCCTGTAATAATTATGGTGGTAAAAACTCTGCACCTCTGATCATCTCTCCTGTCAATCAAACTGGCTGATCTTTTTTATGATCAACAATTTATTGAACAATGAAGCATTGCCAGAAGTATGAAATCTTTGTGTAAATATATACCAGACAATGTTTTCATACTGTGATAATGACACCGTCATAAATACTAGGATACTCAGTGTGTCATATAGTTAATTATAATCTCAATATTTAGGATATAATGGCTGCTGGACGCTCAGTAGAGGAGTGTGTGTTTGGTTTACATGAACTGAGTTACTGATGTGCTGACAGATAATTCATCATCATCATCATGAGGAACTGTAAAAACTCACAAACATGGATTTGTCTTATTGTCCTCGGTTAATATTTGTGGAGACGTCCACATATAATATAGCTTAATGTTGAAGTAACAGACAACTTTTTAACTAGCTAGCTAACGCTGTCTGTTTATTAACTCCTGGATCAGAACAGAATATAGAAACTGCTCATTTTAGAAAGAACACCACAAGAAAACATGTTCTTTGTTTAGATTAATAAACAGATGATGGATCATTGTTTGTTTCTAGCTGTCAGCGATAAAGGTACCTCAGGGCCGCAGAGACTGTTGATATGTTGACGTTGTCCTCACCTGGACCCTCGGTGTCGAGCCATATCACCATTTTATCTTTGTGTGTGTATGTGTGTGTGTGTGTGTGTGTGTGTGTGTGCACTTGTGCGTGCGTGTGTGTGTGTTTGTTTGGACGGGGGTGGGAAGGATGGGTTTTCATTGTTATCTATATATTTTGTTTTGTTTTATTTCATCTTGTTTGTTTTGTAAAGCACTTTGTGTTACACTTGTATGTATGAAAAGTGCTATATAAATAAATAAAGTTTGAAGTTTGAAGGTAGCACGCTAGCTACGTTAGCTACATGGCTAATGTTAGCGAGCCTTTCATTTTCTCTGCCTGGATGCAGATGGGATCTAAACACACATTACAGGCTGTAAGTTACCATAAACTCAAAATGTGTTTTCATGTGGCGTCCTTCCTAAAGTGAGCAGTGTGAAAGTTAATATTGTTATGATCAAGGTGTTAATAAGCAGACAGCATCAGCTAGCTAGCGCGCTAGCACGTTGATAAGTCGTACCTCCATATTAAATTATATGTGAACTATTAATCAATAAGACAAATCCATGTTTGACAAAAGAGAGTTACAAGTCTTATGATGGTTTATCTTTCACTACGTGAATAATTCAGTTCATATTCAAGGCTAACACACACTCCTCTACGGAGCGTTGAGCAGCAGTGATTATGAGATTCTATAACTGTTTTCTACTACACGTAGGTCATGAACTCATGGATATAAAAACAATTCATTGCAAATATAAAGGTTATAGTGCTCTTTACATTTTATTTGGCGCTCACACCGACACCAGTTCAGCTCCGCCCACAAAATGCATCATCACTGTTTACAAACACAAAAAGGGTGAACTATGTAGTGAGTAGGGATTGATTTCTGACACAGCCTTTGTTACTAACTAGCTTTGCCATTTGCAAATTACTGAAGCAACCAACGGCAGATCCATGCAACACAGCTTCACAGCTACTGAATTCACTGCGTGACTCCGGCACCCTGGCTGCAGGAGTCTGGATGAATCAGCTGATGTTATGCACTCATTACAGTATTTAGCTACGTTTGCTAGCAATCTGTCTGCCTTAGAAAGCAAGCCAACTGAAGCTAACATTATCCAGCCGAAACTTCAATATCACAATATATTTTGCATGCTAGTGTTTACGCAATATGTATTAAACGGAAACACAGCATTGGACAGTTTGTTGTGGTACGTGCGGGTCATTTGTTGGCATTAGCGGACTCCATGTCTTAGCTAACATCAGGTACTGTGGCCCACTTTAGTGCTGTAGCAGAGCTGAGGAGAGACGCAGCTCGCTGTTGGCAGCATTTTGCCCACAGGGCTTTCCAGCAGAATTCTTGGTTAAGGTTCATCACATCCTTTGGATTTCCTGAAAAATTCAGCTACAGTGCTTTACATAGAAGTCAGTCCACAGGCTGTTAGAGGCAACCAACCTTAAGTTTTTAACATAGTCTGTATAAAGATGGATGACGCGTCTGCACTTACCCCCACCATAGAAAAGTGAAGCTAAAATATCTTGGTGACATTAATCGGAGCCAGAGTCTGCGCAGTAGTGATCTCTGCTCTATCAAGTCTCCTGTCCATACACCCATCTAACTAATGGCGAGTAGCGCCACTGAATGTGAGCCCACCGGTTGGCCCCGTTTTATACAGACTCATATAACTAATTAAAATGTAACTTATAAGAAAAACAAACACTTGAGGCAAACATCAGCATGATAAGAACTTCCTTAAATGACAAAAAACATATTTGGGAAAAATGTATTTGATCTGTACGTTGAGTGTTTAGTTTGGCCTGTGTCCCATCCACTAACATGGAGGGGGCGGAGTTTATGACCTATACTGCAGCCAGCCACCAGGGGGCGATCCAGATGTTTCGGCCTCACTTTTAGGGAGCTGCCATGTCGTTCATCTTTACATAGAGTCTGGTTTTTAAGTTACATTACAATATGTTTATACATTTGCAACAAAAAGAATAATACATATAAAAAGTTACATAAAGAAAGATTGTTACTAAATTATGATATTTGTCTTAATGGAGCTCTGATTTATTGTTTTTGTCTGAAAAGCAGTGGGCACAATCGTACCAGTAAGCAAGTCAATGAATTTAGAGTCATCAATTTATAATAAAAAAAAAAGTTAATTTTTAAAAGATTATTGTATAATTTCTTCATTTTTAAAATATTGTGATTAATATTGTATCGTGGACTTTTTATCGCGATAATATAATAACACAAGTTTTTGGTATTGTTACATCCCTGGTGATAGGTTAATATTGGTTTAACTATAACTTACTGAATTATGGATGCAGTTGTACTGATTGCTTTAAAGATCTTGTTTATCAGTTGCAGATGTTACTTGGCTGTGGGTCCTGTCCATCTCTGGATGCTAATATGGACAATGTCTTTTCTCACCTTTTATATAATAACACATTTTATTAACATTTATTTAATAAATGAGAGAGAATATTCTACTGCAATAATTGTAATGTTGATTTTAAAAAGATTTTTTTAATCTGCAGAAATTATATTCTTTTACATTTTATACTATTTTACTTTTTGAACTTTCTTTTATTGTAATTTTATTTTGTTTATGTAAATCACTTCTGATGGCTGTTCGGCCTGTGTTTGAATACTATAATAACCAGATCATTTTTTTTCCAAACAAGTCCATGACAAGTTGGTACATAAATCCAGCTGTGAGTCCTCAGCCTCGTTCATAAAAGACAGAAAATGTTGATATATGTCAGTGACTAAAACAGATGCTGTAAAGTGAATGAAAACATATTTTTGTGATGAATAAAACTGCCGTTAAATCCTGTGCAGAAGAAGAAACTGTTTGTGGAAGTGTTTTATTTTAAAACAAGTCGTAAGTGCTGCATCGTAGGCAATAAGTCTTGCTTGCGTTTCTTGAAGATGTTTCGCCTCTCATCTTAGAAGCTTCTTCAGTTCTGACTGGTACAAAGTTGCAGGCTATTAGTTTCAGAGTCATTAAGGTCACAATGTGAGTCGTTGACCCACCTGGCCATCATGTGAGTCGTTAGGTCCAGTTGCCTACAATATAGCACTTAACGATTACCATGACCTTGATGACTGAGAATCTTCACTGACAAGTTTGAAACAAGTCCTTTCCCTCAAAATCACAGAGGATTTCACAGGTTTGGTGTGTTTCCCTCCTGCAGCCACCAGATGTCAGTGTGACAGCTGACATCAGGGGGAGGAGAGTTTGTTAAAGACATGAACACACTTCTCAACTTAGTTATCTGATTGAGCAACAACTGCAGGAGAGAGAAAATATAAGAATAACACAAGAAGTTTAGAGCTTCACAGGACAAACAGTGAACTGAATTGTGGACTGACAGTGAGATTGTTGCAGAGCTGCAGAAAGACTGTTGTCTTCAGCTGAGCCTGTGATATATTCTTACATGTGAGATTGACGTCTTTGTGTGAAACCTGTTCTGGTGGCTGAAGAAAAAGAAGATAAAGAAAGTATAAAGTCTCCCTAATAATTGAACTCATCTTGTGCCAAATGCCTGAACCAATACTCATGACTGAACCCAAAGGAGGAAACACATTTTCACAAACAGAGCTGCTGTAAGAGGCGGAGCAACACTGAAGGGAGGAGGAGGAGAGCTTAAACGTCACATTCCTGAAATGAAACTCAGTGTTGGTCAGTGTGACAGCAGAGCTGCAGCCCAGATGAGTCTCTGTGTTTCTGTCTGAAGAAACATTAAAGTGAGTTCATCAGGTGTTTCATCAACAACTGACTCAAACACTGGTGAGTACAGCTGATCATATTTACTGTGTTTCAACAACCAGCATTAACACTAAACTTACAGCTGCAATCAAACAGGAAGTTACACTCTTTTCATTTCATGATGACACTCGTCAGATCGACATCTCAGTGAAGTGAGACATAACTATGGAATTCCAAACGTTGTTCCTCAGTATTGTAGTGATCATACTTTGATATTTTCATACAAATAATTAGAAGTTTTGTATGTAACTTTAAGGAAATCTGCTAATAGTGACACCTGTGAGGCCATTACACCTTGTTTCCATGTACGTATGCGTAAGGAGATGAGTCAACAGGAAGTCCATTCGTTCCTATGGGAATCTCCATGATATCCAATGTGGCTGTGAAATTTGAAACTCCTCCCCTCCGTAGAGCCCAGTCTCACTCAGAAGTTGGTGAAATCAGCGCTTGGGCAGTGATTTGCAGTGTCACTGAAAAGGACGTCCTTTGACGTCGGCATGATACACAGCCGTTATAGTTTAACAGTGCCCGATGGTGTCCAGGAGAAAGGTGGCGGGACAAGGACAAAAGTTAAGGCGGCCAAAGTCCAAGTGAGGAGGGCAGAAGGAGTGGTGGATGGGTCCAACAAACACTGACTTTCACCTGAGAGGGCGGTGTCAGCGTCTCATAAGACTGTAAAGCCAAACTCTGTTCTTTTTACCTAAACCTAACCATGTGTGTACATTCACAGTTTTGTACTGATGCAGTGCTTTTATTTTGAAAAAGACTGTCTGTAAACGTTAAATTTCCTGTATAAACAGAAGTGTATTTTGAAAACAGACCATGCATGTAACAGGCAGAACTTGACACACTGTCCCAGAACGTCAACAACAAACACACCCAGGGTACCTTGGACGCCGTATGTGGACGTGGAAAGTCCATGAGCAAACGTCAATATGTGAAGTGAGAACATGTTGCTCCACAGTACTTAAGTCCTGAAATTGCCGCAAGTACGTTAAAAAAAATGTAACTTTTGCTGTCAATTTCGGAGAGACCGTACGATAGTGTGCTAGCTTAGCTAACAGGCTGCTAACTAGCTAACAGGCTATTTACTTCAATTCAGTTGCTTGTTGATTGTCGAGTGACAATTGTCGGAATTTCCCCAGGTTTTCAACAATCTCTGCTTTCCTCACCACTGAGTCAGTATGCAGCACCCAGTTCAGGCCCTCGGTGATGTGGACATGGATATTAAGCGGGGCGTATGTCCTTTGCTGCTTCTTCACAAAGTCCACTATCATCTCCTTATATTTCCTGACATTCATGAATAAGTTGTTGTCCTGAACCAGTGGGTTAGGTCCTCTACTTCTTACAGGTAGGCCTTTTCAATGTTATCTTTGGTCAGGCCAACTACAGCTGTATCGTCAGCAAACTTGATGATGGTACTGGAGTTGGAGGTGGCTACACAGTCGTGTGCACAGGGAGTACAGCAGGGGACTCAAAACGCAGCCCTGGGGTGCTCCATTGCTCTCATTACCTCCTTTGGATTTTACCAGAAAATTTGGCCAGTCTCTGCATGCTTTCATACCTGTCCTGTTTGGTTTAGTTCAATCGAACTCAAGTTAGTTTGCCCCCTAAGTGTGGTTCATTTGGGCAGGTGTGAACACAGCAATCGCACTCGGGTGTGCACCAAACAAACTGACCGAGAACTTCTTGAAGAGGTTGTCTCGGTCCGGTTACAAACATTGTGGTGAGAAGGTGTTCCGACCTGGATGTGAAGCAACTGCAGTCACATGACACATTGTTTGGGTTAAACATGAGCATGTTACAGTCCTGGAGGATTATTAATGTGCACCTCCTCCTGTACTGCCTTAATATGCACATTCAGCACATCCAATGCATCAAAACATTGTTTTCTAGTTGGAGCTGCGCCTCGTTTTCAAACTGTATGGTTTGACTAAAATGAACAATGACAGCAATATAGTCCACGATGAGCAGCGCTAAAATCAACCTGCGTAGTTGTCCCTCCATTGTGACATTAGAAAGTGTCACATTTATCTTGCAAGTGTTCTCTTCTTCAACGTTTGCTTTACTTCCTGGATTTTTCCCACATGGAAATTCTGACCAATCAAGAGCAGCTTTCTCACACAAGGCATTTGATCTGGTCCTCTTGTAAATGCTGCCGTGAGAACACGAACCAACTCTAGGCAATTATACAACTTTGTGACAACATGAGTCCCTGATTCAGACCAGAGGAGACACTCAAGGGCTGAGAACAGCCTCTATTCATAGAAGTCAGTTGAGGGGCTGTTATAGGCAACTGAGAAAGTGGGAAAAGTTATGTCACAATCGTTTACCCATTGGCAATAAAAAACGATTAATAGGTGTAAAATGTTGCATACAGGATGTTTAATATATGTGTAACAAAACATCTCATAATACTCTGATTTTTGTTCTCAGCATGTAGATATGGCTGCTGTCAGCTGTCTACTGTCTGAAGATCAGTTTCGGTGCTCCATCTGTCTGGATGTGTTCACTGATCCTGTCAGCACACCATGTGGACACAACTTCTGCAAAAACTGCATCACTCAACACTGGAATACTAACTACAAGTGCCAGTGTCCCCTGTGCAAAGAGGTGTTTGCAAAAAAGCCTTATCTGAAGGTCAACACTTTGTTCTCTGGGATGGTCGCTCAGTTCAGACAGTCAGCTCAACAGAAAGCCAGCAGCAGCAGCAGCTCAAAGCGACAAGTGTCCACACCAGGAAACGTTTCCTGTGACGTCTGCACTGGAACCAAACTGAAGGCCCTGAAGTCCTGCCTGGTGTGTCTGGTCTCCTACTGTGAGACTCACCTGGAGCCTCATCTGACAGTGTCAGGCCTGAAAAGACATCAGCTGATCGACCCTGTGGAGAACCTGGAAGACAGGATGTGTACGAAGCACGATAAACCTCTGGAGCTGTTCTGTAAGACCGACCAGACATGTGTCTGCACACACTGTCCGGCTTTAGATCACAAGACACATGAATTTGTTCCTCTGAAAGAAGAATATGAAGGAAAGAAGGCTGAGCTGGAGAAGACAGAGGCTGAAATTCAGCAGATGATCCAGAAGAGACGACTGAAGATTCAAGAGATCAAACAGTCGCTGAAGCGTGGTAAGGAAAATGCGCATATGGAGGTAGCAGAAGGTGTTCAGGTCTTCACTGCTCTGAAGAAGACTGTTGAGAGAGGCCTGAATGAGCTCATCAAAACGATAGAAGAGAAACAGAAAACGACACAGAAACAGGCTGAAGGCTTCATCAAAGAGCTGGAACAGGAAATCTCTGAGCTGAAGAAGAGAAGCACTGAGATGGAGCAGGTCTCACTCTCTGAAGACCACCTTTATCTTCTCCAAAACTTCCCATTCCTGATAGCTGCTCCACCCACCAAGGACTGGACAGGGGTCAGTGTCCCACCACCATCATATGAGGGGACTGTGGTGAGAGCTTTGGTTCAGCTGGAGGAGACACTCACTGAGGAGATGAAGAAGCTGCTGGCTGAGGCTGAGCTGAAGAGGGTCCAGCAGTATGCAGTGGATGTGACTCTTGATCCTGATACAGCACATCCCGAACTCGTCCTGTCTCGTGATGGGAAACAAGTGAGACATGGTGATGTGAAGAAAAATCTCCCAGACAACCCAAAGAGATTTTCTCATTATAATTTTGTTTTAGGAAGACAGAGTTTCTCTTCAGGCAGATTTTACTTTGAGGTTCAGGTTAAAGGGAAGCCTAAATGGAATTTAGGAGTGGCCAGAGAGTCGATCTACAGGAAGGGACTGATCAAAATGACACCTGAGGAAGGTTATTGGACGATATGGTTGAGAAATGGAAATGAGTACAAAGCTTTTGCCGACCCTTCAGTCCGTCTCTCTCTGAAGTCTCGTCCTCAGAAGGTGGGGGTGTTTGTGGATTATGAGGAGGGTCTGGTCTCCTTTTATGACGTAGATGCTGCAGCTCTTATCTACTCCTTTACTGGCTGCTCCTTCACTGAGAAACTCTTCCCATTCTTCAGTCCCTGTACCAATGATGGTGGCAATAACGCCACCCCTCTGACCATCTCTCCTGTCAATCAAACCACCTGATCTTTTCTGTATGATCAGCATGATCTATTATACAAATGTTGTGTGGATGATGTGGCTGTTACTTGGCTGTGGGTATAATTCTCGTAATATCTATAGTTTACAAGTGGGACCAAGTCGTTGTTTTTCAAGTCACAAGTAAGTCTCATGTCTTGGCAATCAAGTCCCAAGTCCAGACTGAAGAGTTAACAAGTCTAGACTGACAAGTCCCACATCAAGTCCTGAGTCCCCAACCTTGAGTTTCAAGTTCTTACGAAGTCATAATGTGCTTTTCACAAAATGGAATGCCATTTTAACAACAGAGTAAGGGGCCGTACACATGCCGTGTATTCTGCACCCTCAAATTCATTGCTTTAATGTAGACATGAAGCAGGCCTGTTCAAACATCAGAGCAACACTGATGCAGCACGCACGTGTTTCTAAGTGTCTATTTTTCAGAGCCCTACGGCTGCACCTTGAGATAAACAGAGTGATGAGAAATAACCAATCACAGCCAACAGATATCTTTCCCTTCTTCCTTAAATATCAGTCTGTGATAAATATGGAGAAGTTGATCATTTTACTGCAGAGCTACCCAGAGCTGTACATCGGTCCCACAGTCAACAGGCTGACACATTTATAAGAAGCGCCTGGACGCCTGGAAGAAGATCAGCTCTGCACTCACGATTTAAGGTGAATAAGCTGTGATAACAGTGCTCTTGAAAACTGGCACAGAAAAGGCACAAAAGTAGCACCCAGTGCCTGACCTCGCGTTTTCCAGGTGGTTTAAGACGTGGCATGTGTACGGCCCCTAAGGGCTCATTTATGCTCAACATTAGTTACAAAGAGAAAGATGGACAAACTTCTGTACATACTCTGCGTTCATTTCGTCCATATTCATGCACGTTTTCTGAAAGCTTACAGATACATATGAAACAGAGAAGAACCATCGGATCGTAGAGGCAGTGTGACATAGTTCAAGATACAACCATAAGAGTCGACTTAGAAATTTAAGTAATGGCAGAACGGAACAAATCGTTAATAAAGTGAAAAGAATTCTCCATCCACATGTTGGTGTATGTATAATGGCCGCACAGACCACCGTCATCCAACATGGCCTCTGTTTAAAGGTACAATATTACGAATTCTTCCATTGTCGTCTCGTTGTAGTTGTGTGAAACATTGGACGCTGCCCTCTATTGCCATCTATGGGCTGTATCTGTACCAACATAAAGGACACATTAAAGGATGAGGGTAGTGACATTTACATTTAAAATGGATGTCTATCTTCGTATGTGAAGGAAGTACATAATGTTACCAGGGCATTAGCTGGCTACCTAGGATAGTATTAGCCTCACAGTCTTTGCGCAGCTTCAAATGCCGAACAAAGTTAGAAGTCTGTTATTTTAAACCACCATGTTTTGCAGACTGTAATTCATTTTTTGTTCACTACCGCAAAGTTTTTGCACAAGAACAAAATTATCATTGGTCTAATTTTTTTCCAACCGGTGCCTCGTACTTAGCTCTTTGTGTTTCTCAAAGAAAAACAGAAAATACATATTAAGTGCTTTGTATGTCAACAGCTAAAACAGACAAGACATGAAAACAACTTTTAAAAGAACTGATAAAAACATAACCTATGCAATGTAGCTAACATAGTTAGCGTGCTACCTTTAGCTGTTTCCTGACAGCTAGAAACAAACGATGACCCATCGTCTGTTTATTTATGTAAATAAAAAAACATGTTTTCTTGTGGTGTCCTTTCTAAAATAAGCAGTGGTGACAGTTTCTATATTCTGTTCTGATCAAGAAGTAAGTAAACGGACAGCTTTAGCTAACGTTAGCTAGTTAAAAAGTTGTCTGTTACTTCTGCATTAAATTATATTATATGTGGACGTCTCCACAAATATTAACCAGGGACAATAAGACAAATCCATGTTTGACAGCTGTGAGTGTTTACACTTCCTTATGATGATGAATTATTTTTCATGTAAACCAAACACACTCTCCTGAATATTGAGATTACAATTAACTGGAGACAAAACTTTATTGTTCCTGTTCCTGACATCCAACGGCACAAGACATTTTTATTCCTGGTACATCGACTGTTTCTCTCCGTTTTTCTGTCACCAGAATGTGCACTGCGTCAACTGTTGTGACGTAACTGTGACGTCCTCTCAAAATTTGTCTGTAAGTTAACAACCATGTGCCTTCACAACAAATCAAAAATATTTTTATAGAGAATGAGCTGCTCGGTGTAAATTGGCATGAAGACAATGCTTATTTTTTAAAAAGACTTTAAGCCTGTGTAAGATACGTTTTTTCACCATTTATACTGTTTCACTTTTTTACCTTTGACTTTTTATTTTGTTAATATTTTATTTTTGATGTTTTATGTTAATCACTTTGGCTGTTTGGCCTGTGTTGTAATACCATAATTACCAGATAACAGTGGTTGAAAAGGTTTCCTAACATTTTGGTTTAAATGTCCAGCTCTCTGTCCTTAGCCTCGTTCTTAAAGACAGAAAATGTTGATATACATCAGTGACTATAACAGATGCTGTGAAGTGAATGAAAACATATTTTTGTGATTAATAAAACTGCACTAAAATCCTGTGCAGAAGAAGAAACTGTTTGTGGAAGTGTTTTATTTTGAAACTGGAGTCTTTTTCACAGGTTTAATGTGTTTCCCTCCTGTGGCCACCAGATGTCAGCATAACAGCACACATCAGAGGGAGGAGAGTTTGTGTTAAGACACGCACACACACCTCTCAACTTTCTGGTCTGACTGAGCAGCAACTACAGGAGGGAAGCAAACATAAGAAATAAATGTAAAGGCTACAACATTACAGGATGAACAGTGAGCTGAAATCTGCAGTGAGATTTAGGGCTGTCCCAACTAAGAATTTTCCTAGTCGACTAATAGTTGTCATTTAGGGCCATTAGTCAACTAATTGCGCAAAGGTTACAATATTAATTTCATTATTTTTGTTACTATTGGGGATCATGCATCGAAAAATATAATTTGTCTTTTGGTATTACTCAGGGAACTTGTCTTGGTCCACTCCATTTTTCTCTGTATATCCTCTAGGGCTGCCCCCAACTAAGAATTGAAGAAGATTGACTAAGAAATAGTTGACCATTAGTCCGGCCTGTTGTCTGAAAACAGACAATGCATGTAACAGGCTTAAGTTGACACGGCGTCCCAGAACGTCAACAACCAACACACCCAGGGTACCTTGGACGCCACATGTGGATGTGAAAAGTCCATGACCAAACGTGGACATGTGACGAGGTCACGGTGAGGATGAGTTGCCTTCTTGTGGTGGTCCGTCTCAAATGAGCAGTGGTTGAAGTTACTATATTCCATTATTATAATCAGGGAGTTGATGCGTAGATGCTAGTAAGTGCTAGCATGGCTAGCTAGTTAAAATGTTGACCACGCCCACAACTGTGACGTGATTGGCTGAATTAAAAACAAATACAATTATGGCTGACATGGGATTGTGACACTCTGATTGGCCACATTAAAAAATGATTTACAGATACACCGCTCTCCCAGAATAACATAACGGTAGTTTCTAATATGAAAAAAAAAAAAAAAATCAGAGCTGGAGAGCTGCCATTTTAGACGTATGTACATATTATTTGGTGCTACAGACGTTTCATATCCAGGTCAATTCACACACTTGTGAGAAAAGCATATAAGAGGAGAGGGCTCCGTCTGATCTCTTCATAAACTAAAGTTATGTTATTTTGCACGATGGACGCTTCATATAATAATAATATACTATTTATTGTGTTATACGGTGAAACGTTTCACCTAATACCGTGATGACTTATATTGTTATAATGTGAGACTTGCTTAAATTGAGGAATAGTGTAAATGCATAGGGTGGAGGCACACACCTTTTTGATTGTTTTAATATATGTTATGTGATTTTACTATATATGAGTTGGTGTTAATATATTTTTGTTCAATAAATGTCAATTCAAATAAATGTCAGTTCAATAAAATTGTATTTTCCTGAATCTTGAGACACCTCATATGTAAGCTAGACAGACATTTCACCTGCTCATTACTGTGCACACATGTACTGTATGTACTTAGTCCCACAGAGCCCTTCTGGTGTCAGTAGATACATAGAAACATCCCAGCAGGCTGTTCTTTGCAAGTGTGCAAAAAGTTTTGCACCTGTGAATTTTTTTTTTCGTGCGCGTGCTTCACCTCCGCTGCTACAACTCCATCCTTGGGGAAACACTGGATGATACTGTGTGACTCTGAAGAAAAAGAAGTTTCAAAATAAAACACTTCCACAAATAGTTTCTTCTTCTACACAGGATTTTACTGCAGTTTTATTCATTACAAAATATGTTTTCATTCATTTTACAGCATCTGTTTTAGTCACCGATGTATATCAACATTTATAATGACTTCTTTTAGGAACGAGGCTGAGGACTCACAGCTGGACTCAGTCACTTATTTAAATCAACCTATAATGTTAGAAAGCCTTTTAAATCAATGTTATCTGGTAATTATGGTATTCAAACGACTATCAATAGTGATTTACATAAAACATCAAAAATAATAATAATAACAAAAGAAATGAAAAGAACGCCAAAAAATAAAACAGTATAAACTGTGAAAGAATATAATAAAGCCCAATTTCAGTTGAGTAAACAAGTCTGTTACCATTAAAAACGTGAGTAAAGACATTGTCCATATTATCATCTACAGAGATCAACAGAATTAAACCCACAGAAAAATAATGTCCACACCAAGTCAGTACGATCTCATAAAGGCAAACTACAATATCAGTACAACTGCGTCCATAGACCTGTAAATTACAAACTAAAGGCAACATTAATTATCACTACATCAATGAGCACAACCAGTACCAGTAAACAAATATAGTTTCCCTTTACAAGCCTCACATTTAAAAACAACTCCACCCTTTATACCTTTATAGTGTTCCCAACTGGTCCAGTGACCGGGTCCAGATTTCTGCTCAGCCATTAGTTCACTGTGCACATAGCTGAACATATTCAGCATCATACTTGTGTTTGGACATGTGGTCACGCTCATTTGTGTCAAGGAGCTGTCTGTCTGTTACTCACTCTACAGCAGGAAACAGCACTTCAAAATAAAAGCTGTATGCCGGAAATTCACTTTAAAATAAAGTCAGTTTTTTTAACAAACTTGACATGTTTGCGAGTCACCAGCGGTCCACTCAGAATGGACCCACGACCCACCAGTTGGGAACCACTGCTTTAAACCAGTATTACCTGCTGTGTCATACTGTAGCATGAGAACTTTGCCTCGTATATATTTACACTAAAATGCAAAGAGGAACTTAAAGGCACCGTATGTAACTTTACACATGTATTTGTTGTTTTTTATTTCCAATGGGTGAACCAGTTGTAACTTAAAAACAAAGACCTGCCCCGCCTCTTTCAGCTGCTGCTAACAGCCAAACGATGTGATATTATACACGTTCCCGTGCTTTGCATCCAGGCCCCCAGGAAGTGCGCTGGGCTCTGAAGCCAATTTTCATCATGGAATTACAACAGCTGGGTCCCTCACATGATGCCCTGCAGCCCATAAAGACTTTTTCCCGTTGACTTACAAGCCTAGTCTCACTCCGAAGTCATCGAAATCCGGCAGGTGCAGTGGCTTGCGGCATCAGAAACCAACTAAAAAAGGCGTCCTTTAACTTCAGCACGATACAAGGCTGGTTGCAATTATCGCGCCGGGGCCGAGGATGAAAAGGTAGCAAAAGTCTGACTAGAGCGGGTGGGAGGGGTAGTGGATGGGTCCAACTTTCACCCAAGGGAGCGGTGTTCGTGTCACATAAAATTCTAAAGCCAAACCTAAACCTAACCACGTGTTTGTTGTTGAAGAAAAAACAACAACATCAATTTGCGGTGTTGTACAGACGTAGTGCTTGTATTTTGAAAGAGACTGTATGTAAAGGGTAAGTTTCCTGTAAAAATGGGTCTATTTTGAAAACAGACAATGCATGTAACAGGCAGAACTTGACATGGCGTCCCAGAATGTCAACAACCAGCACACCCAGGGTACCAGGGTTGTATGTTTTTGAGTAACACAGCCCCCGCAAATGGCCCACTCTGCAAACTTCACCCAACGGCATCCTGCATCTTACTTCAGCTCTACACAGCTAACATGAGCTAAGAAATGGAGTCCGATAACTGAAACAAATGGCCGACTCCCACTATAACACTGAGTCCACACATGCTGTTTCAATTACCTACATTCTGCAGTGGTCGCGCGGCGAACTGACTGTCACCTGGCTCCCTGTAGCAACACAAGTTCAAGCAAGACAAGTTCCCTAAATTTTGCAGGCAGATGCCAAACAATAGACCCTCACAATGACATCACCTTGTTAGCTGGAGGCAAAAATCAACATGCCGCCACAGGGCTGTAGGCTAGGAGCCTTAACATGTGGTCTTGTTGTGTTACTGGGAGCCAGAATAGAAGGAGTCATGGCTTAAAATTTTCATTTGATTGCATACCAGATGCCGAGGTTGCTTTGTAGCATCAGTTACAGCTAGCTAGCTACCTTTGCTGGCTTACTCACTAATTTCACTAGAAGATACTATCTGAGTGGATTTTAGCTAGCTTGCCAAATTAGTTTCCAAGCTAACGTGATCCATGATACTTATGTTAGTCAAGAGCAATGCAGGGGCAGCCATGGAGCTCTCGTGTACATTGTGGTGTCAGCTGATTAAGTGAGTACCATGGAGCAAATGGTCCAACTGAAATATAGGAACATTACAGATAATGACATTTTTCTGAATATGATTGTAAGTATTCTGTCAACATGATGACTGTCAGTCGTGGTTGGTCTTGTGTTTGTTACTGTTCTGGCTGATGCCCAGGTGCTGGCTCGTGGCTACAGCACACTGGAGCATGGACAACAGGATGCTGATTGCAGTTCATGCAACAGCCTCAGAGCGAGGTGTCACTAAACAAAGGACTTTGTGAAAGCCACATACAGAACCTTAAATGAGTTTATGTGTCGTTTCCAATGCTTCACTATTCCATAAATTGCTGATCTTACAAAAATGATCAGCCGGTTTGATTGACAGGAGAGATGATCAGAGGTGCAGAGTTTTTACCACCATTATTAGCACAGGGGCCAAAGTATGGGAAGAGTTTCCCAGTGAAGGAGCAGCCAGTAAAGGAGTAGATAAGAGCTGCAGCATCTACGTCATAAAAGGAGACCAGACCCTCCTCATAATCCACAAACACCCCCACCTTCTGAGGACGAGACTTCAGAGAGAGACGGACTGAAGGAATGGTGAGAGCGATGTACTCATTTCCCTTTATCATCCATACAGTCCAGTAACCATCCTGGGGAGTCAGTGGGACGTCTCCCTTCCTGTTGACCGACTCTCTGGCCACTCCCAAAGCCCATTCAGTCTTTCCTTTAACTTGAACCTCAAAGTAAGATCTGCCTGAAGAGAAACTCTGCTTTGCTAAGACACAAATATAACGGGAAAATCTCTTTGGGCTGTCTGAGAGATGTTTCTTCACATCGCCATGTTTCACTTGTTTCCCGTCATCAGACAGGATGAGATATGGATTTGCTGTTTCAGGATCAAGAGTCACATCCACTGCATACTGCTGGACCTTCTTCAGCTCAGGCTCAGCGACCAGCCTCTTCATCTCTTTATTGAGTGTCTCCACCAGCTGAGACACAGCTCTCACCACAGTCCCCTCATATAAAGGTGGACAGACGCTGATCTCTGTCCAGTCCTTGGAGAGTCGAGCAGCTTTCAGGGACTGGATACACTGGAGAAGATGGAGGTGGTCTTCAGAGCGTGAGAGCTGCTTCACCTCAGTGCTTCTCTTCTTCAGCTCAGAGATTTCCTGTTCCAGCTCTTTGATGAAGCCTTCAGCCTGTTTCTCTGTTGTTTTCTGCTTCTCTTCTGTTGTTTTGATGAGCTCATTCAGGCCTCTCTCAACAGACTCCTTCAGAGCAGTGAAGACCTGAACACCTTCTGCTTTCACCCTGTCTGCATCTTTCTCACTGAGGTCGACTGAGTGTTTGATCTCCTGAATCTTCAGTTGTCTCTTCTGGATCATCTGCTGAATTTCAGCCTCTGTCTTCCCCAGCTCAGCCTTCTGGTTTTTATATTCTTCCCTCAGAGGAACAACATGATGTGTCTTGTGGTCTGAAACAGGGCAGAGTGTACAGACACACGTCTGGTCGGTCTTGCAGAACAGCTCCAGAGGTTTATCGTGCTTCTTGCATATCCTGTCTTCCAGGTTCTCCACAGGGTTTATAAGCGGATGTCTTTTCAGGCCTGACATTTTCAGATGAGGCTCCAGGTGAGTCTCACAGTAGGAGACCAGACACACCAGGCAGGATCTCAGGGCCTTCAGTTTGGTTCCAGTGCAGACGTCACAGGGAACTTCTCCTGGTTTGGACACTTGTTGCTGTGAGCTGCTGCTGCTGCTGGCTTTCTGTTGAGCTGACTGTCTGAACTGAGCGACCATCCCAGAGAACAAAGTGTTGACATGCAGCTCAGGTCTTGTGGTGAAAGTCTTTTTGCACATGGGACACTGGTACTTGTCGTCAGTATTCCAGTGTTCAGTGATGCAGGTTTTGCAGAAGTTGTGTCCACATGATGTGCTGACAGGATCAGTAAAGACATTCTGACAGATGGAGCACCGAAACTGATCTTCGGATAGCAGAAAGCTGGCAGTAGACATAGCTACACAGGGAACAAAATCATAATGATATTGCTTTTAATTTATACACACCTTTCAAAGCACTCAAGGACACCTAACAAGACAGTGATGTATCCATAGATCATAAACCCAAACAATCCAGTAATATACAATGATAAGTTAGTGAAATAACTAGACCGGAATCCAAATAGGTATAAAAATTAGGTATAAACTCATCATCATAAAGTCATCTTCAATGCATGTCTCAATATGTGTGTCACCATTACGTCAGACTGGATATGCCAGTTTGAAAAGATGTGTTTTCAGATCAGATTTGAAAGTAGAAAGGGAGTTAATATTTTGAATGTCATAAGGGAGAGAGTTTCAAAGGTGGGAGGCAGAACGGCTGAAGGATCTAGAACCCAAGAGTTAATTTCTAAGGGGCAAATCTTTCATGAAAGTTAAGAGGCTCATAAACATCAGTGTATAACTATGAGAATGATGTCAGGCACTGAGAAAACGCTGGAGGGCACAACACAACCAGTAAAGCAAGGAATGGCAAGAATGTTCAGGTACCAACCTCCATGTTATTTAGCGTGAAAGAGAACAAAGACATTTTGCTCACAGAAATTTTGGTCATTTATCCCATGACTACTCAATATGAGGACAGGTAATCTGACATGCACTTAAATGAATTGTCCCTCTGACAAGTGTCAGTATGAACAGAAAAGATGAATTTTTTCTCTGAATACAGTCAAAGCTTTGTGTCAATAGATCGACTGGATCATAGAAAATATTGTCTTCTTCACTCACCAGTGTTTGCAGAGATTCTAGCCGGTTGTTGACCAAGACTTTCTGAATAGTCCAATTTTTCTAAAGACAGAAACACAGAGACTTGTTGCAGCTGCGGCTCTTCTGTCTTTCTGGCAATCCTTTAGCTTCATTTCAGGAATGTGACGTTGACACTGTCCTGTTTTTCCAGTTCTGCCCCTTCTCACACTGCAGCTCTGTTGTTGAAGTTTAGACACAGTTGTAGTGACATACACATGGTTAAATCTTTAGGGAGAAAATCAGAGCTGGAGCTGAGAATTTTCACTCCTTTGTTCAGAGCAGATAACAGAACATACGGTTTCCATAGTCAGTCCATAACAGTATCAAGAGACAGTAATATTTCCTTCGTAGCTCAACAACAATCTTAATTTACTTTAAGGCCTGATTTAAAGTACACAAGCTAATTTTTGTTAATATTTTTTAGCAGCGTTCTACCAGCTGAAATGGACTGACTTCTTTTGATAAAACCGTATGTTCTGTTATCTGCTCTGAACAAAGGAGTGAAAATTCTCAGCTCCAGCTCTGATTTTCTCCCTAAAGATTTAACCATGTGTATGTCACTACAACTGTGTCTAAACTTCAACAACAGAGCTGCAGTGTGAGAAGGGGCAGAACTGGAAAAACAGGACAGTGTCAACGTCACATTCCTGAAATGAAGCTAAAGGATTGCCAGAAAGACAGAAGAGCCGCAGCTGCAACAAGTCTCTGTGTTTCTGACTTTAGAAAAATTGGACTATTCAGAAAGTCTTGGTCAACAACCGGCTAGAATCTCTGCAAACACTGGTGAGTGAAGAAGACAATATTTTCTATGATCCAGTCGATCTATTGACACAAAGCTTTGACTGTATTCAGAGAAAAAATTCATCTTTTCTGTTCATACTGACACTTGTCAGAGGGACAATTCATTTAAGTGCATGTCAGATTACCTGTCCTCATATTGAGTAGTCATGGGATAAATGACCAAACTTTCTGTGAGAAAAATGTCTTTGTTCTCTTTCACGCTAAATAACATGGAGGTTGGTACCTGAACATTCTTGCCATTCCTTGCTTTACTGGTTGTGTTGTGCCCTCCAGCGTTTTCTCAGTGCCTGACATCATTCTCATAGTTATACACTGATGTTTATGAGCCTCTTAACTTTCATGAAAGATTTACTTTTTTTATGAATTGACTCTTATTCCCAGTGTGTAGCTATGTCTACTGCCAGATTTCTACTGTTCGAAGATCAGTTTCGGTGCTCCATTTGTCTGGATGTGTTCACTGATCCTGTCAGCACATCATGTGGACACAACTTCTGCAAAACCTGCATCACTCAACACTGGAACACTAATGACCATTACCAGTGTCCCTTGTGTAAAGAGACTTTTAAAAAAAGACCTGAGCTGCATGTCAACACTTTGTTCTCTGAGATGGTCGCTCAGTTCAGACAGTCAGCTCAACAGAAAGCCAGCAGCAGCAGCAGCTCACAGCAACAAGTGTCCACACCAGGAAACGTTCCCTGTGACGTCTGCACTGGAACCAAACTGAAGGCCCTGAAGTCCTGCCTGGTGTGTCTGGTCTCCTACTGTGAGACTCACCTGGAGCCTCATCTGACAGTGTCAGGCCTGAAAAGACATCAGCTGATCGACCCTGTGGAGAACCTGGAAGACAGGATGTGTACGAAGCACGATAAACCTCTGGAGCTGTTCTGTAAGACCGACCAGACATGTGTCTGCATGCTCTGCCATGTTTCAGACCACAAGACACATGATGTTGTTCCTCTGAGGGACGAATACAAAAAAAAGAAGGCTGAGCTGGAGAAGACAGAGGCTGAAATTCAGCAGATGATCCAGAAGAGACGACTGAAGATTGAGGAGATCAAACACTCAGTCGACCTCAGTGAGAAAGATGCAGACAGAGAGATAGCAGAAGGTGTTCAGGTCTTCACTGCTCTGAAGGAGTCTGTTGAGAGAGGCCTGAATGAGCTCATCAAAACGATAGAGGGGAAGCAGAGGAGGACACAGAAACAGGCTGAAGGCTTCATCAAAGAGCTGGAACAGGAAATCTCTGAGCTGAAGAAGAGAAACACTGAGGTGAAGCAGCTCTCACACACTGAAGACCACCTCCATCTTCTCCAGTGTATCCAGTCCCTGAAAGCTGCTCGACTCTCCAAGGACTGGACAGGGATCAGCGTCTGTCCACCTTTATATGAGGGGACTGTGGTGAGAGCTGTGTCTCAGCTGGAGGAGACACTCAGTCAACAGATGAAGAGGCTGGTCGCTGAGCCTGAGCTGAAGAGGGTCCAGCAGTATGCAGTGGATGTGACTCTTGATCCTGAAACAGCAAATCCATATCTCATCCTGTCTGATGACGGGAAACAAGTGAAACATGGTGATGTGAAGAAACATCTCTCAGACAGCCCAAAGAGATTTTCCCGTTATATTTGTGTCTTAGCAAAGCAGAGTTTCTCTTCAGGCAGATCTTACTTTGAGGTTCAGGTTAAAGGAAAGACTGACTGGGCTTTAGGAGTGGCCAGAGAGTCGGTCAACAGGAAGGGAGACGTCCCACTGACTCCCCAGGATGGTTACTGGACTGTATGGTTGATCAAGGCAAATGAGTACATCGCTCTCGCTGGTCCTTCAGTCCGTCTCTCTCTGAAGTCTCGTCCTCAGAAGGTGGGGGTGTTTGTGGATTATGAGGAGGGTCTGGTCTCCTTTTATGACGTAGATGCTGCAGCTCTTATCTACTCCTTTACTGGCTGCTCCTTCACTGGGAAACTCTTCCCATACTTTGGCCCCTGTGCTAATAATGGTGGTAAAAACTCTGCACCTCTGATCATCTCTCCTGTCAATCAAACCGGCTGATCATTCTTTAAGACCAGCAAGTCATTGACGAGTGAAGCATTGGCAGCGATACATATTTCTGTACTCACAGAAAGCTCTGTACGTAACTGTCACAAATGATCAATGACACCTCTTTCTGAGGCTGGTAAGGGAACTGCAGCCAGCATCTTATCGCTTGCACTCTGTAGCCGCAGGGGAACACCTTTTCATTTTCATTTTCCTTTATTTGTTTTGGAGGGACATTGCACATTGATAAACATTTCATTTATAAAAGAAATGTAAATGCACCCGAATTAGCCAAAAGGCTAGTTTACATCGGCTGTCCCCCCTGCCAGAACTAAAAGGCCAGTACCTGGTAGGGATGAATAAAAGAGAAATACAGAGTATACAAATACAAAGTGCAAAATACCATGTGTATCAACAATAAAAATACAAAGAGATACATAATAAATAACAAGCTAAATTCAGAGTTTCATAAAATGTAGTCCAGTCTCTGGATAACATACTCTAACATAATGCTTATGATCAGATAAAGGAAGATGCACTCAGGCAATACTATTTCGCTTTCAATGTTGACATCTTTGATTATCAATTAGCCAACTCTTAAGTTTGTTTTTAAAGGAGATCTATGAACTGGACTCTCTGATGCTCTGTGGGATCTTATTCCACTCTAGGGCTGTCTTGTAGGAAAAAACAGACTGTCCAAATGAGCTCTTTCGGAGAGGGATTTTACAGTCACCTCTGATTGCTCCTCTAGTCACAGTGGTTGTTGTGGATCCAAAGTGAATTAGGCTGCAGAGCGGAGGAGGTGCAGTGCGCTGATGAATGCGGAACATCAAACAACAATTTTTGAAGATGATGACATTTTCCCATCTTAACAGCCTGTATTTTTGTAATATCGGGCAGTGATGGTATGTTCTAGATTTTTTATCCAGAACTTTAAGAGCTTGTTTGTATAGAGACATGACCGGTTTTAAGGTGGTGCAGTTAGCAGTGAACCAGGTGGGTAAGCAGTAGTTTATGTGGGATAATATAAGAGAAGACAAGTACATTTTTGCAGCTTTGGTGGTCATATGATTTCTGAGTTGACGGAAATTTGCCAGAGCAACCCTTAAATTTTTACAAATCTTGGAGACATGTTTTTTAAATGTGAGATTACAGTCAATCACAATGCCTAAGTATTTGTATTCCTTTATTATTTGTATTCTCTGTCCAGCAATTAACACATCAGGTTCTGCATATGCTTTTTTTGTTTTGTCAAAGAACATAGCAACTGTTTTAGTGGTGTTGAGTTGTAGGCAACAATTGTTCAGCCACTCACTTACTGTGACCATGGTTTTTGTTAGTAGTGAAGCGGCTTCTGTGTGGTTTCTACCTTTTACAAAAATGACAGTGTCATCTGCGTACATAAGGACTTCACAGTCCTGGCACACAGACGGCAGGTCATTGATGTAAAGAGTAAAGAGTATTGGACCTAAGACCGATCCTTGTGGCACACCTGATGTAAGGTTTTTATAGTTGGACATTGAATTATGAATTTTAACACACTGAATTCGATTGGAAAGATATGATTTGAACCAATTGGAGGCGGATATAGAAAAATTAAATTGACTTAGTTTAGCCAGTAAGACGTTATGATTGACTGTATCAAATGCTTTCCTAAGGTCAAGAAAGACAGCACCAACTACACCACCTCGGTCGATCAAAGATTTGACCCTCTCAGCGAAGTAAACAGTTGCAGTTTCTGTGGAATGATTGGTCCTAAAGCCATGCTGCATAGAATGCAGGAGTTGATTGCTATTAAGATGAGAGATTAATTGTTCTTCCACCAATTTTTCAATTACCTTCGATATGACGGGAAGTATACTTATGGGCCTATAGTTTGATACGGATTCAGGGTCGCCACTTTTGAAGATGGGAACAATAGCAGCTGGTTTCCAATGTTCTGGGAAACCACCCTGTCTGTCTGAGAATGAGATATTTGCAATATGAGTTATTTGTTTCTTCACCAGAGGGCACAAGTCCCTGATCATTTGTAGAGTCCATTCCATACACATCTCTAGATTTTTTGGTTTTAAGTGAGTTAATTACTTTTTCTACTTGTGATTCTGTCACCTTTTCAAGGTTAAAGCTATTTTGCTCTGGGTTTGGAGCAATGATGGTGTGAATGTAAGAGTTTGGAAAGCTGTTGGCAATGCCAGCTACAGAATCAACAAAGTACTCATTAAAAGATTCAGCCACCACAGATGCTTTTTTTATTAAGTTACTGTCAATCCTTAATTCAATCTGTTTTCTTACCTCATTTTGTCCAATTAGTTTCTTAATTTCTTGCCATATAATTTTGGGGTTTCCTTTAGAATTCTCTATTATTTCCAAAAAATAATTTGCCTTGGCTTTCCTAATTTCTCTGGTCGTTTGATTTCTTAGTGATGTGAACTTTAGCCTGTCCGTTGTTAATTTCGATTTCAATGCCATTTTTAGGGCCCGATCTCGTTCCTTCATGTTTTGACTGAGACTTTGGCTTATCCATGGGAGAGGGGCCTTTTTATTTTTACTTCTAACTTTCTTAGAGAAATCCCTGATTGTTTTATTTAGTTTTTCTGTAAGGCACTGACTAGTATACTCCAAATTGTCGGATACCAGCAGATCATCCCATTTAATATCCTTTACCGCATTTTTAAAATCTTCCCTTTTGTTGTTTGGTATCTTCATACATTCGAAATTTGATTTTGCGTTAGGGCTCCTTCTGTTTAGTTTTCGAGTCATCAAAATCATATTATGGTCAGATAACCCTGTTAGAAGATTGTATGAATTGCATATTCTTTCAGGCTTATTGCTAAAGAGAAGGTCGATCTGGGTTGAGGAGGAGTTGGTGAGCCTAGTTGGTCCATCAACTATTTGTTTTAGATTAAAACTATCGGTTACTTGTTTTAAATGCTTCCTTGTGGATCTGTTTAGCCAGTTAACATTTAGGTCACCTATTACAAGAACTTCTCTGTTAAAGTTACACTGAAGTAATAGTTCTCTAAACTTCTCGTAGAAGCTACCATTTGCTGAAGGGGGACGGTAAATCACTATAAGGGTAAACGACATTGATGTCGACAGTACCATATTTAAACCAAGGCATTCCAGTTCACAATTCGCAAACTTAATCTCTTTACAGCAAATTGTTTCCTTTACATAGCAGAGAACCCCACCACATTTCCCCTGTTTTCTATCATTTCTAAAAAATATTAAAGCCGGGCACATTCAATCCGGCTGTTGGCGAGTTTTCACTTAACCATGTTTCAGACATTCCGAGGAAGTCCACATTAGATTCATGCAATAGATGTTGTACTTGCTCACATTTAGAGAGGATGCTTCTAATGTTTATATGTCCACCTAGAAGTCCTTTGGGTTTGCTACGAGGATCCCAAACTAGCCTAGAGTTGTTTACTGTGTTAAAAACCTTCCTTTTCCGGTGCTTGGCTATTGCTTTGTTAATGCAATATGCCTTTACTTGCGTTTTTCTGGTGGATCCACCAGCTGCTAGGTGCTCCGCCTTCGGCACGGACCCACTGGAGGTCCGTTGCTGTAGCCTGTCTGATGTCTCGGCGGGCGGGCTTATTGCTGAAGCTAGCTGATCGGCTAGCGTGCCCGCAAGAGCAGTTGTAGCTCCACCAGCTTCTCTGTACTCCGCCGTCGGCACGCACCTTCGGAAGGTCCGCTGCCGAGGTGTTTAACATAACCACTGTTAACTGTGAAGTTGAGGAAGTTTTCCTCAGGGTTAAACAAAAGACCCACGTCTAGAGGATTTAGATTTAAAATAAATCCGAAAGTTAACAGTGTTAGAGAGCATGAGAGCACCTGCCGCACCCGACCTGCCTGCTGCCATCTTCTGAGCATCAGACAAACATGACCACAAAGACTGACCATGACTGACCATCACCATGTTGACTGAATGCTGGGAAAAACATTACAATCTGCGATGTTCTTATATTTCATTTGAACCACTGGCTCCATGATACTATCTTGCCGTTTGCAAATTACAAAATCAGCTAATGTGATGACGCAGCCTCGATGGCTAACCTTAAGATACCGTTAGCTCTTTGGGCGCCCCTGCATCGCTCTTGGCTAGTAGACAGCGCTTCATAGTATTACACAATTTATTGTTGGCTAAATCAATATCATCTGTCATTATACAAAAGTCAGTATCTTGAATCGCGTTAGCTGGGAAAATAATTCAGCAAGCTAAGTAACTGACATATCCACTCAGATAGTATTTTTGTAGCAATTCCATTAGCAAGTAAGCTAGCAAAAGCAGCAGCTAACTAAGCTACACTGTTTTGATCTGGTATTGGTTGCTTCACGAGATCAGCTGATAAAGTCTCTTGCAAATGGCAAGATAGCTAATTTACAGCCAGATCAGTCCTGGAGTCTGGATAAAAAATGACGTTAATCACTAAAGACAGTGTTTTTGCTATGTTAGCTGGCTAGCAATTCCCCTGCATTAGCAAGCAAGCTATAATTAGCTAACACTAGCCAGCTAAAACCAGAATATCAGAGTGTATTTCACATGTCAGTGATTCCTGTAATGACAGGATATCTTTTTCCTCACCAGGGGGAAACGGAAATTATGATACTGAGCACTGAATTTGATGGTTTTACTGTTTATCAGACAACAAATGAGACAAATTAGCCCATCGACCCTCCGCTTCACAACCCGCTGCTAAGATGGCAGCTCAGACCTCGGCTGCTTTAGCAACTTGAATTCAGCCACTGCAAAACCAGGCGGCCGGGTGCAGCTGAGTGACTTTCTTCCACCAGCCGAGCTGAATACTTCCAGTTTAGCGCTTCGTTAAATGAATAAGAAATTAAACGATTCAATGGTGTCGCTCTTCTAGACTTTCCAACGTTATCGACGGAGTGAAATCCTGATTATGAAATGAATCCTTGTGTGGAGGCTACATCGCTCAAAAAAATGCACCCACTGATTATGTCTTTTTCACCAAGTAAGTCAACGGGAAAAAGTCTTTATGGGCTGCAGGGCATCATGTGAGGGACCCAGCTGTTGTAATTCCATGATGAAAATTGGCTTCAGAGCCCAGCGCACTTCCTGGGGGCCTGGATGCAAAGCACGGGAACGTGTATAATATCACATCGTTTGGCTGTTAGCAGCAGCTGAAAGAGGCGGGGCAGGTCTTTGTTTTTAAGTTACAACTGGTTCACCCATTGGAAATAAAAAACAACAAATACATGTGTAAAGTTACATACGGTGCCTTTAAGTTCCTCTTTGCATTTTAGTGTAAATATATACGAGGCAAAGTTCTCATGCTACAGTATGACACAGCAGGTAATACTGGTTTAAAGCAGTGGTTCCCAACTGGTGGGTCGTGGGTCCATTCTGAGTGGACCGCTGGTGACTCGCAAACATGTCAAGTTTGTTAAAAAACTGACTTTATTTTAAAGTGAATTTCCGGCATACAGCTTTTATTTTGAAGTGCTGTTTCCTGCTGTAGAGTGAGTAACAGACAGACAGCTCCTTGACACAAATGAGCGTGACCACATGTCCAAACACAAGTATGATGCTGAATATGTTCAGCTATGTGCACAGTGAACTAATGGCTGAGCAGAAATCTGGACCCGGTCACTGGACCAGTTGGGAACACTATAAAGGTATAAAGGGTGGAGTTGTTTTTAAATGTGAGGCTTGTAAAGGGAAACTATATTTGTTTACTGGTACTGGTTGTGCTCATTGATGTAGTGATAATTAATGTTGCCTTTAGTTTGTAATTTACAGGTCTATGGACGCAGTTGCACTGATATTGTAGTTTGCCTTTATGAGATCGTACTGACTTGGTGTGGACATTATTTTTCTGTGGGTTTAATTCTGTTGATCTCTGTAGATGATAATATGGACAATGTCTTTACTCACGTTTTTAATGGTAACAGACTTGTTTACTCAACTGAAATTGGGCTTTATTATATTCTTTCACAGTTTATACTGTTTTATTTTTTGGCGTTCTTTTCATTTCTTTTGTTATTATTATTATTTTTGATGTTTTATGTAAATCACTATTGATAGTCGTTTGAATACCATAATTACCAGATAACATTGATTTAAAAGGCTTTCTAACATTATAGGTTGATTTAAATAAGTGACTGAGTCCAGCTGTGAGTCCTCAGCCTCGTTCCTAAAAGAAGTCATTATAAATATATCAATACATCGGTGACTAAAACAGATGCTGTAAAGTGAATGAAAATATATTTTGTAATGAATAAAACGGCAGTAAAATCCTGTATTAGAGAAGAAACTATTTGTGGAAGTGTTTTATTTTGAAACTTTTTTTTCTTCAAAGTCACACAGTATCATCCACCTGCAGAGCCGAAGAGCCGCCATTTTAGACGTATGTATGTGTTATTCTGGGAGGGCGGTGTATCTGTCCATCATTTTACAATGTGGCCAATCAGCCAATCACATCAACATTTTAACTAGCTAGTTATGCTAGCACTTGCTCGCATCTACATATCAACTCCTCGATTGTAACGGATATGGATGACGGATATATAGTACCTTAAACCACTGGTCATTTTAGAAGGACCACCTCCAGGAAGCAACACGTTCTCACTCTGACCTCGTCACATATCGATGTTTGTTAGGGACCTTTCAACATCCAGCAAAGTGATGGTACGCTTCCTCAAAACACATCTGTGTCATTGTGTTGTGAGATCAAACTGGAAAAGGACAAAAAGGACGGGCGCTCTCTAACACCGATTTTAAAGATTTTGCACCCAAAATTCGAGAGACACATATCTACTGAGTGCATAAAAAATCTTAGGCCCCTCATTCAAACCTGTAAAAAATGGGAACAAAAACCAAAGTGTTCATGTGCGTTTATATTTTTGTTCATTTTATTATCATGTCTGTACCACGAGGAGGAAACACAACCTCACAAACAGAGCTGCTGTAAGAGGCAGAGCAACACTGAAGGGAGGAGGAGGAGAGCTTCAGTGTCAAACTCCTGAAATGAAACTCAGTGTTGGTCAGTGTGACAGCAGAGCTGCAGCCCAGATGAGTCTCTGTGTTTCTGTCTGAAGAAACATTAAAGTGAGTTCATCAGGTGTTTCATCAACAACTGACTCAAACACTGGTGAGTACAGCTGATCATATTTACTGTGTTTCAACAACCAGCATTAACACTAAACTTACAGCTGCAATCAAACAGGAAGTTACACTCTTTTCATTTCATGATGACACTCGTCAGATCTACGTTTCACTTCAGTCTAACATTCCTGTAGAATTCCAAATAATGTTTCACAACATTGCCGTAATAATATGCACCTTTTATGCAAATAATAAATGCTTACGGAACAAACATTTTTATGGTACTTTGACTTTGCTCCCAGTGTGTAGATATGGCTGCTGTCAGCAATCTGCCATCTGAAGATCAGTTTCTGTGCTCCATCTGTCTGGATGTGTTCACTGATCCTGTCAGCACACCATGTGGACACAACTTCTGCAAAAACTGCATCACTCAACACTGGAATACTGACGACCAGTGTCTGTGTCCAATGTGTAACAAGGTTTTCACCACAAGACCTGAGCTGCACATCAACACTTTCATCTCTGAGATGGTCGCTCAGTTCAGACAGTCAGCTCAACAGAAAGCCAGCAGCAGCAGCTCAGAGCAACAAGTGTCCTCACCAGGAGAAGTTCCCTGTGACGTCTGCACTGGAACCAAACTGAAGGCCCTGAAGTCCTGCCTGGTGTGTCTGGTCTCCTACTGTGAGACTCACCTGGAGCCTCATCTGACAGTGTCAGGCCTGAAAAGACATCAGCTGATCGACCCTGTGGAGAACCTGGAAGACAGGATGTGTACGAAGCACGATAAACCTCTGGAGCTGTTCTGTAAGACCGACCAGACATGTGTCTGCATGCTCTGCCCTGTTTCAGACCACAAGACACATGATGTTGTTCCTCTGAGGGAAGAATATAAAAACCAGAAGGCTGAGCTGGAGAAGACAGAGGCTGAAATTCAGCAGATGATCCAGAAGAGACAACTGAAGATTCAGGAGATCAAACACTCAGTCGACCTCAGTGAGAAAGATGCAGACAGAGAGATAGCAGAAGGTGTTCAGGTCTTCACTGCTCTGAAGGAGTCTGTTGAGAGAGGCCTGAATGAGCTCATCAAAATGGTAGAAGAGAAGCAGAAAACGACACAGAAACAAGTTGAAGGCTTCATCAAAGAGCTGGAACAGGAAATCTCTGAGCTGAAGAAGAGAAGCACTGAGGTGAAGCAGCTCTCACACTCTGAAGACCACCTCCACCTTCTCCAAAAGTTCCCATCTGTTAAAGATGCTCCACCCACCAAGGACTGGACAGAGGTCAGCGTCCGTCCATCATATGAGGGGACTGTGGTGAGAGCTGTGTCTCAGCTGGAGGAGACACTCAGTGAACAGATGAAAAAGTCGCTTGAAGCTGAGCTGAAGAGGGTCCAGCAGTATGCAGTGGATGTGACTCTTGATCCTGATACAGCAAATCCCTATCTCATCCTATCTGATGATGGGAAACAAGTGAGCCATGATGATGACTGGAAGATTCTTCCAGCAAACCCAGAAAGATTTTCTAATTGTATTTGTGTTTTAGGAGAGCAGAGTTTCTCTTCAGGCAGATTTTACTTTGAGGTTCAAGTTAAAGACAAGCCCACATGGTCTTTAGGAGTGGTCAAAAAGTCGATCAGCAGGAGGAGAACAATACCAATGAGCCCTGAATGTGGTTGCTGGACCATATTGCTGAATAAAGGAAATGAGTACATACTTGCTGACCCTCCTCTCTGTCTTCCTCTGAAGTCTCGTCCTCAGAAGGTGGGGGTGTTTGTGGATTATGAGGAGGGTCTGGTCTCCTTTTATGACGTAGATGCTGCAGCTCTTATCTACTCCTTTACTGGCTGCTCCTTCACTGAGAAACTCTTCCCATTCTTCAGTCCCAGCAAGAATGATGGTGGTAAAAACTCTGCACCTCTGATCATCTCTCCTGTCAATCAAACTAAGTAGGTTGATGCTATTTTAAAGCAAAGATGCACAATTATGTCAACGAACAAATGTCTATCTTCAGTGACAACATACATTGTTAACTTTTTGTCTTCAGAGTGTGATGTTATAATTCTAATCATTAACCACTTGGTTAACACTTGCTTGGGACATTAATGGCCGTGTACCCCCTCAGCACTCAGGTGAGGTTGGGAGCTAGAGGAAGTTAGAAGAAATCCTAAAGTTTGCAAAGACAATTTGAGGAAAATTATGTTCCAAATGATGCTCAAGGTTTCAAGAATGATTGATACAACAGCCAGTGCTTTTATGTAACGACTGTAAAACTTCAATTAGTACCCCGGGCTATTATTTGCCTTAATCGCTGAACTCAGCAGGCCTATATTTGGGCAACACATTCTCACTCCGACCTCATCACATAATGACGTTTTGGTCATGGACTTTCCACGTCCACATATGACGTCCAGGAAATGTAATGTTCGCAGCAGGTTACTGCCCAAGCGCTGGATTTTGACAGCTTTGAAGTGAGACTGGGCTCATTTGGAACAGGCCCTTAAATCCTTTGACACATAACTGTTGTATAAAAATAAAGGCTTTGAATAACATATCAATTACATGTTGTTTTGACACTCATTTCACAGCACTTGAGGATTACAGCACATCGACACAACAGAACTATATCCTGTTAAAACATTATTTGTAACTTGGGATAATTAAAAAAAAAAAAAAGAAACACTTTCTATTCTTTTTATCACTGCTTGTTTTTTCATCATGCTGGTAAATCTGAATGAATTACCAACTTGGTCAAATGAGTACGGTCTCACTCAGAAGTAGTTGAAATCTAGCACTTCAGACACAGAAGAAAAAAGACACTTTGACGTTGACGTGAATCGTGGCCGGTCTCCGTTATAGTTTAATGGCACTCATCAATGGAGTGGGGCGGGCAGGAAGGTGGTGGATGGGTCCCGTAAGATTCTAAAGCCAAACCCTGTTTTGGTTATTGAGTTTTAATGTCTGATATACATTTGTACTTATTCATTTATTCAATTACTGCTTGAGTGACGAAAGTCATCACATCACCATATAGAGAATATATAGTCCAACAGATGTTTCACTGTTTCAGAAGGTGCACAAATATATATGTTGATATATTCTTCGGTAGTTAAGGGAAAATCTCTAATTTACAAACATATGTAATTCAATTGAATCTGATGTAATGACAGCAATATTCTCCAGATCTCCAGATTGTATGATTGTTTTTGTTTTATGTGATTACCAAAAAATAATGAATTTTGAATAAACTAGAAGTCTGAAATCTTGTGGTTTTCTTTTTCTTTCTTTTTTTTTTACAAAAATAAATAAACTTGAAGGATGTAGACAAGTATGTAAAAAGGTGTCACATAAATATATACAATTTTTAAAAAGCACCAATGACCAGCACTAAAGATAAAATAAAAATAAAACATCTACTAATCACGTGTCACAAGTCGTAAACTACAAGTAGTGCAAATAAGTTAGTAAATACTGAAAGAACACACGGACTAAATGATGTAGAAAAACAAACAAACAAAAAACAATTTCTCAATTAATTCTTGAGGTAAATTTATCAAGCAAAAAAGCTTAAAAATGCTGAAAGTCATACAAATGATATTAAAACAAATATCTTGAGGTTTTAGGCTGTTGTTATAAATTATAACTGTTAACTTGTGTAAGAAAAAGAAATGTATTGACAGAATGCTTGTGGTTTTATTGTTTATTCAGTCCTTTTGATATAATTTTGAAGTGTTGATTTTGATTTTGATGTTTTTACCACAGCGAACAAAACAAAATCTCAGCGAGGGTTGTGCTTACACTTTGGTATTTAAATGTAAAATACAGGGTTCTGGATAAATGTTATAAAACATAAAATTAAAAGTAAAATAAAATGCACCAATGACTAACGATAAAATCTACATACAAGCCAAATGTCATCAGTTGTAAACTATACAAATAGTGCAAAGGAATAAATGCTGAACACACATATGGACTGGACAATCATGTAAAAAAAATAAAAAATATATATATATGTATGTATATATATATATATAATAAAATTAAAAAAAAAACTTTTTCACTATTATTTTATTAGAATTTTATTCAGCAATGCTAAAAATGATACTTATGATATTTAAACAAATATCTTTGGGTGTGGGACGGTTATTATGAATTATGATGATATTTTTAACTGTAAGATTTATTTAAAGAATACTCAAAGTTTTTTTTGTGTTGGAGCTGCTGATTTGGAAATGTTTTTTTGTTTGTTTGTTTGTTTTTTAAATCGCAGCAAACGAAACAAAACCTCAGCGAGTGTTGAGCTTTTACTTTGAAATGTAGGCTATGGTGAACTTACTTTGAAAGTTGTATCCGGAAGCGGCGCGGGGCCGTCGTGCAGCGGGGCTGACGGTGTCGGTGATGCTGAGGAGAGAGCATCATCCTCCGCGCAGGCAGGCCGTGTGTGGCGCTGGCTGCCATGTCGGAAAGACGAGCTCTGTTTTAATTATTATTACATCCATGTGATTTTATTCCGCTGACGTCAAACCGCTCCCGGTGATCTCGAGTTTCGGGCTGCCGGTGACCTCCTGAGCTCAGCGATGGTGGATTTGACCGAGAGTGGTGCAGTGTCGCCCGGACACCTCAGACACGGACAGGGCTCCGGTAATAACGGCAAGAAAACGTCGAAAAAGTCTCGGACGAGAAGAGGCAAGCGAGGCAGGAAAAGACGGAATAAAAAGAACAACCGGAACAACAAAACACCACCGCCGTATTTCCCACCGGAGGTAGCTAACGTTAACGCTCTTTAGCCCGGGGATTAACGGGACATCCAGCCCGCTAAAGTAACGTTAGCCAGCTAGCTAACGTTACTTTAGCGGTGCTGCAGCAAACAGCAGCTAGTTTGTGTCGAAACACCGACACGTTTAATTCACACAGCACCAGCGACACGTCTGAATCTGTCACTGTGCGCTGCGCTTCATGCGTGAGCCCCGGCATCCATCTGCTGCAGGAAACGTCACGCCGAAGCGCACTCAAATATTTGACAATTATAAATAATTTGTGTGATCGGTTTGAGCACAAAGGCTGAAGAAGTTGACCGAACACATTTCCTGATATAATCGGGACCGATTAATAATTCGGCGTATGCCTCAACAACAAGAAGCACTGTTTACTGTATAATTTTATACTTCAAACTCAGCGCTGTTTAAACTACAGCTGGATGAAGTTGTAGTAGATGGATTGGAATATTACAAGGTAAACAGTTGTGTACAGAGACATTGAAGCAATTTAAATCAATGCCGAATAGACAAGTTCCTCTCGTAGATGTAGGAAAACGTCAGAGTCAAGCATTATATTGAAAGTAACGTTTCTTTTATTAAAACAAACTTTAAATTAGGAGAATAGTTAATAAAATCAGGTTGAGATTTCCTCCTCGTCGGAAATGGGCGTGTAGCGCGACACGGTGTCACATCAACAGGGTTTCTGCAGGTCCTTAAAAAGTCTATATGAATGGAAAAACTGTCATATATATATGTATATATGACAGTTTTTCCATTCTAATTTAAGTACATAATCTCACACGGCAAATTGAAGTTGAAGGAAAAATATATTCAGAACTAGGAAGTGGTATTTACTTCAATACAACATCATTTTGATTACTTTGATTTCCACACAGCGACTGCACTCAGGGTGCAAAATGTCTTTTACAACTAGAGATGTCCGATATTATCGGCCTACCATTATTATCGGTCGATATTGGCATTAAAATGTAATATCGGAAATTATCGGTATCGGTTTTTACTTTTTTAATGCACATGCACAGCATGCACATATTATACATCAAACTCCTCAGCTACTTCTCCTCTCACTCAAAATGTCAAAATATGAGAGATGTGGTGTATAGTTTTTGAGATATCTTTGTTTGTTTGTAATATGTGTAATGTTAGTTACCTAAAATTATTTAGTTTTTCTTTTCTTTTTCTGCGGGGGGGGGACCCCGCATATATATCGGTATCAGTTGATACTGGTAGCGGAAATTAAGTGTTGGACAATATCGGTATATCGGATATCGGTAAAAAATAAGCCAATATCTTACATCCCTAACGACAATATTAACTGTAACCTATGAGAACATGGTGGAATACAGAGACATTGATCACTGTGTGATGGTTTGACCCCAGTGATTTACAACACTTTGCCTTTCTTTGGCTCATGGCCTTAAACTCACCGTCACATGGCATTCTGGGAAACACCGCCCATTTAGCCCCAACACACAATATGTAACTTTTAGTCAAATTATCCTGAAAATTGTTGATTTACCATGAAAACAATGATGTCAAGCTCGCAGTGATGAGTTTTTGTGTCATTTTGATAATCCGAGGCATTTGTGTGGACTTAACATTAAAATTCTGTGTCATGGACGGATCAGGGTTTACAGTGCATTAAGATTTGTCTTCATTAGATCTAAAGTAGGTGGACCTTTGGGTGTGTAGTGTGCACTGGTACAATGCTTAATTCAGCCTGTATGACATTAATGTGTCTTTTCTCTCTGTGCTTCCAGGCCGAAGAAGGAAACATCGAGTACAAGGTAACCAACTCTTCATTAGTTGTGGCTCAGAGGTAGAGCGGGTCGTTCACCAACCAGAAGAATGTATAATAATATAATAATTCATGGTGGCATGGTGATGTAGTGGTTAACACTGTCTCCTCACAGCAACCTGGTTTGAACCCTGGGGTGGGGGAGCCCCTCTTTGTGGACTTTGCATGTTCTCCCCACTGACACGGAGAGAACATGCAAAGTCAAGAGGATAAGCGGTTATGGAGAATGAATGAATATGTGGGATATAAAAAATAAAATATATATATAATATTTCCTGTTTTCACGGATGTCCCTCTGTCCATCCTGTTCTCATGAACATGATATCTCAAGAATGCCTCAAAGGATTTTTTTCAAATTTGGCACAAATGTTCACTTGGACTCAACAATGAACTGATTAGATTTTGGTGGTCAAAGGTCAAGGTCACTGTAAGCATACATCTATCTCACCTTTGTGAATAATTTCCTCAAGTTTGGCACAAATGTCCACTTTGAGTCAAGGATGAAGTGATTTTTTGTGGTCAAAGGTCAAGGTCTCTGTGACCCCCGGTCCATCCTATTCACGTGAATCGGATCTCAAGAACACCTTGCTGGAATTGCTTCAAATTCGGCATAAAAGTCCACTTAGAATCATTAATGAATTGATTAGATTTTGGTGGTCAAAGGTCAAAGGTCACTGTGACCTTGCATCAGTTTTGTTCTCAAGAATGAGATATCTCAAGAAAATCTTCAGGGAATTTCTTTCAATTTGACACAAACGTTCACTTGGACTGAAGAATAAACTGATTAGAATTTTGTGGTCGACGGTCAAAGGTCACTGTGACCTCACAAAACATGTTTTTGGCCATAACTCAGGAATTCATACACTATGACAAAATTTGACGCAAATGTCTGACAGGATAAAATAATGAAGGTCAAAAGGTGAAAGGTCAGCTTGACTGTGACATCATTATGTTTTAACGTCATATCTCAGGAACAGAAGGGGAGACATTTGGTCAGATACTGAACTGGTGACTCTAATCTTGGACTGGTGGGCGGAGTCATACAACCACAGGGCAGTGATTATAGTTAAATCACCCTGACGATGAAACAGGTATAACATCCATCCTGTGTGGTGATAAAAAATATAGGTCTTAAATGTAAGTTAACGAGTCCTGCAAACCATCGGCTCAATGTTGCTTAAAAGATTCCTTTAGTTTTTACTGTTACCACTTTAATTTGATTTAAGCTCACAGTGTGTCTCATGTTTCGGTCAACAGTGATCGCCGCCCTCTGATAAATGTCTCAGTAGTCTCACCCAGTACTGTCTCTCTTAAAACAACCAGACTTTGTACCTCTGTCATCTGTTTTTATTGACTTTTCTTATCTTCACCAAGACTGTAACACACCTCTGGAGTTTAGAGGAAGAACACGATCGAACACTGAGAGCACTGTTGCAGAGAGTTACAAGTTGCATGAAACATCTCCAAATATAACAGTCGATCAGTCCAACACTGTGGTGAAGTGTCTGACACTGAGACCTCAACCAACATATTTACATTTTAACAACCCTGCAGCTTTTCCTTCAGCGCCACCCTCAGGACAAAAATTTTAAACCTCTTCAGTTCCAGACAAATTATTTTTATCATATTCTGCAGTTGCATTTATGGTGGCAGATTAAAAAATTAACAGAGCTTTCTTGTTTTGTTTTTTTGTTTTGTTTTTTAATTGCATATTTATGTTTTACTATATTCTATTATATATAACAAGTTTTTTTAATTTATTTTGTTTTTCTCATAGTTACAGTTTATAGCCAGAATTACACTGGATATTTATAGAAAACACCAATAATAACATTTTAGAGTTTCAAAAAAGACACTGCTTTAAATATACATTTATATATTTATTTCAACTTAAATACATAACAATAAAAAAAAGATAAGAGTCCTTTACATTTGGATATTAGAGAATTATGATGAAGATATGAGGTGAGCGGGACATTTTAGTGTTTAAAAATAAACTCATCAGTGCTGACTGGTGGACAAACTCTGAACTGGAGGCACAAAACATTTTATGTTGTCTCAGGCTGATACAAATATAACGGGAGGTCTTCACTATTTTCTGATAATTTATTGATACAATCACACATCAGATCTTGATAACAAATTATTCAAGTTGAAAGTCTTTACTGATGCACATTGTTTAATGTGTTGAGATCAAAATGACGTAACAACGGTCAGTGGAAACCAAAATCATCAACACACTGAGGGCTGGACTCAAAATCACACCGAAAATCAAGTAAAATAATGAAATCACAGACTGATCCAACTCATCATGTGACTCAGCAGTGTGTACGGCCCCGCCTGCCTGTATGACCTCCTGACAACGACTGGGCTCCTGATGAGTTGGAGGATGGATCTCCTCCCAGACCTGGATCAGGGCATCAGTGAGCTCCTGGACTGTCTGATGTGGTACTTGGCAGTGTCAGATTCCCGGATGCATAACATCCCAGATGTGCTGTGTGACCCTCCAAGGATCTGCCTTCCCAGACCATCACCTACCCACCGCCAAACCGGTCATGCTGGATGATGTCACAGGCAGCATAACGTTCACCACGGCGTCTCCAGACTCTTTCACGCCTGTCACGTGCTCAGCGTGAACCTGCTTTCATCTGTGAAGAGAACGGGGCGCCAATGGCCGACCTGCCATTTCTAGTGTTGAATGTTGGAGCTGCATGGTGCTGGGCTGTGAGCACAGGTCCCACTAGAGGACTTGGGGCCCTCATGCCACCCTCATGGAGTCTGTTTCTGACAGCCTGCTGGAGGTCTTGTTGTAGGGCTCTGGCAGTGCTCCTCCTGTTCCTCCTCACACAAAGGAGCAGATAGCGGTCCTGCTGCTGGGTTGATGCCCTTCTACGGCCCTGTCCAGCTCTCCTGGTGTAACGGCCGGTCTCCTGGTGTCTGGTATCAACCTGACTGGGCTGCAGGTACGGCCTCATGCTACCAGCAGTGCCAAGGACACTAGCAAAAGACCAAACTAGAGAAGAATCAGTCAGGAAGGATAAGGAGAGAGCAACTGTCTGTGGACACCACATGTAAAACATTTCCTGTTTGGGGCTTGTCTTGCTTTTGCCTCTCCATTGCACCTGTTGTCACTTTGATTTGCACCAAAGCAGCTGAAACTGATTCACAATCACTTGATTGATTCATATCCCTGAAGTTTGACTGACCTGGTGTTACACTGCGACCGTGAAGTGTTCCCTTCCTTTTTTTGAGCAGTGTATATCACTCAGGCTCTAACAGTGAAGTTCGTTGTTGAAATGTGTCGTTATCCTAAATGTAGATTAGAATTAAAAGTCAAGGTTCCAGTTTGTGTCGTGTTCTGTTTGAACTGTGTGGATATTTACCTGCTGAACCATCATGTCTCTCTTCCTCTGTGTCTGCTCCTGTCATAGCTAAAGCTGGTTAACCCCACTCAGTATCGCTTTGAGCATCTGGCCACGCAGCTGAAGTGGCGTCTGCAGGAGGGCCGCGGCGAGGCCGTGTACCAGATCGGAGTGGAGGACAACGGTCTGCTGGTTGGCCTGACCGAGGCCGACATGAAGGCCTCGCTCAAGACCTTGAAGAGGATGGCAGAGAAGTAGGTCACCTGATTCAGCAATCCGTATCACCACTGATGAGTCAAAACTCATCTGAAAAATTATGTGGAAAGTTCCTCTTCTCTACCACATTACCACACGTCAGTAACGTAACTGCCAAAAAAAGCAGCCAATGATTTGTTTACTGTGAAGGAGGATTTACCTCGTGCACGTTTCAGATCAGATTTTTATTTGAGAAATGAACCTTGTGTGAGCTGAATGCAGCGCTGTGGTTTGAATTTTACTTTGTCTGACCAGGTTTGTCTCCTCTGTGTCTCATCAGAGTCGGTGCCGACATCACTCTCCTCCGAGAGAGGGAGGTGGACTACGACTTGGACAGAAACACTCGTAAAATAGCAGAAGTCCTCGTCCGAAAAGTTCCCGATGATCAGCAGGTGAGAATCCATCCTGCAGGGTCTGTTTCCTGCTCGCTGTGTGTTTAGGATGTTTGAACCTTAAGTTTGAATCGAACTGAAAGCTAGGTGAGAATGTTCTCTCCTCTTATTGGTTGGATGTGTTGGGGTAGGTCTGCTCGATTATGGCAAAAATCATAATCACGATTGTTGTGGTCAATTTTGAGATCACAATTATTTAATACAATTACACAGGAGCCCCTTTTACGCCGACTGTTCAAGACGGAAATGCCTTGCCATTAAGCCACCTCCGTGTTCTGTATGAAAGGTACGATCCCAGAATGGGGGGGACAGAAAAAACAGAAAGAGTCAATCTTTAGTTTCAAAAGGTGTGTGTGGAGGACCGACAGGAGCAGGAAATGGCGAGTGGAAAGGCGGTGGCAGGTAGGTGTGGTGAGGAGGCGTGGTGAATGGAAAAAAGCATCAAAACGGTCGCCCACAAACCAGCCACTTCCTCTGTAGAGTCTTTGCTCCAGAACTCCTCTAGAAGGTCTCAGTGAGGTTGTTTTGGTCCAAACCTGAGTCCGATTCAACAGGACGAAACAACACAGGTTTGAAAATGCCCTAAGACACAAACAGAAGACAATATAGTAAGACACAGACACAACATGATGTAACTCACCTTAAATTTAGCTTGACAGCAGGCAGCAGCAGATCTTCTTCAAACAGGCGTATGTTAGAGACTATGATCCCACTCATCTGTCATGTTTTGGGACAGTTCCTGGACCTGCGGGTGGCGGTTCTGGGAAACGTGGACTCGGGGAAGTCGACCCTGCTGGGCGTCCTGACGCAGGGCGAGCTGGACAACGGGCGAGGCCGAGCGAGGCTCAACCTCTTCAGACATCTGCACGAGATCCAGACAGGACGCACCTCCAGCATCAGCTTCGAGATCCTCGGCTTCAACAGCAAAGGAGAGGTGAGACGATGATGACACAGAGAGACGATGATAGCCTCAGTTACATGTGACAGTCGATGGTTTTCTTGATTAATGATTCAGATTCTTACATGTTTTCTTTCATGGAAGATTTCACAAACTAGACAGTTGGATGATAGATAGATAGATAGATAGATAGATAGATAGATAGATAGATAGATAGATAGATAGATAGATAGATAGATTAATGGATAGATAGATGGGTTAATACCTCACTGAACTCATAGATGAACTGGACCTTTAAGTATCTGATATCCTCTCTGATCAATATGTCTTTATGAGACTGGTGCCGACAGTTTTAGGAATATCTGCTAACAGTCTGTGGGCCGGTGCAGGTTGTGAACTACAGCGAGTCTCGGACAGCTGAGGAGATCTGTGAGAGCTCCTCCAAGATGATCACCTTCATCGATCTGGCTGGACACCACAAGTACCTGAAGACCACCATCTTCGGCCTCACCAGCTACTGCCCTGACTTCGCCATGCTGGTGGTGAGCGCCAACACCGGCATCGGTGAGCTGCAGCCACACGGTAACACACAGGCAGCAACAACATCAGAACATTTGCAGCTTGTGTGCTTTAAAATGAACTCAGAATCGGCCAACATGCTTTTTCTTATTGTGTCACGGTAAGAGTATACATGTATAATACGATGTTAATTTCATTACAGAAGAGACTTGATGATCACTGAAATTAGGTGGGGAAAAAGTGGATATATCAACATCAGTTATCGGCCAAATAAGTTGTCGTATATCTGCATATGGAATATCAGCAAAAAATCCAATATTGTGCATCCTTAGTTACAATTAATCTTCTGTCAATCAACTAATCAGTTAGTTGGCTAGTCCTGTTCATGCATTGTTATCACAAAGCAGCTGCTGATTGATCAGATTGATCCGCAGCATCCTCCACAGACGCCTGACACACAGGAACATCAGTGTCTTTTGCTGTTTAACATATTTGTATTTTTTTCTCCCCAAATATGGAATCATGAAGTTTTTTTTAAATGATTTCTTGAAGCAAAATAAAAATGTTCTCTGCTGTCAGTGCTGGAGGAGACATTAAAAACAACAAGTCACCACCAGAGGTCAGCAGAGGTCTGAGTTAAGATGAGATCCGACACGTTCAGAGAGTCACGGCTGGTTTTGGTTTTGTAATGACATCACAAAGTTTGGAATTTTTTGTAAACTGTGGACAAATCCATATCATTAACATCTCACAATGACCCAGCGTTATTCTCTGTCTTGTTTACAGACCTGCAAACTGTTCGACTGTTCATTCTTATCCTAATTCTTATACAGTTATGCTCATGAGATGAGATGATAATATTAACACCTAAGCAATGAGGGCTGCAGCCAAAAGTGACAAATCACAGTCAACTTCTTCAAATGTTTTGTCAAATGCACTGGTTCTCAAACTGTGGTATGTGTCCACTGATGGTGCACAAGCTCCCTCTATGTGCAGGTCCTAAAAAGTCTTAAATTATCTTAAATTCAGATTTGATGGGTCTTTTCGGTCACATTATCACGAACACACACACACACACATACACACACACACATATATATGTATGTATATATATATATATATATATATATATATATATATATATAAAATGTGTATTTCCATTCCAGGTTTGGTCTTAAATTTCATATAAGTTGGCATTAAAAAAGGTCTTAAAAAGTCTTAAATTGAACGTATATATCCGTAGACACCCTGTACATGGAATCTTGCAGATATTAAAAAATTACTGAAACAATTTGAATGACAGCATTTAAACTATGAGATCCCTGACATGTGATTCAGAAAAGTTTTGGCTTCCCTGTAATTCATTTGTTTCAGTATCAGCCTGCTACGTACTCACGTTTATGAACGCAACGTCCGTGATTAATCAGGAGCTGAACTGTGAGGGAAAGCTAGTGAGCGGAGGTAAAATTGATAGTTTAAAAACTCTGCAGTTGTGACTTGAAACGGGATCTATGAGGAAGAGAAGTGAAGATCAGGAGGAGGATTATGTTTAAGACAGCTCTGATATAACTGAAGTGGCCGATAATGTAGTGACGACTGAAGTAGCGCCAGCGAAGTCTTCACAGCACCTGATGAGGGGCCGGGTCATGTGGTGGATTTATGAGGGAGGATTTAGTGGAACCTGGTGAGGATTGCAGATTGCAACCAGCTGAAACTCTTGGTTAAAAAACAACAACAGTATCACAGATAGAAACTTAAAAACACTGTTACTGTAGTGTTTGAGTCTCTCCTGGCGCCTGCCTGATGATTTATGGGTAATGAAGTGTTTTATTTTGATGTCAGCACGCTCACAGTGTTCCCGCTCTCCTCCATCCAGCCGGTACGACCCGGGAACACCTGGGCCTCGCCATGGCGCTGAAAGTTCCCATCTTCATTGTGGTCAGTAAAGTGGACCTGTGCTCCCGCGGCACCGTGGAGAGGACCGTCCGACAGCTGGAGCGAGTCCTGAAGCAGCCGGGCTGCAACAAGGTGCCCATGGTGGTGTCCAACCCCGACGACGCTGTGACCGCCGCGCAGCAGTTCACTCAGTCTGCAGGGTGAGTACAAATACTACTGATACTACTGCAGCAGGTCACAGTCTGCAGGGTGAGTACAAATACTATAATACTAATACTGTGTGTGTGTGTGTGTGTGTGTGTGTGTGTGTGTGTGCAGCATCACGCCCATCTTCACACTGTCCAGTGTGTCTGGAGAAAGTCTCGACCTCCTCAAGGTTTTCCTGAACATCCTCCCTCCACTGAGCAACAGCAAGGAGCAGGAGGAGCTGATGCAGCAACTCACCGAGTTCCAGGTGAACACACACACACACACACACACACACACACACACACACACACACACACACACAGAGTTAACATTGCTCTATGGGTTCATCTCAATAACAGAATCTCACATCCACCTTTCCCTCACTTGCATCTCTTCCTCATTTCTTCGCCCTCGGTATTGAAATTAACCTCAGGATTCTGGCATATACGCTGTTAAGTTAACAAATAATATAATGTCTCAAAAAAGATTCATTGCTGCTGAATTCATTTTCTAGATCAAAGTGCTGCCAAACCATGCTGGTTTATGAGAGGACATCTCTCCAGTTTAAAACTCCAGTCTACTGGAGCATTACCACGTGGGAGGGGGACTGCTGTCTGAACCCTCTGTAGCGCCCACTAGTGGCATGCGGCTGCATGACAGTTAAGCTGCCTCGCACATGAATCAAACACTAATTGTTTTAACTGACTAATGTTTCTGGTGCCGACTGGCGAGGGGGCGGACGTTTAATCGCTTAGACGGCTAATCACACACATCTCTAATCCATAATAAAAGCAGAAGAGGGAAATAACAGATTGTGAAGAGAAAAATCTCCAGATTTTTAACTCGATGAATCAGAAAACAAATCAAACATAAAACTTGGCGGTGACACACTGAGTTTAATCTCTTATCTGTTTTCCCGGTAAAGGGAAGACGGTAAAAGGCTTCCGTGAGGCTTGAAGACTCCTCTCTCTTCGACTCCTCCAAGTGCATTTAACTAATTTAGACGTCCTACAAGATGGCGAGTCTCAATCGATTCCCGGGTCAAGTGATCGAGGACAGAGGAGTCGAGGAGTCGAGGAGGGATATTGGGATGAACCCATCGTCATGATGCTACTCTCTAACACTCACCCACCAAGGAGACTGGTGGGTATGACTTTGTAACAATTTGAGTACAGATTTCAGAGTTTACAAGCTACACCTGAATGCACCATGAAGTCCCTGTTGCTCCAGCAAAGACAGACAGACAGACAGAAGCAGCAGGGCCGTAAATGACACCAGAACACCACAGAGAGTCTCAACATATTTTGGTATAAACATTGACATTGACTGTTAATTTCAGTCCCTGTTCGCAGCCCTGCATGAATGGAGTCACTCACCGTCTGACATCCATGTTGGAGTTCTCCAGCCCTGTGTACAGCTTTCTGATGCTCCTGATGCATCCTGGGAATCATAACGTGCACATTCATCATCGATACTTTGATAATAGAATCAAACCAAAATTCTCTGCAATGAAAATTGTAATTTCCCAAAATTAGAGGAAAATGTACAAAAGAAAATCTTCAAACACCAAAGCTGTTTGAGGAAAGTGCAGCTTTGAGACGAGAGTGAAAAGAAGATATTGATCTGCTGACCTAAGTGTGTGTGTGTGTGTGTGTGCGTGTGTGTTTGCATTTGCAGGTGGATGAGATCTACTCAGTTCCTGATGTTGGGACTGTGGTGGGAGGAACTCTGTACAGGTGAGAATAAAACACACATCAGTGGCTCAAATAAAATTTAGTTTTGACTCCTGTTATTACGGCAGACTCATCAAACACATCCCATGATGTTATATACGTAGTTTAATGAGCAGTCAGTTTTATTTATAAAGCCCAATATCACAAATCACAATTTGCCTCACAGGGCTTTACAGCATACGACATCCCTCTGTCCTTTGGACCCTCACAGCTGATCAGGAAAAACTCCCCAAAAAACCTTTAACGAGGAAAAAAAAATGGTAGAAACCTCAGGAAGAGCAACTGAGACTGACTTTAGGGACCACGAGTAACCCTGCGTTCTCAGAGCGCAGAGTTCTGGTGGGATAATATGGCACTATGAGCTCTCTAAGATATGACGGAGCTTGACCATTTAGAGCTTTATAAGTTAACAGTAGGATTTTAAATTCAATTCTGGATTTTACAGGGAGCCAGTGCAGAGAAGCTAAAACAGGAGTAACTGTAACTGTACTGAGAGTACTGCAGTAATCACAGTGAGTGTGTGTGTGTGTTCTAGCGGCGTGTGCAGGGAGGGCGAGAGGCTGGTGGTCGGTCCGACTGACGAGGGGCGCTTCCTGCGTCTGAAGGTGGGCAGCATCCAGAGGAACCGCTCGGCCTGCAGGGTGCTGAGGGCCGGACAGGCTGCAACGCTGGCTCTGGGCAACTTTGACCGCTCGCTGCTGCGCAAGGTCAGAGGTCACATGACCTGCAGACACTGTGCATGTAGGAGGTGATTCCACGCTGATGGAGCTGCGTCACAGAGAGGCAGGAAGTTAAGACGGTCTATGACCAACAGATCAGGCACACATCCTGTTGGTCCTGATCAGCACTTGTTAGAGGAGACACTTCAGCTCTGTGTGTGAGCACAGCCTCGTCTGAGTGGAATCAAACCCTGAAAATAAACATCTGTCACTTCCTTCCTTCAGGTGAAGCATAGGGTCCTGTGACTTCCACCAGCTCGACTATAAAAATAAAATCATATTGCTTAAATCATAAAAAACAGAATTCGTTAAAATTTAATGAAAAACACAAGACTGGGTCTCCTTCGTCCGGCGCACGTCCTTTGACCTTTAGCACCGTTGAGCGAAGCCAGTCCAGTGTTTCATCGTCCAGGTCACTGAGCAGTTGGCTGAAACTAACTGACAGGTTACACTGAGTTACACTATGATGCATTCGAACTCCATTCAGTAAAAATGAGTATTGAGCGAAGGTTAATTACAGTGTTCTCTTGATGTGTTCAAATGTTATCTTGCAAATTTAAGTTTTGTTGTGTCTTCACAGCGACGTAAAATAGATATTAGAGAGGGAACTATAAGATATTATTACATACAGTATAAAGGCTCTTGAAAGTTTCACAGTGGTGCATCCGTCGTATAAGTACAAACACTAGCTAAATGGACCTACGTTATGTGTGACGCAGTTGAACAGAATGCTTGTTAGATTTGTCCTGTTGCCTTAGAAAGCGGCAGATGTCCTGCTCACTGAAAACAACAGAAGCTAAAAGAAACGACCTTGTGACTGTTTTTCTTTTAGTTGTAAAATCAGTTTATCATCTTCATATCTAAGCCCTGTCTTTGACTGAACAGACAGCTGCTGCAACAGCTGGAAAAAGCAAAAACCAGTCATGTTTTTACAGCTACGGTGTGCTAGAAGGTACAGAAATACAACGTTGGCCCAGGCTCTGCGCTCTCTAGCTGTGTCTCAGTTCAGGGGCTGCAGCCTTTGAAGGATGCGGCCAACGTCGACCACGAAGGCCGCGTCCTTCAAAGGCTGCTTTGAAGACAGCATCAGCGAAATGGGACGGTCTGGTCTGAGGAAGATTTCCTGGGTGCGTCACATTGTTCCCGCCCCCACCCGCTCCTGTCACCTAGCAACCAGCTGCAGAGAACTGCACAAAATTAAAATGTTGACCTGATGGCGGCGCTAGATGAAAAGTCACAGGTTATTACAGTTCATCCTGAGGGCACCATGACTGATGTCAGTGTGATGTCAGCGTGCGATGATGGTGATGTGTGATTGGCTGTTGCAGGGGATGGTGATGGTCAGTCCAAAGATGAACCCGACCATCTGCTGTCAGTTTGAAGCCGCCATCGTCCTCCTCTTCCACGCGAAGACCTTCCGCCGGGGCTCACAGGTCACCGTGCACGTGGGCAACGTCAGGCAGACGGCCACCGTGGAGTGCCTTCATGGAAAGGTCAGCCTCTCCATGATGTAAAGCATGCTATCGCCACCTTGTGGTTGTTTTGTGTAACTGCATGTGGCGTCCCCTCTTGTTTCTGCTGCAGGACGAGCTGCGTACGGGCGAGAGGGCCGTGGTTCGCTTCCGCTTCATCAAACACCCCGAGTACCTGCGTCTGGGCGCCAAGCTGCTCTTCAGGGAGGGCGTCACCAAAGGCATCGGCCACGTCACCCGCCTGCTGCCCCCCTCCCAGAATCACGACCAGAACCAGAACCACAACCAGAACCTGCAGGAGCATTAGAGACCCCCGTCTGACAGACGCCGAGCTCCGTGAGAACGACGTCCTGCTTGACGCCATCGATGCTCCTGTGATCGTGCCACATGTCGGCGTATTAATCCGCCCATCCTGGATCTATACTTCTGTCCTCATCCGCTCCTGCTGTGCCGTCAGAGAGTCCGTCATCATCATCTTCCTCACAGCAGACGTTCGTGTCTTGAGTTAAAGCCAGCTGACCTCAGTGGACTTAAGCCTGGATGCTTAATCTGATGTTGGGCCACAGTTTGATTTAAGAAGCTCCTTTTTTTTCTCTGAGCGGCTGTCGTGAGACGACAGCAGGAGGAATGAGACGCCTGATCTCTGCTGCACAGGAAGGACTGACCTGTCTCTGCACACGCTCACACTGAATATGAAACCTGAAGAGGGGGATTATTTCCACAACAGTCTGAGGCGTCTGCTCGCTGGTTTTGCATATTTCAGCCCATAAACTTCAAAACATGAATGTTATATATATCGCTGCGGAGCTCGGTGGGCATCAGGGGTCATTTCCTGACAGTTTGTGGGGACGAACAAATAACGCGTGCTCTCGGAGATTTAACTGGAGTCTGAAGTACAGATAAAGGAGTTTTAATACAGCGGTGATGTCACAACTGTCGATTAATCTGTCGGCTATTTTCAGGATTAATAGATTAATTGCTCTGTCGTTAGAAATAGTGTCGATCAGTGTTTCCCAAAAGCTCAAGATGACGTCCTCAAGTGTCTTGTTTCATCGACAACCCAAAGAGATTCAGCTGACTGTCACAGAGGAGGAAAGCAGCCAGAGAATATTCACATCTATGAAACTGAAATTTGGTTTTGTTTAAATTAAAAAAATCACTCAAACCGATAATAAATTGATGATCAAATTAGGTGGCGATTAATTTAATTGTTGATTACTGATTGATTAATCATTATAGCTCTACTGAGCTGATCTTCTTCCAGGTGCAGTTTCTGAAAATATTGTCTGTGGGACGGATGTTAGGTTCAGGGAACAAAAGTAATTAACTTCTCCCCATGTTTCCCACAGACTGATATTTACAGCAGAAGGGAAATAAGTCTGCCAGCTGTGATTGGTTGTTCTTCGTCACATGACATGTGGTGTGCACTGCTGCTAGTTGACAGTTGAACTCAGTTCATGTCACAGTGCAGCGAGCGTCCTGGAAAACAGGCATCCAGGAATGCTCGCGGGTTGCTCCAGCGTCGCTCTAGTGTTTGAGCGCGTCTGCCGCATGTCTGCGTATAAAACAATCGATTTGAGCGCGCAAAAAAGGCAGCGTGTGTACGGTCCCGAAGGGAAGCAGCACACACACATTGGAGAAACTTAAACCTGAGATTGATTTGAGTTTTTGATGGATGATTAATTAGATTATATTGATATTTGTCAGTTATATTCAGTTGATTCACGACTCGTCTCAGGAGCAGCTCTGATGGTGTGTTCACTGACAGTTTGGTTTGGATTTTGGAGACGTGTATGATTGTGCAACATCATGCTCAACTGTGTGCGTTTAAATAATTTAAGATAAAATTTGACTTCTTTGTAGACAAGTGTGTCAAAACAAAGTCCCCGTTCTTAAATTTCAGTTCCGCTTCAACTTTAGGGAAATTTGAGGCGTGAATTTGCACCAGTGACCAAAAAAGATTTGTCTCGATGGTGCACGAAACTGAGATCCAGACTTGACAGTGACGGACGCTGTCACATGAGCTGTTAGTCTGATTAAAAATTGCTCTGTGGCAGAATAAACTGATCTTAAAACTTAGTTCGTAGAGTGGAAACAAAGTCCTCTTTTGAAATTTTCGCTTTGAGTTCAACTTTGCTGAAACCTGACGGGAGAATTTGCGCTAGCGACCGACAGAATCTCTCGACAGTGCAGGAAACTGAGATCCAGACTCCACAGTGCCGTCAGTTTGAACCTGCTCTGCTGGAGAATAAACTGCTCCAAAAACAAGAAGATGCAGCGTGGAGGTTGAGACATGTCCCTTTTTCATTTGTAAATTGAGAGCACAGATGGCGTCTTTGTGCGCACAAGTTAAAACAAAATGACTCCTGACACCCGCAGGGCTCCGAGCAGAAGCACCCAGGAGCAGCGCAGAGCTTTTAAGACAATTTTCGGAGTGACTAAACCATCTAACTACAATTCCAGGTCCATGACGTGACGCCCTGCAGCCCAAGAAAACTTCCCCACAGACTTACATTGTGAAAGAGACGTCTGTAAATCAGTGGATACTTTTATTTGAGTGAAATGACTCGCGTCACTGTCAGGATTTGATCCATCCAACATTTGGAAAGTTAAGAAGAGCCACACGATTAAATCATTTTATTAGTGGAGCGCTAAACCTTAAGATACCCGCCCTGTCGGTGGAAGTCTCCAGTGAGTCTGATGATGTGGAAGATTCGGATAATTTTACACCGGCAGAGTCAATGTTTTTGGGCTTCATGTGCCGCTGAGCAGCTTTTACAGAAGCGAACAGAACGAGAGAGTTCAGACTGATGTGATTGGACAGGACTCGGGGAAGGAGTTAAAAAGAACATCAGCTCATTCTATTATTCTCATTATTTTGCACTTTATTCACTTTTAATCATCATGATGAATCCGCTCTGTCCGGTCAGCGGATCATTTACAGACTCAACAAAAACCAGCTGACTTTGTCGCCTGTTTTCACGTCAGCCTGGTGATAACTAGCAGCTCACAATAATAATAATAATAATAAAACATCGTTTTCAGAGGTCGATGAAATATTGGAGGGAGCTTGTCAGGTAAACGAACAGTGTTTTGGGTTTTCTACTTCGCAGCCTTACCTTCAGTTTGAGATTCAGCCTCTTTAACTCGAGTCGCGTTTGAGCTGCTTTACATTTAATATCTTCATTTACAGACGACTGACGCTGAAATATTTGCATCTTGGTTTCCAGTTTGTTGCGACAGTCGGTTTGATGTGCCGGGCAGCTTATCGCAGCTACACATAACCTGCATGCTCTTTGACTGGCAGAAAATCTTCTCATTTAAAGTTTGAAATAATATATCCAGTGTTCATTTGAATTTTTTTCTGAGGTTCTGTGCAATTGTAAACCTAAATATCGAATGTACTTTCCATGGATCCTGTGTAGCGTTTGAAACTGCTTACTGTTCAAATGGAGTTACTGTCAACTTTGCACTTTGTGTTCTGATTCTGCATGTGTGTGTCGATGAGGAGATCTGCAGACTCGGCAGAACAATGAAGACGTGGATGCCGAGCTGAGCGGTCGCAGTACGAGACGACCGTCTGACACTGAAACATGACAGAGTGGATTTATCAGTGTGTTTTGCCTGACTGTCCCTCGAACTAATAAATAAAATGTTGACTGAAATATAATTCTTCTTTTTAAATTATTCATGTGTTACAGCTGGCTCGTAGGCCGCAACACATGAGGGAGATGCAGACGGGGTGGCTGCAAAAGTTAACAAAAGTTTATTAAACACGGTCAACAATAAATACTGCGATGGGGTTTGGAAATCAGTATCAGTGGTGTGTGAGGGTGTGTGGATGTGCTGGATAGTGTAAGGTGCATGTTGTCAGTGAAAAACAAAAGACAGCATAGCTTGAGGAGGAGACTGACAACAGCAGCAGCCACGTCCGCAACAACTGCTACTGCTGAACACAAAGGAGACTGGGCAGGCGGGGTCAAGTAACTGGGAACACTGGCCAGGTGTTCCCAGTTACTTGATACCATCTCAGCTCCACCCAGCTGAGGACTTATCTGTTCATTGTTAAATCTAAGTAGGGCTGGGCGGTGTGGCCGCAAATCAATATCACGGTATTATTTTGGGGGGATACGGTGACGGTATGATATCGTGATATCATGTTATCTCTCTTTTTACACTTTAAATAAAACAATTTAAAAAGCCATACAAGTCTAGGATGGAAACTATTCATCATCAGAAGTAGAACGGTTGCTAATCCATCTGTTACTGTGTTTAAAACGTTACATAGTTTAAATAAACGTTACAGGAAAGAGGGAGGGCCGGCGGCTCCCGGGCCCCCTTCTCCCGCGGGCCTGGGTTTGGGTCGGCCAGGCTACCTCCATCACGAAGCGAGGGAGGTGCATGAGGCAGGCCGGCTGCCCGCCCGCCCTTGTTAACACAGGTCGCAAACGTGTCCCTTCAAGTCACCAACTTGTTACTACCTTGTTCCCTCAAGTCACTAACTTGTTTTGCACAAATCAAAATCTTGTTCCCTTGAGTTACATATTCACACAAGTCACAATCATGTTCCCTCGAGTCATTTACCTATTCCTTTAAGTCACTAACAAGTCGGTCTTGTTAACACAAGTCACAAACTTGTTCACACAAGTCACAATATCGTTTCCTTGAGTCACTAATTTGTTCCCTTAAGTTACTAACAAGTCGGTAACTTGTTAACACAGGTCACAAACTTGTCCCTTCAAGTCACCAACTTGTTTTACACCAATCAAAATCTCGTTCCCTTAAGTCACTATCTTGTTTACACAAGTCAAAAACTTGTTCACACAAGTCAAAATAGTGTTTCCTCAAGACACTAACTTGTTCCCTCAGGTCACTAACATGTTTACACAAGTTGGTCACTTGTTCACAAAAGTCACCAACTTGTTCGCACAAGTCCTTAACCTATTCCTTTCAGTCACTTGTTGCACAAATCAGCATTGTGTTCACACAAGTTATTACCATGCTTGAACATGGACATATGTGGACATATGTGAGTGAATGGATTAATGTATGCTTGAGGTTATGTGATGCTGATATGAATGTATTTATGATTATAGTTAGAGTAGCGGTGTGGATGCATGTGAATGACGGCTTGCTGCATGTGCAGGATTGTCCAGTGGCCTGTTTTACTCCACCAGTCTTTTAACTTGATGTTCCTTTTGTACTATATGTGTTTTTTATGTATGCAACATGTTCCCTGTCTCCACGACAAATTTCTCCCTGGTGGAGACTAATAAACTAACCTAACCTGAACAAGTCACCAACCCGTTCCCTCAAGTCAGCAACTATTGCTTTATTATCCGTGTGTCCAGAACAGAGATGTGTTAGCTTATCACAAAGACTGGAAGCGGGTGGAAAATGCTAGCCTAGCTAAATCAAAATAAATAAATTAAAATAAAAAAAACCACAACTTACCTCCGATGATTTAAAGACAGCGTTGGAGTTGATTTAAGATGATCATGCTTTTATTCTGAAAATCTAATAATCTACCAGTATATTAGAAAAATACTGTTTCCACATTTTCAGGGTTTTATACTGAAGTCCTCAGTTTGAACACAACAATTTAAATGTTGACTGTCCGATATATCTGCCGATGTACGTTCTCGTTTTTTAAAAGAACTGAGTGAAAAATCAAACAAGTCAGACACACTGTGCAGCAGAACAGACGTGTTAATAAAGTTTTATGACCATTAAAAAAACACCTTCCATCAACTTTCAAAACAAGTGCTTGTCATAAACACGCACATCCTGTACGTGTCTGAGAAACATTAATGACATGAATATCAAACTAACATTAACAAATGCAGCCTGTTCACACTGAGCCGAGTCGGTCTGAGGTGCCGAGTCGAAACTCGTCAGACCTGCAAGAGTCAAAACAAAAACTGGATAAAATAATAAAAAATAAATAAAAAATAAAAAACCCTAATGAAACATAACCTGTACTACAGAGCCCCCAAAGAAGCACAAGTCACAAACCTGTAACCAAGTCACTGACTTGTTTGTACAAGACAGTGACTTATTCACACAAATCAAAATCTTGTTCCTTTGAGTCACTAACTTGTTTACACGAGTCACAATAGTGTTTCCTCTAGTCACCAACTTGTTTGAACAAGTTACTATCTTGTTCCCTCAAGTCACTAACTTGTTTTGCACAAATCAAAATCTTGTTTCCTTAAAACACTGACTTGATTTCATAAGTCTGCAACTTGCTCCCTCAAGTTAAAAATGTATTTACAAAAGTCAGTAACTTGTTTGCACAAATGACCCTTGTGTTTGCACGAGTAACCACCATGACGTAATAAGTTACTATCTTGTTCCCTTCAGTCACTAACTTGTTTGTACAAGTCACAAACTTGTTCCCTCAAGTCACTGATGTATTCCTTTAAGTCACTAACTTGTTTGCACAAGTCACAATGTTGTTTCCTCTAGTGCATAAGTCTGTCACTTGCTCTGTCAAATTACTAATACATTCACACGAGTAACAAACTTGTTCGCGCAAGTCGGTAACTTGTTTGCACAAGTCAGTAACTTGTTCCTTCAAGTCATTAACTTGTTTGCCCAAGTTAATTTATTTTGTTAACACAAGTTGCCATCTTGTTCCCTCACTTGTTCGGATAAGTCTGTAACTTGTTTGTACAACTCACAAACTTGTTTTCTCAAGTCAGTAACATGTTCGCACAAGTTACGTAATTGTCTGCACAAGTCATAATCATGTTCCCTCCAGTCAGTTACTTGTTGCAGAAGTTAATAACATGTTTGAACAAGTTGGTTTCTTGTTCCTTCAAGTCTCTTACTTGTTTGCCCAAATTAATTTGTTTGTCAATACAAGTTACCACCTTGTGTTTGTGCACACAATAAAAATGTTTTGTGGATTCTGGGTCTCCGTACACCACCAGGACTTAATCAGGTACAAAGAAACCACAGGTTGTTACAACTCCATATTTCATAAAGCGCCCTGTTATTATTTCAGTAGTTGCTACATTCAGTGGACGCCGTTTAGATGCTGCGACAGAATCAAAGAACTGTATCTGCAAATATTTTAATCATGAGAAAAATGTAAAGACGGTTGCCCTGTTGTTTAAATACGTCTCCGGTTTCATTCCAACCTTTAGGATATTTGTTGCATGACGTACTTTTCCCTCTCCCCATGTTTCTTGTCTTTATGTCACATGTCACTACTCAATAAAATAAAATAAAATCTTAAAAAAAAGTAAAGAAAAACAAGACCAACCCAAGAGAATATACCGATATGTCTCATCGGCAAAGGTCAATTATCTGCTGATAAATTTTGGTAAAGCAATAATGTGTCCGTTTTACCACCGGATGCAGATGAACTTTTGTTTGTTCTTCTTCCGTCTCTGCGGCAGTTCGTTGTGACATTCTTTGTGCTGAGATTGAAAAACCAAACAGGTCCAGTTCAGAAAAACATCTGTCTTTTTTCAACAACAACCTTGAGTCCAGATGTTTAATCTTCTCCTGCTCCTCCTCCTCATAACGTTTTGGTCTTTTGAAGGATTCGTCAGCCGCCCCTCAAGCCAGGCTCCTCTGCCGCGGCTTGATCCTCAGATACAGCTGGGAAATAAAAGGAAAGGGAGTTCCTCATTAAAATGTCATTAGGATAACATTGAAACTTCTTATGTAACCCTGTTGAGTAACAGGATTCTGTGAGCTGCCGTAAACCTCATTAAAACCAATGAGATTTATGGAAGAAACAGCAGACTGACGCCGGCAGGGTCGACGGTTTGATTACCTCAGCGGACGGAGCAGATCTTAAACATACATGAAGCTATTTTAACACTTTACTTTACAGCCCCATGGTTTGTAGATAGTTTTGTGGAAAGGAAGACAAACTCAGCAGTCATCTCACCCCCAGCAGGTTTCGGGGGATGTAGCCCTCACGGTCACCACATCTCGCCCACCACCACTCGTTCTCCACCTCGTCGTCCCGTCTCAGCACCGTCATGCAGTCGCCCTCGCTGAAGCCGAGCTCATCATCGCGCTGAGGCTTGTAATCCCACAAGGCGTACACCACACCACGGTTCATAACGCCCATCTTCTCCTGAACGCCTGCCGGAAGAACATTTACAAACTGGATCATTTCAACAACATCACAGTCAGTGTGCACGACAACCTTCAAGTCAGGGTATTATTTCTGTCAGATCATAACTGTAAAAGGCAGTGACAGAAAGTGAGACCTGTGAAACACTTCTGTATGTACCTCCATTACTTCCTCAGTGACCCCTGAAATCTTTACTTAAAACTCATCACAGGAACCTCAACTCTTTGTCAACGATCCTGAAAGACTTAACCATTCCCTAAAACTCCCTCAAGACAGAAATATCTACAGAGACCCCTAAAACTGTACGTGGACTCTTGTAATGTCAATCGGATCACTTGGACCACATCAGAGGTCCCTAGCCCCTCATATTTCCCCCCAGTTGCCCTCAATCCACTCACCTCCCAAAAACCACTGAAACCTCTTCATAGACCCACAAAACTTCCTTGTGGACTCTGTGACCCCCCTGAAGTCTTCCAAAAACCCTTTTCTTACCTCACAGAATGGAAGAAACCTCCTTTTACTCCTTGATCCTACTAAAAGAACTCCCAAAATCCATTTAACTACATCAAACATCCCCAGAACCTCCTCACATTGCCTCAAACTCCCTCAGAGGTTCCCCAAAGTGTCCTCAGAAATCATGCAACATCCCAGAAATCATTAAAACCTCCTCACAGACCTTTAGAACTTTCTCATGCACTATGTGACTCCGAAAAACCACTGAAACCTCTTCAGAGACCTGTGGAACTTCCTTGTGGACTCTATAACTGCCCTAAAGCCTTATTTCTCTTCCCTCACAGAACTGAAGGAACCTCCTCAAACACCTTAACCCTTTTCAACCACCTAAAATCCACCTTAAAGAACCCCAGCGTTTCCGAACACACCCTTGAAATTCCCACCAAGCCCCTAAAACTGAGAACTTTTTGAAGATGTGTTTACTCCTTGAACTTCTTCAGAGATGACCAAAATCTCCCCAGAAATCAAGGAACCTCCTAAAACCAGTCAAAAGTCTTCACAAATCCTAACAACCATCTTGTGGTCTGTTTAACTGCCTTAAAGTCCCTCACAGAACGAAAGGAACCTCCTCAAACTTCTTTAACCTTTTCAACCATCCCTAAAACCCACTCCAGTCTCCCTGGACCACCTTAAAGAATCCTAACTTCTGTAGATGCCCCTGGAACCCTTCTAAAGTTTTACACTTTACTCACTTTAGATCCAACGCAAACTCCTTATGGAGCCTCCTTGTACTCCCTCAAGGACCTTCAAATCTCCCCATTGACCCCTTGTATCTGCCAAAGCATCCTAAAACCCGATCATTAGCCCCCCGCCCTCCTTGTAGATGCCTGAAGTTTTGTTTGTTGTTTAATTCTTTGATCTCACCGTAGAGGAACTGGGAGCACTGGGCGTAGCCTTCCTCCATCTCCTCACATTTGTCTGCAGCTGTCTGCATGTCGCTGTATGTGGTGGCGAACACCGCCGCCCCCGACTCTACCAGGAACTTACAGACCTGAACGTTGTTACAGGAGGCAGCGCAGTGGAGCGGGGTCCTGCAGACGAGGAGAGACGAAGGAAGAAAGGTTAGAAAGAAGACGTATGGATCACCTCCTACATCTCTGGACCTTTTGTCCAGAGATTCAAACAGATCAGTTGTTTTCTTCATTAGAGAAACGACCAAATAAACAATCCAACCAGATCTTTGCATTAGGGATAAATGTTGGGACGTCATCTCCTTGCATCGCTAGCTACCTCGCTGCATCCATGAAAATCAGAAACAGATAAATGGCTACAAACACAGTGACAAGTGTGGGTGAGATGTCAGAAGCTGTTCGGGTTGTTATTACAGAAATAATCAAACTTAAATCAAAATCATTCTTGGGACTGACATGACGAAAGTTAACAGCTGACGGAAATGACCTTGGCAGGACCGGACCATGAAACCATGACGTCACTGTAGTTCAAACTCACCAGCCGTCGCTGTCAGCAGCGTTGGCGTTGACACCGAACTGAACCAGAAACTTGACGATCTCGGTGTGGCCGGCACAGACGGCATTGTGCAGCGCCGTGATGCCCTCATCGTTCGGCATGCTGGGGTCTTCCACCTGCAGTGCGGATGTGGGATCACATATTTATTTATTTCATCTGAAGTCACGCTGCTCATTTCTAGCATTTCATGCCAATAATTAATAACTTTAAAGTTAATCTTCCAAATACTCCCTGAAGTCACATTATAACGCTTTGACATTACTGAATTAACAGAACATTTAAATGCAGTATAAATGTACCAAAACCAGACACTTCATTCCTCTCAATTACAGCTGCTGTTCAAGAGCTGCTGCGCTTCAACAGCATCTATTTATATATAATGACCTTATTACATGTTTTGTGCTGTTCTAAACGTAGAGCTTCATTCTTCAAATATCGCCCTATTTTGTGTTTCTGAAAATTTTGGTAGATCTGCAAGTGTCCCAGAGCTGCCTCAAATTCTGTCCTTGGTGGATCTGCAGCTAAAGGCCGGTTTATACTTGTGTGTTGGTGTAGCGTAGACGCGTACTCTAAGATGCAGGTTCTGCTGTGGCCCAACGTGCACCTCTCCAGAAATGTAACAACTCAACGCAGCGACGCAGATGGCAACAACTGCTATCAGTCCAGTTGGTAGCATCACATCTCCTCCTGGACACAGAAAGAAAACTGGAGACGAGGCCCCGTTCACTCCTATAAAAGTTGGTCAGTGGCGCACAAGGCCAAAAAAGTTCAACTGCTGCATTTAAAATTACCTGGATGAGCGGCACCGCTTTCACACTGGCAAAGAGCAGGCGCACTAGAGACTTCCGCCGGCCGAGTGGATGACCTCCGGTGTAGCACTCCGCTAACTTGGGTTGTGACGCCCAAAAGATTGTATGTCAAAAAGTATTTTTGGACGCAACAGCATTACGTGATGGACTCTGCAGTTGTTACAGTGTTTGGCCACTACGAAAAAGCCCGGCGCACTTCCTGGATGCCTGATTTAGCCTCTGCTTTCACACCTGCCCTGTTTGGTTTGGTTTGGTTCAACCGAACTCAGGTGTGTTTGCGGTTCGTTTGTGCAGATGTGAACAAAGCAAAACAACCGGACCGAGACCTTCTTGAAGAGGTGGTCTCAGTCCGGTTCCAAAGGAACTCTGGTGCGGTTGGTTTGTGGTGGGAAGGTGTTCGACCTGGATGTGAAGCAACTGCAGTCACATGACACATTGTTTGGGTTAAACATGAGCATGTTACAGTCCTGGAGGATTATTAATGTGCACCTCCTCCTGTACTGCCTTAATATGCACATTCAGCTCCGCATGGAGCTTACGTGTGACTATAAATGAGGCTTAAGAGCAGACAGCGGTGTGACTCACGTCGTAAATGACCCTCTGGACGAGGTCGTACTCGCCCTCCAGAGACGAGTCCAGCAGCAGAGCCAGAGGGTTGAACTTGACCCGCATGCCGTGGTCGATCCGGTCTGAGCCAGCTTTCCGGAGGATCGACCTCTTACCCTGAAATAAGAACATTTCTCTTTTTCACTTAGGTGAAATTACCCTTTAATAAAGCACCAATCAGAATCACTGATCACTCTGACACTCACCGGCGGCACTGTGACCTGTCCTGTGACCTCAGGCGGCTGCAGGTTGGCGGCATCATCTCCCTGATCGCCCTCGCCACAGGTGGGGTAAGGAGGGGGTGGGTAGGGGGGGAACTCATCCATAAAGAAGTCCAGGTGGGCCGAGTCGGACGGACACACCTCCTCCCCTTCATCCTTGTCCTCCAAAGGGGAGGGCTGAGAACGGCAGGAGGCGGGGTCAGGGAGAGGTGAGCGGGGGGGCAGAGGGGGCGGAGTCAGGCTGTCCTCTGGGCTCTCAGGTAGTGACTGCTTGTCGTCGCCGCTGGACGTCACATCTACACCGCCTGTCCCGTCCTCCTGAGGCTGAACATACGTCCCCGCTGGACCGACTGTCTCCATAGGGATGGTTTCCATGGCAGCCAGGGTGGTTTTCTGGTAGAGCAGCTTCTGGATGTTGGGTCCGGCGGGGCCCTCGGGCTCTGTGATGGAGCTGCGTTTCTTCAGGGGCCGCGGGGCGTGGTGCAGCCGGCGACGGAGGGCCTCCAGGTCGGCATCGCTGGGGTTCCTGTTGGGGTTGGACAGGAAGGGGAGGAGCTTGGTGGGGCTGAGCGGTCGCGGGGTGGCGCGTTCTGTCGTCTCCGCTCCGGCACCTTCGCCGTTACCGAGGCAACTGTTGTCGACCTCGCTCCCGTCAGACACACACGACCCAGAGCTGATGTTGTCTGCGGCGGCTGACTGCTGCCCCCCGCAGGCTGGGAGGACTGGTTTCCCGTACACTGTGAGGGAGGAGACACACTGGAGTCAGAAAACCACAGAGCTCATTCATCAGTTTATCTTTTAATCAATAATCAGAAACTGTTTTAATTTTGTGTGAGTCACTTGTTAATAAAAACATTCTGATTCTGTTTTTACCGTTTGTTTTTTTTAAAACGCCCATTTTTTGCTTTTTAAATATTTCAAGTGTTTTTATGCTCATTTCATATTTTTCTATGTCCATTATTTGTTTTTTAAGCCCATCCAATGTTGTGTTTACAACCCTCCTGTGTTTTATTTTCACCTGTCCCGTTTGTTAACACCTGTTCTTTTTTTTTTTTTAACCCTCCCATGTATTTTACACCCATTCAGTTTTTTTTTACACTTGTCCCGTGGTTTTATTACGCTTATACAATGTTTTTGTTCTTTTTTTCGGTTGTCCTGTGTTTTTTTTTTTTTAACCATCCCATGGGTCGGCCTGTCCAGATGCTCTCCATGTTGTTTTTATGTTACCAAGGCGTGGCGCAAAATGGCAGTGACACCCCGCGAGTGGTGGTAGTAGCTGTAGCAGTATTAGGAACAGGCACTTGATCTTATGGGAAGTTTCTATGAAAAGAAACTGCACCGTTTTGACTAAAAGTGTCAAACTGTGGAGGAAACATGCAGCAAAGTGCAGAACAGACCTTAAAAACTATTTTGCCTCCACCCTGAGAGAGATTTATAATTCAAAAATAAACAGAAAAATAAATAAACACAAATGCTACATGTTTAATTTGATGGATGTTCAGTGTTCAGGCCTGATTGGCCAGTTTCTTGGCTGAACACCAACATCCAAAACCAGAGCAAACATTTTACGAAACACTCGTGGCGATCACGGTTTCATCATCCGTAGAAAATAAAAGAGACATTTGTGGATTTGTAAAGAGAAAAGGAGCCGTGACATGTTGTGAGTGGACCGTCACCAGAACAGTCAAAGTAATATCTAAGAGTATTATTGGTAACGGTGACATCATTGCAGTGACAGTTCGTGTCCCAACAGTAAGTGCTGCGTCACCTCTGGGCTGGCTGCGGGGCAGCGTGCCCTGGCCACTCAGCTGGTAGCCCTTCCCCTGCTGGGTGTACATGGAGTAGATGGATGAAGCCGCCAGAGTCTGAGGCTTCTGCAGCAGGGTGGGGGGGGCCTCAGAGGGGTCGGGGGTGTACGGCCGTACAGCGGCAGCCGGCGGACTCTCCTGCTTGTTGGGCAGAGGGAGGGTGTGGCTGTGGCTGGAGAGGACTCCCTGAGCCCTGAGGTGGCCCCCGACCGGCCGCACTTTACCAGGGAAGGTCCCGGTGCTGTAGGGAGGCTTGGAGGTCTGCGGGCCGGACGAGGAGAGCGATTTGGGCTTACTGGGAACTGGAGGTGGAGCCGCCATCTTGGGCAGACCTTTACCAGACGCCTGAAGGAGTGAACACAGAGTGTAAAAATACTCCATTACAAGTAATAAAAATAAAGTCTGGCATAGAAAGGAACGCAGAGTCCACTGATACCTGATTGTCCCTGAGCAGGTTCTCAGTGATGTGACTGGTCCGTGAGGGGACAGGGGGCGGGACGTCAGACCCAGAGAGGCCCTTCTGATCTGTGAGGGTCTTACCACCTATGAGAGAGGAGAGAGGGACGTCATCATAAACACAGACGTCACTAACTGAGTGGCCCCCAGGAGCACCGCTCAGCCTTGTTTCCTGTTTTTCCCAGTGGTCATTCCCCAGGCCCCAAAAGACATTTTCCCCACAGACCACCGTTACATATTTTTCCCACGGTCATGGAAAACCTGGGAAAGTCACTGAACTTCACAGTCACATTTTCGAAGCCTGGAAAAGTCCTAGGATTAGTGAAAACCATTGAAAGTTTTGGAACTCCTGGAATTTTGTTGTGTCGATGTGTGACAACATCTTGTCAAATGAGGTCGTAGCTGATCATGAACCAGAAACTCAACTCAGAGATCGGGATTAGGCTCAGAGTTTGTTGAGCCTGCTCTCTGAAATAGCACCTGGAGATACATGGTTTTCACTGGACAGGAAGCTGTTCAACAAAAAAAGCTGACAGACGAATGTGGTGCAGTAAAAAGTAAAATATAACCTCTGAGACGAAGGAGGAGGAGAAAGTGCAGAATGGAAACACACAAGTACAAGTAAAGTGAATTTGTTCTCAGAGTTCTTCATCATAATCTGACTGACCTGAGTTGTGGCAGCTGAGGCTGGACATGCGAGGCAGGGTGGAGGCGTGGCTGTAACCTCCACTGGACTCAGGTAACGAGCTGCTCCACTCAGACAGTTTGGTTATTTTTGACGTGATGAAACCTAGGAAGGTACACATCAGTCCATTAGCGTGCTTTGACATTTTGTTTGAGATTAAATAAATCACTTCCTGAAGACTTCTATTCTCTCAGGGTAACTTCAGGTCCAGTACCTGAGGCTGGTTTGGCTGGTCTGGGAGGCGGCTTCAGGGACGAGTCGGGCATGGGCAGGGTGGCGGTGCCATCTGGATACGCCGGCTTCACCAGAACCTCCTGCCGGGCCGGCACCGGAGGCCCCTGAGGACTCGCCGTGGAGGACGACTGGATGTACGGCCCGACCGCCGCCACTCTGGAGGGCACACCGTGCTGAGGGGCCACGCCATCTGAAGCCACCTGGAGGTAACAGGAATATTTAAGAGCTGTAGAGTGTAATGTCTGCAGATAGAAACTATCTTTCAATAAAATTCCTTAGAAAGAAAAGAAGTCATCGAATGGAGACTTCAGCCGACTGGTGCTTAAACAAAAACTGCTCAGCACAAACAGAAAACTTGACGGTGGTAGAAAGTAACTAAGTACTGCACGTAACAGTAAACATTTAAGATACTTGTACTACTCCTCTACATTTGACATATATTGTTGATAAATAAACAGAATAAACAGAAAATTAATGTGAAACTATTTTGATGGTTGAAGTCATTTTTCCTGTAAAAGCATTTCATGGTTTCAGCTTCACAAACTTTTCCTTTGAATAATGTTAATAACTGTAATGTATTAATAATTATTTTGCCGTTGTCACTATGGCCTCTCGGTACATTGTCTGTGCACCCTGAGAATCACCACCTTAACATGGTGGAGGGGTTTGTGTGTCCCTGTGAACCTGTGAGCTGTGTTGTCCAGGGCTGAAAGCCCCTGGTAGGGTCTCCCAAGGCAAAGTGGTCCCAGGGGAGGGGCTGGGCTAAGAGCAATTCCAGAAAACCTTGATGAAACAGAATAGTCGGACCTCAAGCACCTTGCCCCGTAAGGGGACACTGGGGCCCTTCCCTTGGGGCCAGACCTGGGGAAGGAGAGTCCGGCAAGGCTATGGTGAAGGACTTTCGGTTGGCCTTAAGGAAGTTCTGGCAAACAGTTAGACGCCTAAGGCAGAAAACAGGGCTTGCTTTAGGCTGTGCTTGACAGAGAGGGAGAACTGCTGACCCAGACTGGGGACATTGTTGAGAGGTGGAAAGAGCACTGAATCTGGCCGTCACGTCCACGTCGGGGAGGAGGCAGAGCTTGAAGACTCAGGGGAACTGTTGTCCATATCTCTGGCAGAGGTCACAAAGGTGGTCAAAGCAGCAAGGCGCCGGGTGTGGATGAGATTCACCCTGAGATGCACACCTTTTACACACACCTTTTCAGTGTCGCATGCAGGTCAGATTTGGTGCCTGTCGAGCGCCAAATCAGGGTGGTGGTCCCCATTTTCAAAAAAGGGGGTGCTGAAATTATCAGGGTATCACACTGGTCAACCTTCCTGGCAAAGTTTATTCCAGGATGCTGGGAAGAAGTCCAAATGTCAAACCTCAGATTCAGAAGGAGCAATGTGGAGTCTGTCCTGGCCGTGGAACAGTGGAACAGCTTTTTAGCCTTGCGATGCTGCTGGAGGGGTTGTGGGAGTTTGCCCGTCCAGTCCACATGTGTTTTGTGGATTTGGAGAAGGCTTACGACCGTGTCCCTCAGGGAGTCTTGTGGGTGGCACTGTGGGATTACGGGGTAGCAGGCTCACTGCTACGAGCCATCCAGTCCCATCTGGTCTGTTTGTTTTGGAGAGGAAGAGACCTCTGTGGATAATTCAGCTCCTGAACAATGAACACTGAAGGAATTCTAACCAGGAGAAGTTTCAGCTGGTTGTAATCTGCAGTCCTCACCGCTAGACGCCACTAAATCCTCATGAATCTGACACACTGGACCTTTAAGTGAGCTGATTTAGTAAATGAGGCTCGTCCTGATTTTACGCTCGTCATAAGAGTCTCCCGTTTAAAGGATCAACTGAATCTCTGCAGAACGTAACATGAAAAGGTGAATTTTTTTTTTGGTTGTGTGCACTCACCGGCAGGTTCTCCTTCTGCTGCAGGGCGGCCTTCTTCTTCCAGAGCCGCTGCCGTAGCTCGGCCAGCCGTCGGTCCATCGCTGCCACCTCCAGGTTCCTCTTGTTCAGGCTGTCTCTCTGCTGCTGCAGCCTGCCGCTCTGGTCCTGATTCAGCTTGTTCCTCAACTGGGAGGTCAGGGATGGAGCTCAGTTATAAACTAAGATTGCAAAGGCTAATAATAGCAAGTTAGCCTAGCCTTCCTGCTAAATTCAAACTAGCTACACCAGCTTTTGTCTAGAAAGCTAGCTGCCTGGCCTGCTGAAATTCAACATCATGAAGAGTCTGATGGTGAAGTTGTTTCCAGTTCTTGGATTGTTGGTTGGACTTAACAGGACATGTGAAAGCGTCACAAAGGCTCTGAGGAACCAAGATGAGCGTTTTTTATCCTACTTTTTGACATTTGATAGACCAAACAATTAATCGAGATTAATCTGTAATAAAATTAATCTTTAGCTGCAGCTCACTGTGTTCTCTGTACTGATGCTTTACTCAGCAGAGTTTCACGTCCAGGTGCTCTCAGATAATCTGTGCTTGTCCTGAGAGCACCTGGACATGATCTTCTCTCACCTGCAGCTCCTTATAGAGGCGCTCCAGCTCAGCGGTGGAGGTGTTGTGGTGATGATGAGGAGGAGGAAGAGGAGGCTCCAGTCTGTTGCTCCTCAGCGCCTCCAGCTGGTCGCTCAGCTCCTCCACCCTCGACACGGCGACCAGCAGCTCCCTCTGTTTCTGCTGGAACAGACCGGTCATCTGCTCGATCTCCTCCACTGACACACACACACACACACACACACACACACACACACACACACACACACACACACGAAGAAGAGGAACGGAAGTTTATACCTTATACACCTAATGACGATATGATGTCATGTTTTTCAGACTACTGGCCTGATTTTCATTAAACTTGGTGTCCGCTGGTCGCCCATGGGTCGAGGAAGAACATTACATTTTAGAGTGGATCATAAAGTCACCAATGACCTCTTAATGAATGCTGACACGGGCACATGCTCAATTCTTGTTTGACACAATTGATCATGGCATCCTTTCAGATAGACTGAGGCACTAAGTGGGCGCATCTGGTACGGCCCTAAACTGCTCTGCTTTTCAGACAGGAAGTTTGGTGAGTCCGTTAACAATGTCATTTCAAGTTCGGTGTACCTCAAGGCTCAATCCTTGGTCCGATCTTGTTCTCATCATACCCTCTCATTAAACCCACTGACCTCAGCATGCTGAGTTCTCTACAGGACTGTCTGTGTGATATCAAAAATTGGATGTCGTTAAATTTTCTTCAGCGCAATTCTAATAAAATGGAAATCCTTGTGACTGGGTCACAGCATGTCACGAAACAAATACTGCCATTCACGGGTTACCTGTCTCAACACATAAAGCCTGTTGCAAGAAATCTTGTTGTCAAGTTCAATAGTAATTTATGTTTTGAACATGTGACTGAGCTCGTCCAATCATGCTTAACTTTTAGAGATAAAGAAACTTATATATGCTTTCATGTCTCCCCTGGCTGGCTGTCGGGCTAAACCCGACGTTTTTACCAAGATGCGCTTTAAGGTACCAACATTTGCCATTAAACATGAATCAGTACTTGGTCGTATTGACATTCTTCGGTCAGTACCCTTAAACTTCAGTATAGTCAGAGTTGGGTATAAAACCCCAGCGTCAACTTTCCTCCTGAAAAAGTCTCTAAAGCCTGTAAATATGACCCATACCAATAAAGGTCTGACAGTGTAGAAGTGAATGAGAAACCCTGCTTCTCTTTGGAAATAAAGTCAGAACGTAACTGATTTAAGTTTTTTCCCGCCATGTCTGCCTCAGGCTCATCCCAACAAAGCTTCACCCCTTCTCTAAGAAACCTGTGAAACTCCTGCACAATGTTGTTACTAATCTGTCTGGCCACCCAGACCTCCGTCACACTGACCTAGTTTGCTGTTGCTGAGGCGTTTCTGCTCCACCTGGCCCCTGAGGGCTCGGACCCGTCGCAGTTTGGCCTCCTGGTTGTGTGCGTTCTCTCGGAGCTGCTGCAGTCGCTCCTGTTCGGACATCTCTTGCTGCTGGTGCCGCTGATCCTGAAGCTTCAGGTAGCGCAGCCGCTGCTCCTGAAAATACACCCAGTCAGGTAATACATCTGGATCAGATCAATGCATGTCGAGGTGCGGCCTGCAGAGCAGAGAGGCACTGGCTGTAACAGAGGCGACACCGGTTTGCCAGTAGAAACAGCAGAAGTCGTGTTTGCAGAAAGCAGCAGTATATGACTTTGACGGGGTTTTGCCGATCTGACAGAGCAGAGGACTCTGGGAGAGAAGGAGAGGAGACGTGTGTGTTGTAATGAATAAGAACTGGTGTATCGGTGGGAAAATGAGCTGCTGTCCAGTTCCTGCTGTGGATCTCTGCTGTATACTGCTCAGAGGCGGCTGCACAGTGGCGCTGCCCGTGCTCAGGAGGAGCGACCATGCAGCTGTCTTGTTCAAGTCGGGCTTTGGGGATAGAAATCATTTCACAAACAAAAACCATGGATCTCCACAACTATGCCGAAACATGGACGATTATGAAACAGCAGCCAACGATGGAAGAAGATGCAAAAAGGGACTAAATGACAGTGCACGAATTAAAGGAGCTGATGGGATCACATTTCACTGGACGTGTACCTTGTATAAATCCATGTGATAATAAATGATTGATTGATTGATTGCTGAATAGCAGTAGTTTTATTGGCAGTAACAGCAGTATCAGTCGCAGCATTAGCTGTGTAGTTTGGTACCTTGGAGGCCAGCAGCTGCTGCTGGGCGTTGATCTGCTGCTGCTGCCGGGCTGCCAGATCCTGCAGGTCGCTCAGCGTCACGTCCAGACGAGGAGCTGAGACCTGCAACACACACACACACACACACACACACACACACACACACACACACACACACACACACACACACACACACACACACACACACACACACACAGAGTCAGAGTTCACCTTCAAACACACATGAGCAAACTTCAAGAGATGTATACAGCGCAGTCTTCTCAACAAGACACAACTTTATATCATGCTAAAACCATCCTATGTCCTTCTTTACATTTCTATTTTTGCATCTGCTATTTTTGCATCTGTTCAGTCTCTGTCATTTTATTAACTTTTTTCCCGACATTTTAACTATATTTTTGGCCATTTTATCAACATTTTTTCGAACATTTTTTTTGTACATCTTTTAAACAATATATTTAAACAATAATACTTTTCTGACATTTATTAATATTTATCTGATATTTTACTAACTTTGTTTCCCGAGATTTTAATCTTATGTTTTTGACATTTTACAAACCTTTTTGGATATTTTATTAATATTGTTTTTGGACATTTTATTAATATTTCTTTGAACAATTTTTTGGACAATTTTTTTTATATTTTTCTGATATTTTATTACCTTTATTCCTGACACTGTAATCATATTTTCTGGACATTTTATCAACATTTTTTGGACATTTTATTTTAAAAAATCCAGAAATTGTATCAACATTTTTTCAAACATTTTTTTTTTTACATTTTTTCAGACAATTCAATAATTTTTTTTCGGCATTTTTCCGACATTTTATTAATTTTATCAATTTTGTTCAATACTGAACTGCAAAGACAGCTATGGCCGATCTTATACAATATTAATTTATATCAAGAGACACATGTTCAAAACTCAAAACAAGGTTAAACTGGGCTCTTGGGTACAAGAGGACAACCACAATCTAACAATACCACCAAAGCTCCAACTGCTGCTTAAACCACGCTGTGTCCTACTTTACATTTCTATTTTTGCAACTGTTCAATAAACAGCACACAACATAAAAACCAGACAGGGGAAAGATTTTGCTTCTCTGTTGATGGACCTAGGCTAACAGTCTCCCTCTGCCTCCAGTCTTTGTGCTAAGCTAGGCTAAACACATCTGTGTACTGGACGCACAGAAACTGATCTTCTCATCTGCCTCTGAGTAAAAGCGTCTCACCCCATTCTCCAGACATCTCTCCAGAGACGCTTTCACCTGGTTCCTCTTCATCATCTGATCTGCAGCTCTGGATCCACCTGGAAGAAGAAAACACGGTTAGCATCAATGCTAATTTTACTTTTCACCCATGTTAGCTGTGTGGCGCTACAGATGGTAGTGTCGACTGGTCCAGACTGAAACTGAAAGACTGCAGTGAAATTTGGTGCAGATATCAGGAATATAATATACCACCAGCAATGCTGGAAAAAAAAATGCAGATTGCACATGATGTTGGAGCAGCCCATCTGATACTGTGAGATAGGTGCAGTAGTACCGGCCGTCATCACCTCCCCTCACCCCGCCAAGTGGATCAGTTTAATGTCAGAGGTCAAGCAGGAATTAAATGAAATCAAGACAAAGTGGGGAGTGAGAGGAATGTAAATACAAATCATATAGATAAAGGAGCTAAAAACAAAAATGTGGAGCAGAAAAGGTCAGAGAGAAAAAAACAAGTACTCGAGGCTGATGCTGCACAATGTTGGTAGCGTTAGCAGCAGTGATAGCGCTAACAATCGTCTGTAGTAGTAGTTTTACATCCACACCGACTTTGACCTGCATTCAGCGTCTCTGTCCACAGAAGCATCCGTCAGTCAGCTGCAGCTCCTGCAGAGCTGAGAGGACAGCGGCCGGTCAAACTGCCTCCACCAGACTCCGCCTCCGCCGACTGACAGCAGACATTTACTGAACCAAAAACAGTTTTCATGCCAGCGCCATGGAGAGAAATGAGCGGTGTTTGTTTTTATTGATTAATGTTTCCCAGCCGACCGTAGTGAGTGAGGGGAACCTGCCGCTCAGAGACGGACTGGGAGCTGATCAGTTAACGGATAAATGGATAATAAGAAGCAGCAATGGGGTCGGTCCAAAGGAAACTTCTCTCGGTCTTTACCGTCACAGCTGATGACACACGGTTATAGCTGTCCTTGTACACCCTCAAAGACACAAGCAACTGGATACCCCACAACCCACTGCAGTTCAACAAGGACAAAATGTTTGTGGCCAGAAAAATGTTCACAGTCAGCCTCTCCCTCTGGAAAGTACCACACAGTTAAGAATCTGGATGTTGTGACTGATTCTAACATTAATTTCCAGAGCAACAAATGTAGATTCATTCGCCGCTGAAAATAGTCCCAAATAAAGTCACTATTTCTCCCTGTTTGTTTGATTTTAACAAACTGCAGTAAACTATATGTTTTTATGACTTCAGTGGGGACCAGTGGGCTCGGAGCTGAGATCCACAGGCAGGAAGTCAGACAGTATTAAGAGACGGACGAACATGTTGTTGGTTTGAAGCTGCTCGTTGGATTTAAATAAAGTAACAGCAGCCGTGTCCTCTGAGGTAATGTTTGTTCTGCAGGGGTTTTACAGTATTTCTGAGATCAGTCCTTGACCATCCAGGTTAAACACGAGCTGACGGAGCAAACTGTTTATCAGCTCATGAAAACCTCAGAGGGGATTTCCTTTGTTTTCAGAACAGAAAAACAAAATCTCAATCCTTTGAAAACCCCACAGAGCTCAGCAGCTGCACACTCGACTCTCTTGAGTCATAAGCTGATTACAGTTTGTCATCGACTGTAGTAACACTGAAGCTCCTCTGTTAGCGTACAGACGATCCTGCTGCTGATCTGCACCTTGTTGCTGTCGAACCTCCACATGCACAAAATACAACTGGATTACTGTGAACACTCACCTGAAGGCAGTGGTTTGATTCAAGTGTTTATACTCTGTGTTTTAATGTGAGACGTTATCACTGTGTTTCCTCTGGCTCTTACGCCACGTCTCATTGCTGCTTCCTGTCAAGATAGTGCCTCAAAATGTGGATGGTTTTTACAGAGACTTCACTGTGTCTATTCAGACAGACGCCATGAGAAGCTGTTGATTTTTAGCGAGACTAGCGAGTGCCATAAAAAGTGGTTGATTTTAGCAGAGATCTTGCTGCATTGCCTTGTGGGATAGTGCCGTTTTTTTTTTGTTTTTTTTTTACAGAAACATTGATGAGTGTCCTTCCAGAGGAGTGACATGAAAAGAGGTTGTATTTAATAAAGATTTTGGTGCATTTCCTTGCGGGAAAGTTTCATAAGAAGCAGTTGTTTTTTAGCAAGACATTGCCGCATTTAAACCTAAACCTAACAACATGTTAACAACAGCGTCACTTAAAGTTAAAACTTATTTGCTGTATAACAATGTACAAATGTATCCGTGGTTTGCAGAAACATACAATGCCAACGTTCAGTGTTCTCAGGGATCCAACAGTCCGTCTGAAGATTCTCACACTTCCAGCAATGTTTGTTGCCTCTGCACATTTAAACGTCTGCACACGATTGTCCTGTTCGTCCACATGATGCAACTCCTGAGAAGCACTTTCAACACTAATTAAGATTACTCTGCAGTTTGTCAGCTACAACTTCAGCCAAATAAAACGTCAGAGTTTCTCTGCTGACTGTGAACAAAATGGTTTCTACTAAATCTCTGCAGACTGGGAGAGACTGAAGTACAACATGGAATCACAAGTTTACCATAAGTTGTGCCTGTGATGCATTTTTCCTTTTGGAGCTGCAACGATTCATTTTGTTAAATTTGTAGCTGAGACATCCGGACTACTGAACATAAAGTCATATTATTTAAAGGAAATTAATCTGGCTTATAATTTGGAGTAATATGAATAGGAAAGACTAAAAATAGATCATCTGGGCAGAAAATTACATATTATTTACATATATTTATAAGCATAAATACAGTGCTCATGACCAGAGCTGTGCTCGAACTCGTACGTCTCTGTGAAGCTGAGGTCAAACTGCAGAGCACTGAGTCAGAGTCGAGATCACAGACAGGACGTCTGGCTGAGACTTGGCTCACAGAAATGGCAGACCTCACGTTTGACCTCGACCAATCGCAGCTGGTCGTTCATCACAACATCCATGACTTACAGCGGTGTTCAGGAAGGAGCTGCCAGGTCTCTGCTCCACCTGAGAGCAGCAGCAACATATTCCTCCTTTACTTCATCATGTTTAAAATGCAGCAAAGCCTCCTAACAGTCACTGAGCAGGTCGGGAGATGATGCACTGGTTGCCTTTCACTATGACACGGAATCAAACCAGCAAGTCCTGTTAGGTTGATGTTGTTTAGTCTGATCCAAGTGAAAATAACACCAAAAACACCAGCAGCAGAGAGCGCAGAGATGTGAGGCGTGTAGCAACACAAAAACATCGAGCAAAAAGCTTCTTTGTCATTAAAAACTATTAAAAATAATCCGCCTCCAGCTGCTAAAACGCTTTCTGTGTGATCAGGGCCTTACACATTTTTCGACTCTCAATTTTAAATATATAAATAATACTAGAAAACATTCAGTGTCAGATTTATAACTATGGATTTATTTAACCAAGTCTCCAAAAAGACACAGCAGGTGGAGGCTGGATTATAAAGCTTCTGAAAAGGAAACCATCACAGTCCTCGTTGGGGCGGCAGGACGGCTAACGTTAGCTTCTCGACTAATATTAGTAAGTCTCTCCTTCACATGGAGGTTAAGATGGTATTAAACATTATAAATGGTATGTTGTATGTGGCATCATCAACCCCAGAGTTACTGTACCTCCTATAGTGTCCAGTATGTCAGATTTTTCTCATCAGTCATCAGTCAACTTTTAAGGTGGAACGTTAAGTTGTAATGTTACTCAATGCATGAGTTGATGATGTGAATCCATCAGCACACCTTAAATTTCACTGTGACAACTTTGAGCATCACTTTAGTTTTTATATGACACACACTTTTAGTAATGACTTTAAAAATATAGATTAATTTGGAGCGGATTATGTGAAGGTCATATATTCTAATCCTCACTTCCTGTGGGCTACAGCAACACTAAACCCCTGAGCTTGCCTGAGAAGGACTAAATGCACAAAGCTGCTATTTTTAGATACCGGTGCAGATCAGGTGTTAAAGCATTAAATGTGCTCAGTTTGTTCTCAGACATTATGATGTAGGAGATCACATTCATTATTCGCTCAGGGCGCTCCACTTGTCTGAACACAGTTAACTCACCCTGGGCATGTGATCATGTCGAGCTCTGTGACAGGACAAAAACACACAGTGGTTGTCCACTCAGCGCACTCTGACGAGTTAGTTACTCTAGAAACAACCCGTGCAGATTTTCCCCCTCATTGACCAACAGATTGTCTCAAAACCTGCCAGTGACTGCTGATATCTTCTGTTCTTATTCAGCTGCTGCTCAGAGAGATATTTGTGTGTTTCTGTTGAACCACCACACAGCGTTTTGTTTTCCATGTACAGAACAAATTTTCAAACTAAATAACATCTGTTGGTAAAGAGGACTTTCTAACCCTTCATCAGGGACCATTCAGACATTTAGAGGAGTCCTCTCACACATCTGACCAGGTGTCATCAAACTCTGTGGCAGCAGATTATAAACCTCTCAATTGTATCATGTGTTTGTTTCCTTCAGGCCGTCTCTGGTCGGCCCAGCTCCCCTGCACTGCAGTCTTTATCTCTGTCAACGACCCGCTGTCTTCCTGTGGAGACGGTCTCTCTCACCTCATGGACACACAGGGAGTCACCAGCTGCTTCTTTTCATTTGTGACGAGTTTAGAGATTCACATTATCACCCCCTCCCCCCCTCCTCCCTGACCCTACCTCGCTCCACGCAGGAACATGACCCCTCACTGGCTTCCCACCTGTAAACCCATGATATCCTGCTGTAAGTGTTGAACCCTGTGCGGTGGTGAGCAGGTGTCTCCTACCTGACTCTCGTCCTGGAGCTCTCTGGTGACGCAGGAGGTAACGGACCTCCCCCCTCTGCTGCCCCCAGCGCTGCAGCACCTCCAACATCCGCTCGCCCTCCCCAACCACATGTTCTGATTGGTTTAAAAACATGGACATGAAAAAGGAGGAAAACATAAGCGTAAAGATGTTTGGACACGACTTACATTAAACGGACTTTAGCCATCCCCGTTTGAATTCATGCTCTTTAAACTCACCTGAGCCTCTCCACATCTCGGCCAGGTAACAGTCGGCCTCGCCCGGCTCCTTGCAGAGCTCCACCACATCTCTGCACAGCGTCTCCGGCGTGATGGGAACCTCGCTGAAGTGCTGGTCGTTGTTGCTGAGGTACACGGTGAGGAACATCTGCAAACACAGAGAGAGTCGTGTTACATTCATGTTCCCCACAGAAAACATGAGGTGAATGTCTGCTGGAGCCTTCCCAACACTCAGGTCACGTCCCCCGTGTTTATAGTTGCAAAGAATCTTATCGGTCGATTCCAGTATTTATAGAATCAGTATTTTATATCAGCCCCTTCAGGATGTTGTGACGGCCACAACACAAATTCAATCGTACTCCATGAATTCCATGAGCCTGAAACAATCTGTTCCCTTTTTACCACAATGAAGTCGTTATTAGTGCAGTAAGAGAACCATGTATGCACGAAAAGTTTAGAAACTGAAATATTCCAGGAGAGTCGACAGGATCAAATGTTGAGCAGAACAACAAAATTAAAGAACAACTGAAACATCATTCACATTCTCTACAGCCCAGTGTCCAGAGGAAATGCTGGCATTGTACGTTTCTGCAAAACATTCAATGTTTCATTTGCATGTTTTGTGCGTATCACGTCCACGTCTCTAAAGTGACGTAGTTTAAGAGCTGACTTTGTCATCGGGAGGTGGAGGGGGTGGTGGATAGCAGGACGACACACAAATTCACACAAATTCAATCGTACTCCATGAATTCTGCACAACCTTGCGATTTTGTTTCACTGATCTCAGCACTCCACCGCACACGTTTACCAACAAAAAGTACTGCTAAACGCCGTGCAGTGCAATTCACTGAAGCTCTGCATTAAAGCAGGGGTAAAGTGCTTTGTACCATGTGCAACGTTGACGTCTAAGACAAACAGATTTCTGCTGCAAAACGCAACCAGAGAAAGACTGAAACACCTGGACACCAAGAAAAACCACCATGACGGAGGCGGTTGCATCCACGTGTGTGCAGGTGCTGAAAGAATCACTGAGTTTGATTTAATGTGCAGGTTAGTGGTGACGTCTGTGTTTAAATCACAAACTCAGCACAGTGCGGTTTTATTTTCACTGCAACATGTTGCCTTAGATTTTAAATTAATGGTGGAGCTGCTGAATGGATCTGTGGAGTTTGTTAGTTGCAGCGGTGGCTGTTAGCAGCTAGCTCCGCTCGCAGCCTTCACAGCTTCACCCCGCAGGACTCCACTCAGTCCGGACTGGAGAAGGTTTGTGGGTTGATGGTGTTTGACAGGCAGGTAGGAGGCTCAGTTATCTGTGAGTGTAGCTGTGCTGTAAGTAAACAGGCTGAACTCAGATCAGTTTTCTCTGACAGAGATGAAAGTTTAGTTTGAATCAGCAACTCTGTGAGAGGACACCAGTTTAAACCTCCAGACTAACATGTTGCACATGAAGAAACAAGTTATGTTTCTGCTTCTTAACAGTCACATGGATAAGTCAGAGTTTACAATGAACCTGGGGACAAATCCTAGTTGGCTCACATTAGTTATTTGTTGAGAGCATAAATAGAGAGATGTTGAGCTTTTCAGATGATGATCAGTGAGTGTGTGCTCGTAAATCAGCCCTTAAACCTGTCACACACTGCTGGAGACATGACACACACATTATCTTATACAACCTGTCACCTTGAGTCTGATTTATGATCCATGAATCAGCCTCACTGGGTCAGTTTGAAGATATAGAAAACATAATGACTAAAACATTTTGAATTTTTGTTGACTAAAGCTATGAAGAATAAAAATGACTAAAATGTGACTAAAACATTTTCGTCTCAAGATGAAAAGACTAAATCTAAAATCAGAGTTAAGACTGTACGAAACAAAGATGAAAAATCCACCAAATAGACAGGTTTCATCTGTGGTAGTTCTCCGAGTCTCCTCCTGTCCACAGTCATTAGACTAATGAGTGTCAGTCACTCATCGGAGGAGACGCCCAGGTGGACCAGTGTTCCCCATCTGCACCTGTTTCTCTCTGACTAAACGCAGTGTCTGAACCAGGAAGTAAAGATAATAAAATGAAGGAAACAACATAAAGTAGATGGTGACACCTTTGGGAGCTGGAGGAAAAACAACACACATAATAAACAGCAGTTTCCTGTTTGTTTAAAACACCAGAATGTTCTTTAACAGACTGTGTTGACAGTTAAAGCAGTATGTGATGTGTACCTGCCTCCTTCACCTCTATGGCAGCTTCCTGTTCTATTTAAGACTATAATAGATATTTGTGGACATAACTCCCATGATGCACTGGGCCATCTGTTACTCCAGCAGGGTGTCTGCTGTCAGGATCGGAGCCAGATCGCCTCCCACAGCCCGCCAACCTGCACGGAGGCAGCATTGCTCTGCCTTTATTTATCCTGAGAGGGTGGTGCTGAGCGATGACCGGCTTAGAGGCTCGTCAGAGGACGCTGAGCTGCATGTTCACATTCTGTGTGGAGCTGAGAGGAGGATTTGAACCCTCAACCTGAACCTTGTCTCTGTTTGACGTGAAAAATGCCATGTTTGACCTTTCTGAAACAGACTGCAGCATTGAATACACGCAGTCGATGTCGTCTGTCACTGAGGTTAAAATGAAGCTCATGTTTAAAGGCTCCATTTGGTCCAACACAGAGCAGGTGCTTCTGACGCGTAGAGAAATAAAACAGGCTCACACTTCTTTGTGGTAGAAACAAGGAATAAAAAGCTGTCCTGACATTATGAACCAAACGCTGGTGTTCCACGGGATCGTTTTAAACTGTCCTTCATGGTTTCTGAAGATGTGAAAGTGACTCTGAGTATTTATTTTTGCCTTCAGCTCCTTCTGCTCTCCGTCTGTCTCTGAGCTGCTTCCATCTACAAGCCTGAAACAATCTGTTCCCTTTTTACCACAATGAAGTCGTTATTAGTGCAGTAAGAGAACCATGTATGCACGAAAAGTTCAGAGACTGAAATATTCCAGGACAGTCGACAGGATCAAATGTTGAGCAGAACAACAAAATTAAAGAACAACTGAAACATCATTCACATTCTCTACAGCCCAGTGCCCAGAGGAAATGCTGGCATTGTACGTTTCTGCAAAACATGCAATGTTTCATTTGCATGTTTTGTGCGTATCACGTCCACGTCTCTAAAGTGACGTAGTTTAAGAGCTGACTTTGTCATCGGGAGGTGGAGGGGGTGGTGGATAGCAGGACGACTAGAGGAGACGCCTGCCAAGCTGTCGCCTCCTGTTCAACACCAGCAAACAACAAAACATTTTCTTTTTTTACAGCAGCTTTTTAAGCCCCAAATATGTGGGTAAATTTATTTTTTTTTGCCCCAAAAGTGTTTTAAGCAACCAGCAGCTGTTTTTTCTTTTAGCTCCAAATAAGTTTTTCTTATGTATTTTTCCGGCCACTTTTTAGCCCTGCTTTTTTATTTTTTTGGGCCACCTGTAGGTTTTTTTCCAGCAGCTGTTTTTCCAGCGGTGTTTTGGCCCCCATACTATGTTTTTTTTTTTGGATTGGTTTATTTCAGTGACCTGTAGGTTTTTTTGTTTGTTTTACAACAACTGTTTTTTTTTTTTGTTGTTTTTTTTGCGACTGGTAGGTGTTTTTCCAGCAGCTTTTTAAGCCTCCAGATGAGTTTATTAACTCACGCTTGGATCAAGCTCAATCTGACATTCAATCACAAATTCAACTATTCTTTTGATTCTTTTAAATCATGGTGTTTCTGCTTCATAACGTGTCCACAAAGCAGACAAAAGTCTTTAATATCTGTAGTTAGTGGAAGCATGGCGGCTGAACACCGGATAAACCGGAGCTGCTTTCTTGTTTTTCTGAGAATATCATTTTCTCACCTGGTGGCAGCAGATAAAGTGTGAACCTGGCAGAGCGAAACTGGGATCGAGTCCACGGAGTCGTCATCAAAGATCTGAAAGCTTTCTGCTGAACACCAGGTCACACATCAAGGAGGATTCTGGGTAAAACACCCAATGTTTGGCTTTTTAAATCCTAATTGCTCTGGGAGAGGTTTGTGAAGGTAATATTCACTCTGTCAGCTCGGTCACATTCAAACTGAAGCTGAAGCAACCCTGCGGTCCATCAGCTGGTCTGCAGAGGGGGCTCATGGGAGATTTCCCGTGCTAAATTGTCAGCTGACATAGCTTAATGTTATCGTCAACAGTTGATCTCAGTGACAGAAATATTTCAGCCTCTCTGTCATTAAAAATAATAAAGTCAACAGACTCAGTGACAGAGATGAATTAGCCGGCCTGCTGTCCTACATACAGCTCTGAAGGAAAACTAGAGCGCCGCCGCCGTCTTTCTTCAGGTTCATGCAAATGAAGTGGGTCACTGCCGTCAGTCACTGAACCGAGGTCGACTGGGAAACGCCGCGGCCAATCAGAGCAGGGAGAGGAGAGGCTGTCTGTCCCCCAGGACGACAACAGGGAGGGGGAGTGAGACCTCCTGTCGTCAGTGAGGCTGCTTATAGAACCTGAGGACAGACTGAAGGCTGAAAAAAAAAGAAGCATTTTTGTACTGAGAAAAGTGGCGAATCGAAAACCGCCCTGCTGTCATGAAACTCTGAGGACGTCAGAACAGACGGATCTGAACATTTGGACCTGTTGACCTGCTTTCCTGTATCCGGATACTTCCAGATTGTGTTGAGACAAAGTTTAGAGGACACAGTTCACACCTGATACTCAAAAGTATCTAAAGTCCATAGAGTGTGCACTGTGCTCATATTTCACTCTCCTCACTTCAGACACACCAAACCAACATCAAAGATCTAGCGGCGATGAAGACTGACTGCTGCGTTGCTTAATGTTGCCTGTGTCTCAGCCAAACAGTTGCACATGAACACACCGCAAAGACTACAGCATGTACGTGCTGTACCTGCATGAGAGGAAATATTTCTCTGCACAGCAGGCAGTGGCTTCATCACACTGTGACCTCCAGCGTGCACTGGGGCGGTTTGCAGCCGAATGTGAAGCCGTCAGGAGAGTCAGCACCTCCAAATCTGAGGCCGTGGTTCTCTGCCGGAAACCAGTGGATTGCCTCCTCCAGGCTGGGAGAGAGTTACTGCCTCAAGTATCTCAGGGTCTTGTTCACGAGTGAGGGTAGAATGGAGCGTGAGATGGATTGGCGGTTTGGTGCAGCTTCTGCAGTGGTGCAGGCGCTGCACTGGTCCATGAAGGTGAAGGCGAAGCTTTTGATTTCCTGGTCCATCTACGTCCCAACCCTCACCTATGGTCATGAGCTCTGGGTAGTGACTGAAAGAATGAGATCACAGATACAAGCGTCTGAAATGAGTTTCCTCTGTAGCGTGTCTGGGCTCAGCCTTAGAGATAGGGGGAGGAGCTCCTTTGCATCAAAAGGGGTCAGTTGAGGTGGTTCAACATCTGATCAAGTTTACAGTTGCACAAGCCGTGGAGATGTTGATGGACTCAGACTCTGACACTTCCTGTTTCGATCAACATTCTGAATCTGACTGGACGAAGAAGCATGAACAAGTTTGGTGGGACGAAACAGGATCTGCATGACGGCGACAGTGACACACGGACAAGACGAGCACAGAGGAGACGGACACAACAGAACACTGAACGTGACAACGTGTTCTGCTGCACCTCAAAGAGAATTTTATTTTACTTATTAATATTATTATTTTCATTTCTACAATTCAGACTGACGTAAGGAAATGAGGAAAAAAACAAAAATGTAAAATTGATTTTATACTTGAAAATGACTCTTTGACAAAAATGCATTTTTCTCAGCTTTTTGTCTGAAATGTTTTTTTTTTCATGAAAATGCACAAATTTAATTGTTAATTAAAAAAGAAATAGAATAAGATAGAATAAAATGTTTTGAGTGTTTAAAAACAGAGGGTCTCTTCTTTTGTTTCATGTTTTTACTGTTTACATATTCAGAGAACAAATTATTCTGTGGGTCTTGAAAAATTAGTGAACATGATCAAAATGCTGGCGGGGCTGGAAACTTAAGAAATAATACTCTGGCCGAGAGAGTGTTAAAAATGATACCGATATTATTGTGAATGAGATGATATGACACACCCCTGCCGCCAAGGACCAATAAGGTCTGCCGTGCCGTGACCTGTTTATTTTAACACGTGCAGGTACATTGTCCATAATTCAGCCGTTAGGTGTCCAAGCGTTCATTCATCAGTTTTAGTTTCCACGTTATGAACTCTTCCTGCTGCCACCCTTCACGAAAACTGTTTTCTTACCCTGTCACACACCTGCTGCCCATCACCTGACCTTACCTACATTACCTGTGTTACCTGTTCTAGTGCGCCACCTCGTGTACAAATAACAAACTGCATCTATTTACATGAAGTCACCATCATTTAAACATGAATTAAAACAGACACAAAGAATGTTACTGTGGCTCCAACAGTGATGGACGCTCACTGACGAGTCATTTCCATAAACACCCAGAACAGGTGACTCTGGAATCTAACAGGAAGCTGCAATAAAACACCTGAGAGCGACCCAGTACACCTGGTTCTGTCTGTCCGTCTGCCTGTCTGTCTCTCTGTCAGTCAACAGGCTGTGGCCTCATTAAACTTGTGTGGCTCTTAATCCAGCCAGGAATTAGCGCAGCATCACGCAGCTTAATACCAGCGAGCAGCCCACACCAGCCCTCCGCTGCGAGGGGGGAAATTAATGAACTCCGTCTTCTGTCTGAAACACGTCAGCAGCTTCTTGAAAAACAATCAGGATTCATCAACATTCCTAATCCTGTCACCGGCCGCTCAGCTCCTGAGACGCCCCGCCCCGCACGCAGTTTAACAACAGGCCTCTTTTCAGCGGGACGTTGTCTCTGATTAACGTGGTGTTTTAATACTGTTTCATAATGTTTGTTTCTCTGTTTTTGTTTTGTGCACGTCTCAATAAATGTTGACACTCAGAATTGGTGCAGACTGAAATGCATCAGAGGAACCGGCTGTATTTGTGTATCTCTTTCATCCACAGCACTCCCACACTGATGGCACACAGCCTCCATGCAAAGTGCTGATCTGACAGTTTGAGATTTGAATCATATCTTTTGCCTGTTTTGTCAAACACTGGCTTCTTCTGTTAATTTTTTTAAATAAAAGTGGACGTTGTAGAAAAACAGGTTTTTTATATTTCTAAAAGAAGGACGTCAAAAAAATTAAAATCCTGATTAAAAAGACTTCACTTTATATCTGTCGCCCTGAACCTCTGCTGGACTTCTGCTGATACTTTACACTCATCACTTGTATTTTTTACTCAATAAATTGTGCTTATATTTGTAGTTATATTGCAAAGATTCTGTACTTTTTAATCACTGATATTTATTCTCTTATTCATGCTTTGTTTTAGCCTGGAAATCCAAGTCAAATCTAGAGAGATTTTGAGTCTGGCCCTCACAGATACACCCTTCCTCCCCAAAGGGCGGCACTACCTGAGGCATTTCAAATGCTGCACGCAGTTGGAGCACGAACGCCAATCAGAGCAAAAAACAAGGTGGCGTATTCATTGCACTAAGCCCCATTTGTTGGCCGACCAGTGGGGCTAACTGATATATTATGCTTTTGCTGTATCCCGTTGGAAAAATGTCAAAACCGTCCTTCCTGGAAGCGAAGGCTTCTCGGACAGTCTTCTGTTCCTCTCTCAAGGAGAAAGATAAGTGTAGCTGGCTTAGCGTTTCTTACAAAGCTAAACTGAATGGTCCTTCGGCAGCTGCCATCTTGGCTGTTTTCTTTTCGACCCCTACAGTGCAGCGCTGTCGTCATCATGTTACGCCCGCCCAGAGCCCGCCTCTGTCAGATAGACTGATCTGATTGGTCTAATGGCGATTCAGCGGGCTCTGCTCGTCGGGGTCAGATCCCCGTGCAGAGCAAATTAGAATTTTCTGGGGGCGGGGCGCTTTGTTTCATTCTTTGTAAACATGTGTGAAGTCTTTTTACAGGTGACACAATTGCAATTTAAGAGTTAAAGCCAAAATCCTGGAGTTGAAAAAAGCTTCAGTTTTTCACTCTTGATGTGCAAACGATTTATTTTTGGTCAAATCTTAAATGAGATGTAGAATAATGATGAAACATTAGTATTTTAAGCTCAGATTTATTTATTTATTTATTTATTTTTTACTGATGGGGGCGTTCGTCACACATGATGCGTCCAAGGACCATCGGAAAATCCAACATTCATTTCTGTTTTTACAGTTTCTGGCCGTGATAAAACGAGTAATTCTGGCAATTTTTAAAGGAAACATGTCTGCGGCAGGTTTGGAACGTTTTCTTTAAAATTGGTGGTTAAATAAATACAACCAGTTAAATCTGTAGGCCCCTCCCCTCTCATAAATAACAAACAGTCCCTAACAGAGCTTTTTTTTTTTTTTTTTTTTAACCCTGCAGTATTACTTCTTTCACTCACGTTAAATATCTGAATAATTCTTTTCAAATAATCTGAATAAATTAAATTGTATTTTTTATTTATTTTAAACAAAGTAAATAATACATTTGATTTATCAGTTTATTATATACATTTTATTTTACTATTTATTTCATGTTTCCATAAATAACAAACACTGCCTACTGTCACTTTACCTTGAAATATTTGTCCCATGTGCCCTTGTATAATTTTCTTTTTTTTCCTAATTCTATTATTGGTTCAGGTTTTTATTATTTCTATCTTTTATTTTCTCTACTTATCTGCACTCATTTCCATCCTCCTGCAGCTGCAACAACCAAAACTTCCCTCTAAACATAGTCACTGAAATATAAATGATAAAGTTTTGAAATATAAAATAATAATGGTTATCTTATCTGATTTAAAGCCTTTATTTTTTAGTATCAAATACTTAAATGTATGAAATCTGATCTGAACATCATCAGACATGAGGCGACAGCAGTGAACGGAACAGAGTGAAAATATAAATTTCATTTCTTAGTAAAATGAATGATTAATGTTTTCATTCAGAGCTGGTGTGTTTGCTTCTGTTCCTGCTCGGGGGAAACGTGGCGGCAGCTGGCACGCTGCAGGTCACAGCCCAAATGTTTTGTAGGCGTGGACGGCTGGAGCCATATGGCTGGAGCCATATGGCCGACAGCGTCACGTGACACAGCAAGATTGGATTAACGACACACACACACACTCACACACACACACACCCACACACACAGCCTGCTGTTCAGGATACAACCACAGTCAACAACATCAACACAGGACGCCTCCACTGTTGACACTGAGCTCTGATGCTGTCCTCTGATTGGCCGCCTGCCGTATGTTAATGATACACTGAGATCATTCACACTCATTTCAGTCACTAATTAGCTTGTTGTGTTGTTTCAAACTCCGGCTCGTCTCTGTGGGTAATGGACAAACGCTTCGAGGTTCACACAGAGGTCACTGATTACAACAATTAACCGACTGACCCACAGTCAGCCTCCCCGCCGCCCGTCTGACGAGATGCCTCTAACCCTTCCACATCAACTCCCGTCATCATGACACTTGACGTTCACGTCTCGTCTGTTCACACTGACTTCTAACAAATGAAGCACGAGCTGTTCACATGAAGTTAAAGAGACTGACAGGTGACTCATCTTCAACGCTTTTTTCTTGGTGTCAAAAGAACTCATCAAGACAGTGTCGTCACCTGTCACGGCTGCACGTGGACCTCATGTAAATCAAGGAACCTCTCATTTCTCAACAACAGTTCCTCTGACATGCTCCACAGCTGGCAGGTGTTCTGTTGGGGACCCAATAATCTGACTCACGAGCTAACATGGCGGCAAAATGGCTGAGAAATGTTTGACAGTTAATGTAAAGTTAGAAGCAAAACATATTTACTTAGATTGAACAACACTTGAATGGAACAAAGTGGCAAGAACAGAGTCATCTAAAGCAAACACTGTGCGACACTGGGGCAGAACGAGCTGTGGTACAGCGCCAAGTATTAACATAGAATAAGTTCAAGTGCTGGAAACGGCAGGAAATCACACCCACACACACATTTTTTTGCATCCAATCCGATACGAGTCCTTTATTTTGAACCCGAGTCCGATACTTTGCAAAGCATTAAGAAAGAAAAAAAGAATGCATCCAAGTTGTCCCATAAGGTTTGTTTTTTATTTAAATAGTATCCAAAAAGCTTATCAGTGGTTCAGCAGCACAAAATGTCAACAAATTCAATATCTTCTTGTCTTCAATGAACAAAATAGGCCTTTATCTTTTGTAGAGGTCTGACACATGCAACAAATATTTTTCTTTTACTCAGTCAAACCCCACAAAGAAACCATTAAACCCATAAAACAGGTCCCTCAACACCAAAATTAAATTGTTTTTACCTGGTTTCTGTCTTATAGAAAAAATATATTTATAAAATATACAGGATTGCCAGACTTTATACTGTGAACAACATAGATGAAAAACCTGGCCAATGTTGTTGTTTTGAGTCCTCCGATCGTTTATTACCGATTCTGATTTTGTAAAATCGCGCCGATACTCGATCCAAGGATCGAAACATCCCTAACACATACACGTAGGGAAAGTTAGGAGGAGTAGAAGATTGTTTGGTGAACTGTTCTGCCGTGCTGTCTCATTGTTGCAGTATGTGAATTTGTACGCTGTGTCTTCAATAAAATAACCCGTGAGGCTGTGAATCGAAGTCATACAAGTCGTTCTTCAACACTAACACACCAGCAGCGCTCACACCCAACACTGAGCTGTTAAACAGTCCCAACAAACGCACACTGACACCAAAACAGCTTGACTGTGTCGCTAAACTTGTTCATACCCTGTAAGTAACGTTAGCTCTGTGATGCTAACATTCAGAGCTGCACTGTGTGTGTTCTAGCTCCACCTTTTAGTACCAGATCTGTGTGCTAGGTACCCCAACAGAGGGGGGACCAAACATGGGGACGCTAAGGACGCTGCTGTTGGGACCATCCACAACTTTACTGTGGAGACAGAAACTATGAACTGAACTGAACTGAACTGAACTGAACTGAACCGGACTGCTTGGCAGAACATAAATACACATGTATTTAATATCAGAGTTACGACAACAAAGCTGCAAACCAATCTGGAATTTTGGTCTCGAAGCTCCAAATATGTTTCCTTGAGCCTCCCTGAGTGACTGGTGGAAAATCCCCCCAAGACTGACTCTTTGATGTTTGAAAGTTAAAAGTTAAAGATGAAATCCTGGAGCTGAAGAAAGCCTCAGCGTTCGTCACAGATGATGTGTCCAAGGACCGTTGGAAATTTGAAAAACCAACGATAATTTCTGTTTTTACAGCTCTGTGATAAATCGTATAATTTTGGCAATTTTTTAAAGGAAACATGTCTTCGGCAGGTTTGTAAAGTTTTCTTTAAAATCGGTGCTTAAATAAATTCAAACCAGGTGTCGACACCACAGTTTGACCTCCAGCTTCACACCACGCTGACCAATCTGAACCAGACCAAACAGGTTCAGGTGTGAGAGCACCTTGTGATGCCTCATCAGGGGTCAGTAATCAATGAACAGAGAACTGCTCTGTGGTGCAAACAACATCCTCACAAACACCGGAACAACACATCAGATTTTATCGTCAGCTCTGAGACATTCACGTCAGCGTCAGACCGGTTTGTTAATGAACACGAAGGTTACAACTTCCCCGCTCGTCGTCTGAGGAATACTAACACAATACTGTTCCCATATGACCTTGAACAGCTTGTGTGTGTGTGTGTGTGTGTGTGTGTGAGTTTCTGGTCACTGTGGCAACAGTAACCAAGCAGCAAGGCGAGCTCCGCTGAGCCCTGCCTGCAAGATGATGAGGATGTAGTTTAATGATCAGGGCGTGCTGCGTTTTAAAGGAAGCACGGATGAAACGTTGCGGGATCACTGTGCACGAACACACGCTGACACACCGGCAGCAGCTTCACCTTCAGCGTCACACAAATGTGAGCTGGGAGTAGTTTGTTGTTCTCCTGTTGTCAGTCATTGTCTGGACGTTACACACTGCTGTCTGAATAACAATAAGCTCTGTGCGCAGGGGTGCTGAGAAGAGAAGTTCAGCTCAGTTTCCTCAAACACACCTTCCTCCTCCACCTCATCATGTTCCTCATTTATCATTTAACATGCACGGGAAGCAGAACTGATCATACATGCAGCTGGAAAACACACATTTCATGCCTCCCGAGAGAGAGGACTCTGAAAAGACTTTAACATTCTCTCACATCGAAGGCAACGTGAGGTTTTAGTCACACACTTTTATCTTTTATCTTGCAGGGTCACTATTAGCAGCCTGCCACTGGAAACCAAAATATCAAAGTCCATCGCAATATTGAACAAGAAAAAATACATCCTTAACTTAAATTCATGACATATATTTCATCGTTCTTTGGGGAAGAACATGTACATAAATCGATCTGACAATGAAGCTAAACAACCGACTGCTGTGGACGAGGTCAGCAACAAAACAGATTTTAGCCACCTGAAATAACAGTCCCACACTATATTTATACACTATATTTAGAGTGTTTTCATTGCTTCACATTAAAGTCAGAGTGATTCCCACTGGGAAAATGAAGACGTTTTATCGCTCTCTCTTCAAAGCCAGACTCCATTGAGAAAAACAGTAATTTGACATCACTGACCACAGGAGCTGCTGGTTGACTGCTGCCTCGGTCACTTATTGTGTTTGTCCTATTGTGTGAATTTGGCTTTTAAAAGGGTTACTTCAGATTCACCAAAGTCACACAACAACACAAACTAACTAACTGATCGAAGCAGCAGTCGACCAGCAGCTCCTGTGTTCAGTGAATTAAAATGACTGTTTTTCTCAATGGAGTCTGGTGGTTTTGACGAGATCACAGGCAGGGAACTGAAGACATCAATGTCCTCCCCATCAGATAAGGCTGCGTGAAAGAGGGGTAAAGAGGTGAAAATACTCTGAATATAGCGTACACAGTTTTTTTTAGGTGGCTGAAACACACAGAAACACAGCAGTACAATGCTTAGCTTCTGTGGCTGTACTCCAGCCTGCTTCTCCAAACTGGGGGCGTGCTGACTGACATCTACTGTATGAACTGTGTAACTATGGATAAGTTCCCCATAAAAATCCAAACTATCCCTTTAAAATATATGACATATTTACAATTTCTGTCCGCAAAAACACACGAGTAGCACAAAATAGAAGGTGTCATATATCAACAGTATTCGTTAATTCTACATCAATATAATTCATAAAGACAAACTGTATTTGTGTACACGCTTTTGGATTTTATCGCCTGACTCACTACCAGCCTACGTTGGTCAGCTCAGCTACTGTAGTGGGAGCAGACTGTGGGAACGAGAAGTGAAGCATCTCAGAAATTAAGATTCCTCACTAAAATAAGTGCTGGTTTGTGGATCAGATAGAAATTAAACACCAGCTCTTGTTCACCCCACAGCTCCAGCAGTTTATCGTCTACCTGCTTTGTGGCTTCCTGTTTGGTGCTGGAGAGATTGTTTGTTGACAATGTTCACGTCATTTAACTTCATGATCAAAAAAAACAAGACTAAAAACGTATGATAATATTTAAAGCCTTGTTTCCACCGAGCAGTTCAGTTCAGTTCAGTTCAGTTCATAGTTTCTGTCTCCACAGTAAAGTTGTGGATGGTCCCAACAGCAGCGTTCCTTAGCGTCCCCATGTTTGGTCCCCCCTCTGTTGGGGTACCTAGCACACAGATCTGGTACTAAAAGGTGGAGCTAGAAACCCTGCAGTCTGATTGGTCAGTAGAGGACGGTCACTCTGGTTTTATGTAACCTCTGTTCATACATCAGTAAACTACAACTATAAAATGAAAGAGAAAAAAGTAACTTCATTCACTGGGCCGACTGCCGGCAACTTTTAAGGTGGAACGTTAACTTGTAATGTTACTCAATGCATGAGTTGATGACGTGAATCCATCAGCACACCTTAAATTTCACTGTGACAACTTTGAGAGAGACTCTCACTGCAGCCTGTTCTATTTTGTTGTGAAAATGTGGGCGTGCAGCCTCGTTCTGTGGACGATAAACCAGGTGCAGACTTCCATCTGTGTCACCGCTGATGAGGAAATACAGCGAGTGCTGGACGGAGCAGTGAGTGACAACAACCCCGCCCACATTTAAGAGGACTGTCTGAACACACCGAGGGTCTAGGTACCATGTCTGAAGGCTCACTGCTGGTTCCACAGGTGCTGGACTGAAAGGGTTTGGTGGAGACGGGGCTCTAAACATGTTGGGTTTTTACTGGAACGTCAAGACGAGAAACAGACTGAGTTTTATGACCATCTCACCCCAACTGATGGAGACCATAGATGTGCACCAGCTAAATTAAAGCTCTCATGATTTTATTCCAACATTGGAAACTTCTTGGCGATGATGAAATTGTTTTAGAAGTTGAACAGGCCTCAGTGGACACTCTGCAGATTTAATTTGCTGCCATGAGTGAATCCAACAGTTCTGATTTAATGAACTGACTCTGAGGTGAAATGATGAAGCGACCAAACCCAACAGTTCACTCAGTTTTAAATACGACACAACTTTGAGTTGCGCTGCTTCAAACTAGGAAACAACACTGGCACACACACGTGCAGTTGTGCGGCAATGTGACCGATCACTTGTGATTTTTTTTTGTGTTTCAAAGTTGATGGTTTGCACCAAGTTTCAGCTGCAAGTGTCTGCACATACGTTCTTCTAAACACTAATTCTGACCAAAACATGTAGCCAGGTCATCATCAGCTGAAGTTCAAGGAGGTGTTTGTAAAATTATCTGTTAAAAACCTCTGGAGAGGAACTGACTTGGAGTTGAAAACAAATCACTTGGTTGGACTTTGATTTAAGATGTTTTACTGCTGATTGAAATCTGCTTCCCCCTCGAGCAGGGTTTCCCTCTGCGCTGCCCTCCGTGACTGCGTCAGGGCTTAAAGGATAAGTCTGAGGATATTCTACATTTTTCTTCTTGTCAGCTTATCCCAGAAAAACACCCAAACCAACACTGAATGTATCCTGACAAGTACTGTGTGGTGTATCTACAGCCTGATGTATCTCCTGTCTCCTCTGTCATTAAAAACACGTTTTTGGTGGGACGTACACAGGCGAGCACCAGACGCTATGTTTCACACCACTATTGCTCTTCACTTTTTATGCACGATTACTAAAATCCTCACAAGTGGCCTTATTGTTCCAGTGAGGATATTATAAAGGTAAAACATGGACTTTTCTTGGGATCTCCATTCATGTTTTCGCATCACAAAGACGTTCGGACTAAATGCAAATCTCATTTTTGGTGCACACAAAGTCAATGCAAAGACGCCAATAGACACGAATTTGCACTGACATGTTTTGGCGTGAGCAAAAAGACAGACAGGACACAAAAGCAGAGGGCTCGGAGCAGACTGAGCGAAGCCTCAGGACCACGAGGCTACTTCTGAAAATAGGCATTTGCTGCTTGATTCCAGCTGCTGGTTGTACTTTTCTACCAACCAAGCAGGCAATAACGTTAGCATTAGCGTTAGCTGGCTACATTACTGTCTCCATGGGAAATTTGACTTGGACTCTGCAAAGCTGGACCCATCAACACATATGGACGCACACCACCAGCAAACACGACACCACAGAGCACATAAACATACAACAACACAACCAGCAGATGAATAAACACCTGAGGCATCGATCAATCAGTCAGGTTTGGTTTTGTTCTGCAGCACAGCCTCTGTAACCGCGGCTTATTTTCGGCTGACCTCTGCATGGCCTACCTGACAGTAAGAGCTCAGACTGAGCGTGCAGGATATGGGATGGATCACAGAGGATTCTCTTTGCCTCTGTAACGTGGGTTAATCTATTCATGTGAGTAACGTGACACAAACATTTTCCTTTGTTTGGTCCGAATACCTTCAGAGACTCTGAGCAGTGTGAGGCAGGACAGAGTGTGACGAAGACTCCAACCAGGACGTCACTCTGATCCACCAGGGCTAAGACCCAGAATGCCAAACAGTTCAGAGGCAGTAAAACGCAGGATTTAGCAGCACTGCAGCGTGGATGAAAAGGTCAAACTCCTCCTGCTCCTTTAAAACCAGGGAGTATCTCTGTTCAGACTGAAGACAATGGTACAATGCTGGTGTTCTATTATTCGTGGTGACACACACAGAGCTGATCTCACAGCGTCTGGATGTGACGTTTGAAGGTTGGACGATGAGTTTTCAGTCAGGTCACAAACACAGAACAGTAACAGCTCCTCAGATCTTCACCTGCGATCACTCTGATGTTACTGATCCAGGAGCTCATGTTTATCCTCTTTAGCTCCTGACTTGGTATTGTAAGCCTCTGACTGGACAAATTTAAAACAACTGGCAGATAACCCGCCCTCTCCAGCTTGCACATCAGAATCAGAAATACTTTATTGATCCCCGAAATAGCGTCCATGCGTACGTCTAAGGCGGAATTTATACTTCTGCGTTGAATCGACGCCGTACCCTACGCCGTACCCTACGCCGTACCCTACGCCGTACCCTACGCCGTACCCTACGCCGTACCCTACACCGTACCCTACACCGTACCCTATGCCATAGCCTGACGTGCACCTCCCCAAAAATGTCACCTCATGTTGCGGCGACGCAGACCTCCTGTCTGTCTCTGTGAGCTGAAACCATTTCCCTCAGTGGAAACAAAGCTTTGATTTACTTTAATTTCACAGATAAGAAACAATAAATAGTGAAGACAATAAAGCCTCCACACACTGTGTGTGATTTATCCTGGCTGAAATATGAGCAGAGGAAATCTCTGCTAGCTGCTAGGCTAATTTATACAATGTAAAATGCCATAGGCTTGTGCTAATAATGTTAGCATGTTGTATTTGTGGGGAAATGTGTCCAGATAAAGACAAGTGTTTGTCTGTGAATGCTGCGAGTTATAGTGAAGCTGATTTGTGTTTGAAACTGTCTCTATTAAACCATATTTAATGTGTGTTTACTGTGTGTTTAATGTGTCTTTAATGTGTTTCATGTTTGTTCAGTGTGTGTTGAATGTGTTGAATGTGTGTTTACTGTGTGGTTAATGTGTTTACAGTGTGTTCGTGTGTTTAATGTGTGTTTAATTTGTTTAATGTGATTAATTTGTTTAATGTGTTTACTGTGTGTTTAATGTGTGTTTAATTTGTTTATGTGTTAATTTGTGTTTACTGTGTGTTTGATTTGTGTTAAATGTGTTTCATGTTTGTTCAATGTGTGTTTAATGTGTGTTTAATTTGTTTAATGTGTTTCATGTTTGTTCAGTGTGTGTTGAATGTGTTGAATGTGTGTTTACTGTGTGGTTAATGTGTTTACAGTGTGTTCGTGTGTTTAATGTGTGTTTAATTTGTTTAATGTGATTAATTTGTTTAATGTGTTTACTGTGTGTTTAATGTGTGTTTAATTTGTTTATGTGTTAATTTGTGTTTACTGTGTGTTTGATTTGTGTTAAATGTGTTTCATGTTTGTTCAATGTGTGTTTAATGTGTCTTTAATTTGTTTAATGTGTTTCATGTTTGTTCAATGTGTGTTTAATGTGTGTTTAATTTGTTTAATGTGTTTCATGTTTGTTCAATGTGTGTTTAATGTGTGTTTAATTTGTTTAATGTGTTTCATGTTTGTTCAATGTGTGTTTAATGTGTGTTTAATTTGTTTAATGTGTTTCATGTTTGTTCAATGTGTGTTTAATGTGTCTTTAATTTGTGGTTAATGTGTGTTTAATTTGTTTACTGTGTGTTCAATGTGTGTTTAATGTGTGTTCAATGTGTGTTTAATGTGTGTTTACTGTGTGTATGTATGTACATGTGTATGCACTCATGTACATGTGTGACAGACACACCACCACACAAATATAAATGCTCACAACAGTGTCGGCGACCTGGTACAGTCTGCCGCAGGTTGATGATATCAGCCGAGTGCTGAAGCCAATCACAGTCGTGCTGATGTTCAGTAAAATAGCACAAACTGAGGAGTGAAACAGTTTTTCTGGCGACGATAAAATGTATAATTTTGAAGTTTTCTTTAAAATATTAGTGGCAAAATAAATTTAAAACACATCCATTAAAGTTGTATGCCCCTCCCCCCGCCAAAATAAGAAAGACAGGTCCCTCCCTGATGCTTCATTTCTGCTCCTCGAGTCACGAACAGTCCCTAAAGGTCTGCTCATAAGGCAGAGTGCAGGCAGCGCTCTCAACCCTCATGACGAGAAACATTAAACAGGATCAAGTGTTTTCACACTCACCGGCATCATGTTGGCAGTTTTCTGCTCTGTCGCATCCAGACTGCAGCTCACACCATCAATCCATCCTCTTCCTCTTCCTCTTCCTCCTCTGCGGTCCGTCTGTCTCCTCTGCGCGCTCCTCTCACATCTCCTTCATCACGATGGACATTTAGATCCGAGCTCCTCCTCGACCTGTTGCGGTGAAGCAGCGGGCCTCTCGCGGTGCGCGATGCTCTGCGCACAACACACAGAGCGGCTGTGCGCGAGACCACAGGAAGCACCGTGCAGGTGTGACAGTGAGCACCTGTGATGGAACAAAGCGGCGGGCGGAGCTGAGCAGCGCTCCTGCTCCTCCTCCTCTGCTCCTCCTCCTCTGCTCCTCCTCCTCCTCTGCTCCTGCTCCTCTGCTCCTCCTCCTCTGCTCCTGCTCCTCCTCCTCTGCTCCTCCTCCTCCTCCTCTGCTCCTGCTGGGCGCTAATCCGTCTGACTGATCGCTACCGTTCAGTCAACGCAGACCGGTCACCGGCAGCCGGGGCTCCGCTGGGGAGGATGACAACACTTCCGGTGCCACTTTTCAGAACAAAAGCTTTTTAATTTTTTGCACTACGGTAGCCTGGTTTGACCTTAGAATCACTGAAAAAAATTGCTTAGTGATTCAAAGTCAGAGAATAATGAAAACATCAATAATCATACAATCAAGTGTATTATTTATTTCATTTAAAATAATAAAAAATATTGACTTTATTTAAATGATTTAAAACAAAGCAGATATTTTACGTAAGTAGCCTAATACTGCAGTGTAAAAAAATAGATACAAATAATAAGAGGTTTGTTGTAGTTACGAACTCACAATTTCAAATTTAAGCCCATCTAATGACCTTATTGTTGTGACATTAAAGTTCTGACATGTTAATGACCTGCAGACACCCTGGTAGCTTTTTGATTTCTTTAGTCGTCAGTTTGCTTTTATTTTGAAGGCGGGTTTATCCATGTTCCGGTTTTAATCTGTCCGCTTTGACGCAGCTCGAGTCGTCATCACCGTCTCCTGGCAACGGGAACAACCACCTCCTCGGACCTGCCGTTAGTGTGTGTGTGTGTGTGTGTGTGTGTGTGTGTGTGTGTGTGTGTGTGTGTGTGTGAAATATTATCCTACAACTTCAACCAACCAATAAACAAACATCCGGCCTGTTGTTAAAGAGTTAAGCAGAGTTTATGGAGGATTCAGCTCCATCCGATTCTTCTCCAGCTGCTGGTGTCAGTTTGTTCTGTTGCCAACAGCGACCTCTGCCGGTCACCTGTAAACTCACCTGTAAACTCAGCTCACTACCTCAACTTGAACTCTTGAGGAAACCGCTCAAAACGTTTAGTTGGGCACAAACACAGTGGTCTGCAGATCATATTCTGGACATGATGAAGCACACACAGATCCTAAAATCATGTCATGTTAATTTTTATGATGCAATAATTAACATTCCGTATAAAGTTACGACTCATGTCCGAAGATCTCTCATGATAATTGCAAAATCATTTTTCTTAGTAAATACTGTGCAGCCCCCAAAATAACAGACACCACCGCGCTCCTCTCTCAGGTTTGAGTTTTGCTGCAGCTCGTCAGCAAACATGAAACGGAGCCGTCACTCAAGCCTTAGACAGAATTACCAAATATAATAAAAGTACAAAGCTCACAGGATGTGAGCTAAAGAAAGGGTCACAAACTATCTTTTTTGTTTGTTTGTTTTTAAACCAGGTTTATTTCTCTTGGCTGCATCTGCACCAGAATTTTCTCATCAAAACATAAATAATATCTGTAGAACATCTGAACAAACAGAGGGTTTGTCATCATCTGGAGAACTCTGAGTCAAAACTGGAAATTAAAGGTCATTAAAACACGAACACACACACACACACACACACACACACACACACACACACACATATATATATATATATACAGTCAATTTATTGAACTAATTAAAATAATACAAACACAAAATAAAACTTGTAAGAAATAAAAAAGAAAGAATCCTCAACAACAAACCAGCACCTAATGAGCAACCCAAATATTATTGTTCTAAAGGTGTGTGAAGCTAAAAACCTTTCTGGTCTTACCCGCTCTAATATTTTTATTAATCATAGAGAACTAGTCCATACTGAGTGCACAGCTGCCCACGTACAGTTTCACATGGTGTGTGTTTGGGATACAGGTCATAGAAACTGCAGATTAAATAGTCAATTTCTCCAGTCACCTTGAGGCGTCCTGTTCTACATATCTACCAAGTTTAGTAAAAATCCATATGGCGGTTAGGCCTAGATAAGAAATGAGCTCTCTAGCGCCCCCATTTTGTTTGATGGGGTGTTTATCCAGTGCACCTAATCTGACAGTCTTTTATTTTTTAAACTCAGTTTCCTACTGACGTTAATCATTTTTACAATACCTTTGGATTATCGAATCCCATCATTTTCTGATTTGTAAATCACAATCAGAGAAATCAAATGTTTTCATGGTTCCACAACTGCTTCCGGTGACAACTTTAATTTATAGCAAAGATAGTGTATATATGTATATGTGTATGTGTATATGGTTTATCCTCTGTCTTTGTTTATAGAAACTGATGATTGTGGAAAAATGTAAGAGAGTTTCATTTTTAAGCTCAGTTTGACCAGCAGGGGGACACACTGCGCAGGAAGTCAGTATGTTTGTCTACAAAATAATAGTGTAGATAAATATACATTGTAGTAGAACTCTTACCGAAGTCGACAGAGGACAGTAATGAACTACATCAATGTCTAAAAATGTTTCTGCATAAAGTGGCAGCACCATGAGCTCATTATTGTTGTCCAAAACCGTCGAGCACCGTTTTGAAACTTTTATTTTGAAGCCGGAACTGATCCAGTATCCGGCTGGAGTGACACTTGGGAGCCGACGCGCGCACACGTGGATAATGGACGTCAGTAAAACAGGAGTCTAACAGCAGCTTGACACACAGCAGGTAAACACACCTTTGTTATCTCAGCACCCGCAGAGTGACCGTGAAGCGTCGTGTCGCTGCTGATGTGGAGGACATGTTCTCTGTGGACTCTGACTACAGAAGTGAACGTCACGTCGAACTCCACTGAAAAAGTGCCGGTTTCAAATTAACTTCCGCTTAATTAAAGTGATTTTGTCAACACAACTTTTAATTCTGAGCTTGTGTGTTTCCTTCAAAGCTAGATGTTCGTCCGGCCTGTGAAATATTGCCGGATAAAAACAAATATTCAAAAAAAGTCAACTTTAGTTACACTACTTGACGCCGCTTGCTGGAGGTAAACAACGTTAGCGAGACGTGAGAACAAACTACAAAACTTAACGTGTCTGAACAAAAATACGCGTCACCACGTGGTTAAAGCCACCCCGAATCCAAGCGCGCCTCTTATCGATGCCTCGACATATTTAAAGTCAAACATTAACCTGTATTTTCATGTAATAATAAACACCGTAAACGTCAATGTGCTGTTTTTTGTGTGGAGACTGGTTCACAGTCGGTTTACGTGGGACCTGCAGTTATTGTGAGTAGCTCGTATCAGTGACATGTTAAATATCCGGGTGATTTCACCAACAGTAAAAGACCCACATTATAAGATACATGATGATGATGATGATGATGATTATGATTATGATGATGATGATGATGAGGAGGAGGATCATGAGGATGATGATGAGGAGGATCATGATGATGATGATGATGAGGAGGAGGTAATAATAATCCAACACTGACATTAGCACTAAAAGCTAGTTAGCCGACTAGCTAGCTATTAGCCCAGGTTGTGTGAGGGTGGCGGTCTCAGTGAGGTGCTAATTTAAGACTTTCTGTGCTAATAAAGTTGTTTGTCGGCGGCAGACTGAATATACGAACCCATTGGAGGACAGGCAAACTTCTGTGCATCAGTTCGGGGGACTTCACATTGATGTTGGGCCTGTCTCGAGTAACAAACACTCGACTTTTACTGATGGAGCGCAGGTGGATTGTTTCAAATTCAGTACAATCAAACAATCCAAAATGGCGCGTCGTCGTCTTCTCTCAGTGCTGCTCTGCGTCACTGCTCTCGGTGCTGCCACCGATGGCGGGAAGCTTCATTGCAACAGTTGAGTTGAGTTCATCATGGCGGTTTGTTTACCTGCCCTCTGCCCTCACAGGGAGAGCTGGGAGGTCTTGCAGCAGGGACAGGATGCTGCACACAGCAGGTGTCCGTCAGGCTGGAGGCCGACAGGGAAGCAAATCAATGTCCAGCTGTGGAGGGGTGGCAACTAAATGGATTTTAGCTTTCGTTAGTTTAAGTGTATTTTCAGTTTTTCACCTTAATGTCGGACAGTGATTTTTGTACATCTTCAAAGCCAGACCCCATTGAGAAAAACAGCGATTTAGCGTCCCTGAACACAGGAGCTGCTGGTGTGCCGCTGCCTCCATCGGTTGACTAATTTGCGTCATTGTGCGACTTTGGCTTTTAAAGAGGATATTTCTGATTCTTCTGAGTCACACAATAACACAAACCAACTAAATAATAAAAGCAGCAGTAGACCAGCGGCTCCTGTGTTCAGAGAGCTAAAATTTATGTTTTTGTCAATGGAGTCCGGCTGTGACGAGAGTTTAGATGTTTGACACAAACTTTCAGTGTCAACTCATCTGGAGATTTGTGGTTTTTCACTGGACAGGAAGGAGATGGAATACTTTCTACAAAATTCTACAATTTTACAATATATAAGTGCAGTATACTCAAGTAAAGTACAAGTACCCTGATTTTTGCATAGAAGCACAGTACTTGCTGATAAACAGCTCCAGGGAGGTGGCGGCCTCTGTCACCACTTCCTGTCCCACACCTTCATCACTTCTAACACTTCCCTTGTTTTCCACAGCCGTCTGCATCTTGCAGAACCACCGGAGCAAAGATGAAGGGGAAAGAGAAGCAGCAGCAGCAGCGAGAGCTCGCAGCCTCAAAGAAGAAGAAGAGTATGGCAGCGAGCAGCAGTGATGACGAAGATTCTGACGTGGAGAGGAACTTCGCTCTGCTCACTGAAAGAGGAGGAGGAGCTGAGGAGGCGTACCATGGAGAAGAGGAAGAGGATGAATTCAGTGATGACGACGAAGAAAAAGAAGAAGAGTCTGATGGTGGTAGTGAAGAAGAGGAAGACGAGGAGGAGGGATCGGATGTTGGTGAGGAAGAGTCTGATGATGGAGACAGTGGAGCGTCTGAGGAGAAGGAAGATGATGATGAAGATCATGATGAAGACCCAGAGGATGCTGGTGGCAGCAGTGAGATCCAGACCAGAGACGACATTAAGAAAGGTGAAGAAGAAACAGGGCGAGCTGCGCTGAGTTCAGACGCCGTGTGGTTAATTGTAAAAAAATCAGGTGCTGTTTGAGGATTGAGCTAAAAGTCACATGATGATAAAAAGTAACGACTGGTCAACTTTCACTACGTTAACATGCACAATGTAGAGGAGCTCCAGTCCCAGCTGGACGAGGACATCTAACTGGCCTACTGTCCTTGTCCCAGTACACAAGCACGGGAGGGGAATCCATTTATTGAGCCAAGTATGTGCGACTCCTCTACGATAGGTGGAGATATGCCCCCTTTCAGCTTGTTAGTATTGGACCTTTTTCCTGTTGACCTATTACGTCACAGACCAAACAATGGACAAACAAGTTAGCTACGGTTAGCTAGCAGCTAACTGGTACCATGGTGGACAACTTTACAGCTCTGTACATTTACATTACATGACAGCGCCTACTGAGTCACAGGCTACGGCGTACGACGCAACAGCTTCCCATGCTGAGTGCAAGAGGATGCTGCAAGGTTATCACTTCTGCAGCTGTGAAGCTCAACATAGAGGCTCACATTAATAACATTAAATCAATTATTATTATCATCAATAATGATTTAAAAAGGAGGAGCATCAGTGGTAACAGCAGACACACAGTGAGATGGTCATCCCAAATTTCTGACACTGTCAGAATTTAATCCCAGACTGTCTTTGATCGCAGACCGTGACAGCAGTGACACGTACGACCACCAAAGATATCGCCACGTTTCTCTTTTGTCTGGGACGGTCAAAAATCGCAGCATGTGCTGGGCTTCAGGCAAATGACCTCAAACAACTTATCTGCTGCTTGATACGAGAGGAAAACTCACACTGTTCTCATTTTCCATGACTAATAGCGACCGAGCCGTCCCTTTAAGACAGGTTAGGTGTATATGTGATGTAGTAACGTACCATAACCAGGCCGGCAAGCGCAGCAAACACAGTGAAGTTTATGCTTTTTGGAAATGGAAATTTTATCGTGGGTCCTTCAAAGGTCAAAGTTTAAATGAAAATGTGAAGCCTGACTATAAACGCCTACACCTGTCCTACACACTGGACCTTTAAGTGACGCACAGTAACATCGACCGATCCGTCTCATCTCTGTTCTCTGACCCTCTCAGAACTCTCCAACATGTCGTTTGAGGACATCATGAAGCTGCAGAACAAAGTGGGAACCAAAGTTTATAACGAGGTGGCGTACGGCAGCGACAAGAGTCAAAGGACGGGCAAAAAGAAACGCCTCAACAAGAACAGGTGATGAAGCTCAGCCTGTGACCGCAGACAGCTGCTCTGCATCATGATGTCCGCTTCCTGTGGGTCTTCACAGTGTGTGTTTGTGTTTTCAGGCCGATGGAGATTTCAGCCAAGAAACCAGCTCCGTTCCTCCGTCAAGTCGTCTCCGTCAGGAAACCGGTGAGTGAAGGAAACCTGCAGATCACACTGAGTCTGTGTTCTTAGAAATACTGACATGATTCTGTTTCTCACTCAGACACTGAGAGACCCTCGATTTGACGACCTGTCTGGAGAATACAAACCTGAGATTTTTGAGAAGACGTATAAATTCATCAATGACATCAGACACAGAGAGAAAGAGGTGAGAGAGCTTCAGATCAAACTCATCTCTGCGTCAAACTCGGGGTCGACTGATACTGGCTTTACAGGGCCGACACTGATTATTAGTAGCTGATGAGACTTGTAACAGATATTTGGAACAGATATGCATTTACAATAAAAATAAAAATCTCTCGGGCAAGATTTTAGAATTTGGAATATAACAAAAAGGGAAACTTTGTTTCAGTGTCTTTAGCAAATGTTTAATGAACATGTTGTTTGTCTGCAGATCGTCCTGAAGCAGCTGAAGAGGACGAAGAAGAACAACAAGAGGAAGGAGAAACTGCAGTTCCTTCTGAAGAGGATGGTGAGTGTGAGACACTGAAAGTCTTTAAACTCACCTGTACACACTAATGTAAATTATTTTTATGATAAATCTTGAACAAATCAGTCTGAACTTTATAAACACTGGTTTAATGTCAGTCTCTTCTGTTGTCACAAGGTCGACTCTGTTCTCTCCTCATTATTTATTTGCTCGTTAATTTGATGGACACGATACGTTTTTAAAAGGCAGCAGATGTCAGGTATACAGGGCACCAAGCCAATTTACAGATGTCGTCTTCTTCACTGCTGAGCTACATCCATGAAAAGCTGTGACAGAGAACTGTTTTGCAGCTGTGAAGGTTTTTGTATGTCAACTGCAAGTGGCGACTCTGGCGTTCAAGCCAGCGCGGACCGTTAAGGCTGAAAGCTGCAAATGATGAAAGACCTTTAACAGTTTCTGACAAAGCATCAAAGTTAACCAACAGGTTTTATGATGATCGGACAGACGATCATTCATTCATGCTCAAAGCTTCCTGCTCGGTGTTTCACAATAAAAGCTCTGAGCACAGGGCGTCAAATGGAGGGCGTCAGTTTTAAATGTGTGAACTGTGACGTCTGTCTGCAGGAGAACCAGGAGCGAGCCAGACAGAGCCGAGAGCAGCAGCGGGACAGAGAGCTGCAGTTCAAGAGGCAGCAGAGAGAACGAGCCAATCAGGGCGCCCGACCGTTCTTCCTCAAAAACTGTAAGAACAAGTTCACACTGAACGTTTTTATTTACTCACCTGGTGTCTTTATTTTCAGCTCCAGTGACTGTACAGAAAGATGGCCGACACGTCTCCACTTCCTCCCCGTATACCTTCTCCCTGTGTACTTCCTCCCTGTGTACTTCCTCCCTGTGTATTTTCTCCTCATGTACTTCCTCCTCGTGTACTTCGTCCCTGTGTAACTTCCTCTCTGTGTACTTCCTCCTCATGTACTTCCTCCTCGTGTACTTCTTGTCAGGATTTTTAAAATCATTAAAAAGTATTAGAATTATGAAAAAATGTCAGCAGTTATTCTTCAAGTAACGTCCCCAATGGCACATGAGGGATATTATAAATGTGGAAATCAATAAACACTTGGAAATGATAGTTTTAACCTTTAATTTAATCAGTAACTCCAGCTGAGGAGGAGAAAAAACCTGCCACATTTTACGAATGATATCATTTGATAAAGATGCTGAATCCTGTTCTTTTTCCAGCCGACAAGAAGAAGCTTCTGCTGGCTGAAAAATACCAGGAGCTGAAGAAGAGCGGCAAACTGGAGAACTTCCTGAGCAAGAAGAGGAAGAGGAACGCCGGGAAGGACCGCAGGAAGCTGCCGCGACAGCTGCAGAACAAGAACGCTCAGTGACGCAAAGAAAAAACACGTGAAGAAGAAGTCGCTCAGCAGCTGGAGGGAGATAAAAAAAGACTAATGACTCGTCTCAGCCTGCTGGAGGAGGATACTGGAGTCTTTGATATGTTCAATGATGCTCGGATATCGGAACATTCAAAAGCATCAGAAGTTCATTGTCAACCTTGAGAAGGGACACTTTTCTTTTTCAGGGACTTTCACCTCGTCTCTCAGTTTTCATAATGTCGGATTCAGACTGTGACATTTGTCTGTTCTGATGGTCTCTATGTCACACTAGGTGACTGTGGAGTCATAAATCTTGCTGTGACTTGACCGACAGACGTGACAGACCACATGATGGTCCACACCAATCATAAGTGGTCGTCTTTCAGGACGTGTGTATGATCTCATCAGATTATTCGTATCATATTTTCATTATTATTGCTATTGTTTTAGTCATGGTGTCTGATCATGTGTCAGCTGAACTGTAATAAAAAGTGTCACGTTGTGCTAACATGAAAACTTCAGGTCACTGAATCCTCCGGAACAAGTTCCTGCAAATGTTTCACAATAAAAGTCTTTGTAGAAAATGAAGGGATTCTGTCAGCAGAAAATGATGTTGGGCTTTTAATTTGAAACAGAAACAGGAAGTGTTGAGTTTGATATGATGATGTGATGCATTAAATTTGACAGGATTAAAACTGAAAACAGATTAATAAATGAAGTCCTGTTTCTAATGTAGTGTGTGTGAGATGCAGCTGGTAGCCTCTGCAGCTGTGCTGAGTAAAGGCCCAGACACTATCCGTGAGTTTGATTCCTTTATATCCTCCATTATGAAGAAACAACATTCTCTGCTAGCTTGATGCTAATGGCAGCACTCAGCGGGTTGATAAAGTGCCTCTGCTGTTTCCTTTTTACTCTGTGTGCTAACGTCCCTACAGGAAATATCTAAAAGGCTGGGCTGTTGTTGTCCTACAGTTTCCATGGCAACAATGTTGGTTCTATTCCAAAGTCATTTTCCTTCAGTTTATTTTTAACATATTTAACTAACGTTAACTCTGCATTTTCTAAAATGTCTCTGTGGAGCTCTGGTACCTGTCGCACTGTCCGTGTCTGTGACGACTAACAACCAGTCTGAGCTACATTTGTGTCTTCAGCAACTGTGTGTTGAACATGTGACCAGAACAAAAAGGGATTGTTCCTGTTGCCATGGTTACCGTTGACATGAGAAATAAAGCCACAAGAGTTTAAATCAGAATTATCAGCAGAGAATGACACGTAGACTGACAGGTGCGTCACTCAGCGTCAGTACATGATGTCCCTGTCTTTCCCCGTCTGACTTCACTCTCAACCTACATGAGAAAATAAACTGTGAATGTGTCACTGATTTACTGTACTGCCTTTATAACATATAAACACATGGAGTTATTTATGTCACTGTGACTGAAGCCTGCTGCAAAATACAGCTTCATGTTTCACTCAGAACAGTTTTTAATAAGATAGATAGATAGATAGATATACTTTATTAATCCCGTAGAGAAATTATCGTGTCCAGTGGCCAAGGCACATAAAAGACACATAAAAGAGTACAAGAATGGGTAATATAAACATGAATATAAAAGTAAGAAAAAAAAGAAGATAAAATAAAAATAAATCACAAGTTATAAAAGGGTGTAAACTGTGTGGTTAACACAGACGAGCGGAGGATCAGCTGGAAACATCACATTTATTCACTTCACATGGGGCTACAGTTAATACTGAGTTATGTGTTAGTGTCTCTTAATGAGTCATCAGAAGTCATAAACCATCTTTAGAAGGAGCAGATGCTACGCTAGCTGAATCCTGCCTGAGCTGTAACAGGTGGTGTGTTCCACGTTTTATTTCCCAGTGGCTCTCAGAAAGAAGAATAGAGTTCTCTAAACTGTTGCCATTGGAAATTGCCGGTTTGGGTTCAAGGTATCATGGGGGCTAGGGATAGGATGGATAGAGTCAGAGTGTCTGCGTGTGTGTGTGTGTGTGTGTGTGTGTGTGTGTGTGTGTGTGTGTGTCTTCTACAACCAGTGATCAGCACCTCGCTGTAAGCATTAACGTTACCATCAGTGGGTGTGTTGTATTCTACAGGTTGGAGAGATAACGAAGGAGTCCCAGTGTCTTGCCCATTTCTAACCTTTAAAAACATCTGGTTGACACCTAATCAAGTCAGTCCTATTTATAGCACACTAAATTATAGCAGAAGTCTCTGCTAGTCTCTCAGGGTAGTTTTCAAATGCAGCTCTAGACTGCACGTGCAGTTTTTATTTTTCCTGAGTATATCAAGCTAATTGTGCTAATTAAACAAATTGTAAGTCTTAGCAACTGAGTTGAATTACAAGGCAAAGTAGTATTTGGGTGGAACAAACCTTTAAACCGTGTTTGGGGCCCAGCAGAGACAGACAGTGCAGAGTGGGTGAATGACCAGCAGGGGGAGCTACAGGACAGAACACTCAAACTGCTTCACACACTTCACAGGGAGAGTGTGTGAAGCAGTCTGTTCACTAAAGGGTAATTTTTATATTTTCTGTTACCCTCCAGATGTCTGCAGATGATTGTTGTACCTCGTGTATTGTCACACAGTCGAATGTAACCAGGAGTGAACGACCATCATCTGTTCAGGCAGACACACACCAGCACCGTCATCGAGCCGTCATGTCGGACACCTCTCAGTCAGGGATTTACAATTTTAAAACAAGTCACATCAACATTGTTTCTCCTCTTGTGATGAAAAATAAAAGTCCAAACTGGTAATTAAATGTAAATTTGTAGCTGGAGTGTTTTTCTGCAGCTGCAGCTGATCGAACTGAGCTGAGCAAACAGTGTCACTGTGCTTAAATCAGCTGTGACTCCAAACACCATCTGGATTTTAAGACATTACAAACTGCCAGCTGTGAAGGAAGGACTCAGATCCTTCACTGCAGTTTAAAGTAGTCAACCACTCCGCTGAAAAACTCCAGTACAAGGAAAAGTCCTGCATTCAAAACCAGGGCGCTGTCATCTATAGGGGGCGCCATAAACGGGGGAAGGAGAAAAAAAAAATCTAAATGTTTATTTTTACTATTTTTACTGATACTATATTTTATTTTGAAATATGACATAAGGCCACAACAACATAACCACACAGCACAACCTACTAAATGACAGAGAGGCCTTTTTTCTGTTGTTTTTCTGGCTTGTTGCTTTACCTGCTCTCTGGGGGTAATGGGCGGAGTTATCCGACGTCAGTTGTACCTCAAAACATGCTGTATAGTTATCACATCAAAACGACGAAAGTTTAAACAAACAACAAAAAATAAATCTGTGTTGAAATCAGCAGGAGAACTTGTTAAGTTAGCTGTTAGCAGTTAGCAGCTAGTTACCTCCAAGCAGCAGGTGGCCTTGACCAGGTGTGCTAGAACAGCTCCTGGATTCAAAAGCTTACTGAAGTCTAAGTATTAACAGCTAAAAGTACATAAAGTGAAAGTATATATGTTGCAGTGAACTGCCCTGTCTGATGTGTTTGGATTAATATTCCTGCTGCACTAATGTTTATGTGTCATCTTCCAGCTGTAGCTGTAACTCCTTTATTTCCTGTTGGGTAGTTTAGTCTACAGAGATGCATTGTGGTCAGTGAGATCATCATGTGTTTGTAGCGCGGCTGTCCTGTGAGAAACACGTCAGAAAAACAGACGACGACTTTTCCAGCTGATCCGAGGGGCGTTTTAAAGAGTTTATTAAGCTTAATAAAAACTCACCATCCATGGTCTCCAACAAAGCTTTGTGCAAGTCGAGGTTCCCCTCCCTCCTGTGGCTCGCTGGTCTATGGCCGTATATCGCGTCCATCTGGTCGAACCACTTCAAAGCTCTTTCTGGTCGAACCACTCTGGCTGTTGTGCTCTTTGATAGATCTGTAACAGGGATGCAAGTTTTGGTTAATTCTGCGTTTGTTAGCCCGACAACGCTCGGAGAGGTGAAATACAAGAGGCTCACTCTATGTTTCTGTTTCTCAAATTAATCTGAGCCAAGTCCTCAACGAGGGCGCGTCTCAAACTCGCCATAGACCGGAGGTTCCAGACGTAAAAGCAGATTCATACTGCGGCTAGCTGCCTGTCTGTCAATGAAGCCGACATACTGAATGGATCAAATCCTGATAGTGAAGAGAGTCATTCAGCGGAGGTTGTGATGCACAACAAAATGCATCTCCATGTCTCTATCCCAGTGTAAGTCAATGGGGAAATGTCATCTCAACCGGGAGCTGTAATTCTACTGTTGTACTTCCTGGGAAGCCTGATCTCTGTCGAGTTAGTGACAATCTTCTCTGACCAACCAGTGCTCTGCTGTGACGAGTGTACTGGGGACCCAGTTAATGACCTTTAATTAGGTCTCTGGGTTCAGGGGCCAGGGAACAGACCGGGCCAAAGCAGGACCGACAACAAGGACGTGAGTCCTCGGACCTGAACAGTTCAATCCGCTAGCAGGCAGAGGTGACAGAGAGGGGTTTACTGACGGCGTGGTCAAGAAGGCGAGGGTCTGGAACCAGAAGAACAGTCAGGCGAAGCAGCAGAGCCAACAAGGGACGAGCAAGAGGTAAGCAGAAGCCAGGCGAGGGACTGAGGAGCCAACAGGTGGGTGAAAGGAGGACACACACACAAGGCAATGTGTGGCATCTCGCACAGGCAGACGGAAAGCAGGGACACTGAGGCAGAGCTCGTGGTCGGGGACAGAAGGCTGGTGAGATTATCGGGAAACAGACGATGCAGGCAGGTCTAGAAAGTGCTAGTGCTAGAAAGTCTTGCATGTGGACGAAGAACAATCTGGCAAAGAGTGTGTGTGCTGGAGAAGCTTATATACCGGGCTGATTGGCTGATGAGCTGCAGCTGTGGAGGCAGGTGAGTGGAGTTGGGCTGATGAGGCGAGAGGGAGAGCAGGGAGACTGGAAGAGTGTAGTGGTGACACTCTGCAACATTTTAAATCTTCTGGTATCAGCTCAGGGAACCTCGACCTAAGTGGTACCAAAAAACAGAACCAGGTACTGTTCACAACTTTCACCGATGGAAAACCAAAACAGAGCAAGTCAAAGGAGTCATTACTGAAGACAGGAGAAAATTAGAGAAAACATTTAAATAAATACACGTAATGTTTGTGATGTTTATGGACAGGATCTCGAGGCACAGCTGGCGGGTGGAGGGGTCCAGTCAGCACCTCCAAATGGTTTTCTGTAGGAAAATGTCGGATTGCCCCCCCTGGGTTGGGAGAGAGTTACTGCTCAAGCGAGGGAGTTCAAGTATTTCGGGGTCTTGTTCACGAGTGAGGGTAGAATGGAGCGTAAGATGGATCGGCGCGGCGGTGCGACTTCTGCAGTGATGGGGTGCTGCGTCATGGTGAAGAGGGAGCTGAGCCTGAAGGCAAAGCTTTCGATTTACTGGTCGATCTCCGTCCCAACCCTCACCTATGGTCATGAGCTCTGGGTAGTGACCAAAAGAATGAGGTCACAGATACAAGCAGCCAGAATGAGTTTCCTCCGTAGGGTGTCTGGGCTCAGCTTTAGAGATAGGGGGAGGAGTCAGACATGTGGAGGGAGCTCGGAGTAGAGCCGAGCTGAAAGGGGTCAGTTGAGGTGGTTCAATATCTGATCAGGATCCTCCTGAGCGCCTCCTGCTGGAAGTGTTTCGGGCATGTCCCACTGCTAGGAGGCCCCGGGGCAGACCCAGAACACACTGGGATTATATATCTCATCTGGCCTGGGAACACCTCGGGGTCCTCCAGGAGGAGCTGGAAAGCGTTGCTGGGGAGAGAGACATTTGGGGGGCTTTGCTCAGTCTGCTGCCCCACGACTTGGCCCCAGATAAGAGGATGAAAGTGGATGAATGGACAGGGTATTGGAAAGAGAAGGAAAATAAATAATTCAGGGAAACACATTAGTGTGTGTGTGTTTTTACTTTGACATCTTCAGAATCAAGCAGCAGCTTATTTCTGTACGGTGGCCTGTGATGCCCACACAGAGAGGAAAGCCAGATTTTCGCAGTAAAACAAGTTAAACAGACAGAAATAGAAAATGAGCTTTTAAAACTACAGAAGTGAACGGAGTGAAGTTGTGGTCGGGGGTGCTACTGTCGTTACAGCTGTTACGAGCAGAAAAGACCCGACTATAAATGACAACAATAGAAATGTCTTTAACACAGTGTGAAGCATCAGCGTGCTGGACGGACAGACGGACGGAGACGACGGCTCAGTGAAAACTGCTGCTGGATCGTGCAACAAAAACAGCGTCATTAAAATAACCTGAGACATGACTAAAAGTTTTCACTGACACAGTGTTGATGGGGTCATTAAAACATACGGAGAAGTCTTTCTGAAAACAAGCCCACGGTACATAATTCCACCTCCACACTGACTAATGGAATGAATCTGGACACAGAGTTTTGTAGAGTAAACACAGAGCTTCATTATTTCATAAAATCCTGATTCGGCCTGCAACAGGTTTCAGCTCGGCTGCCTCTGCAGTTGCAAGTGAAGTCTCTGTCTCACCCTGAGGGCCCCTCGGGCCCCTGAAAGTCAATTAGCGTCATATAACGAGAACACAGAGCTTTAAATGTTTCTCCACGCCGGCTGAATCCTGTTTTCTCTGCTCTCTGACAGGTGGCATTCAGCCCATCAGCTCGCTTCACAATCCCCCCGTCCAACAATACAGGACAAGGTGGGGGCCCACACAATAATGCAGGGCCTTATATTCATGAGCTGATACGACCCATTCAACCCAGCCCCCCACCCACACCCCCGACCCGTCCGTCAGCCTCCAACTTCTCTTTTGTGTCGCTGCTGTTATAAAAGTTATAAAAGACTCTTTAGTGTTGCTGTTTGTGTGTGTGTTTGTGTGTGTGTGTGTGTGTGTGTGTGTGCGCGCTAGAGGAGCTTCTTTTGTGATTTAGCTGATTTTAAGTTTTTTATCCCATTTTAGGTGCATATGTTGGCATGGAGTGGAATGGGGGCATTTATTCATTTTTATCACTTTTTAAAAAAATATATAACTCAAATCTTGATTGATTTTAGTTAGGCCGGTTCACGACAGCTCTCCACGTCAAATGAGACATTCAATCCTGACAAACAAAAATAAAAACACAAACAGGATAATAGAGATCTGCACAGCAGCAGCCAGTCTGCCAAAAAAATCAAATCAAATCAAATCAAAATAACAAAATTAAATTTTAATAATAAACACATTAAAATGAATCAGCTCAAGAAAGCAAGAAGCAGTTTTTGACATATAGACTTTTTTTTTTTATTTCTGGGGTTTCGTTAGTGAGTATTGTTCTAGCAGCTGTAATGACTCCAGGTACTGAGAGTTCATCCCTTGACACATTATGCACTCGTGATCTGTCCCCCAATAAACACAGTCTTGGAGACACTGGTGATGTTTAACTGAGCCATTTACTCACATGTCCAAGAATTTTATTCCAAAAACGTTGAATGAGGACAATCACAAATACAGTGTAAAACAGTGACAGTTTCTTCCTGATATTTCCAACATAAGTCATGAGTTAATAAACCCATCCTGTGCAGCCTGGCTGGTGTCCGGTGGTATCTGTGTATATACTCCCTGACATATTTACTACATTTATCATCTTTTTTTATTTTCTGTAACCACTCATCCTTTTGAGGGTCACGCAGGGGCTGGAGCCTATCCTGGCTGACATTGGGCGAGAGGCAGGGTACACCTTGGACAGGTCACCAGACTATCACAGGGCTTGGTGCAAATCAAAGTGACAACAGGTGCAATGGAGAGGTACCTGCAGCCCAGTCAGGTTGATACCAGACACCAGGAGACCGGCCGTCACACCAGGAGAGCTGGACAGGGCCGTAGAAGGGCATCAACCCAGCAGCAGTACCGCTATCTGCTCCTTTGTGTGAGGAGGAACAGGAGGAGCACTGCCAGAGCCCTACAACAAGACCTCCAGCAGGCTACTGCTGAAGTCCTCTCTCTCAGGTGAAACTGTTATTCTGCTCACATGGATGGATTTTATCGCTGGGTGGAGTTTGAGATGAACGATGTCATTGTTGTTGACTTAAAGTGGCTATCGACAGACGGTGCAGCGACTCTGCGGTTTCCATTCTCCATTCTCTTCAGTTTCAAGCGTAACGGACGCCTTGAAGGGACCGAACCCAAACCTCCGCTCTCTCTTTCCGATTCATGGCCGCTGTAGTCGTCCATTGTTCCCACTGAGACCCCGGGCGTCATGAATAGCCAATAAAAAGCCCATCACTCCTGAAGAAAAGGTGCCCGGAGAGGCAGTGATGGCCTCCATACAGCTCTCAGCGTGGAAACCATCTGTTCGCTCGGCCCCCTGCTCGCCGTGTGAAAGGGATAATTGAGTGTTATAGAGAGCGGAGAAAAGATTGCTCTGCTGCTGATTTGTATTCTTTAGAAAGAGCCAGGGGTTTCACACCACATCTGCCCCTCAGCTCCATTCAGACCCATTCACTGTCCCATCAATTAGCACACTCAATTAAGCCCTCATAATCCCTTTACCGACACACAAGGACTCTATCGAATGCCACACCCGCCATGGAGAAGTGGCAACAGATGAGACTTTAGTGACTGTTTTCTTTGGGAAGAGGGAGGGGACACAATGCAGACGGACGGCCGTGTGAGTCCTTCAACACCTCATAAGAAGAGCTGATGGTTGAAAAGCTGAGTGCCGCTGCAGCTGGCAGCGAGCCGCTGAAGGCGGCGGCTGCTGGCAGCGTGAACCAGCTCCCGGCTCTATTTGTAGGCCATTGTTCACCAGATTATGGGCTGCCTTTTCACTGCAGTGTTACAATCAATTAGAGGAGGGCTGAATAGAGAGGCAGTCAGTCGGGCACATGCGGGCCGGAGGAGGTCTGTGTGCAGAGGAACTGTGAAAATGCCAACGGTGTCGCTGCTGCTGAAAAGCTGCTGGTTTAATCCCCATTAGTGCCGCTTGAGCCGCGACTCGTATGAATCTAACAGGTCTAATGTGAGACTCAGCACTGATACACTGTAAAAAATATTCATGTGGAAACAAAACTTTGAACTTCTCCCCTGTTAGTGTTTCAAAGTGGTTATATCACCAGATCAATTCATATTGAGACAGCATGGCTCCCCTGTTATTCTTACTAATGTGTGTTGAGGCATACCTATCTACAACTGCCATGATCCTCTGATTATTGTCACTACACAGTCTAGGTTAATAACCTCAGGAGGAAGACACCTGTGGAGGTGGGAGATCAGAAGCAGAGGTGGGTGAGCAGGAGTACATGCTATGCTAAAGGCATAAAAATTCATATCTCTGTATTTTCTGTGAAATGAGCTCCATGTTCAGCTGCAGGTCAGAGCTAGCCTGAGTGTCAGACTGAAGCTCGCAGAACCTTCAGTCTGACATCGCCTCCATTGAAGGCGATTTACAAGGGGGAGGGAATTAGATTTTCCCCTAACCAATCAGTAGAGATCAACGACTCACCCAGAATCTGACGTCATTAGTATCCATGCCTCGGGGGTGCCGAAAACAAGCGAGCATTGCCCGTTTAAAATGTCTCCGTCGTCGTGCACGTCCAGCTGCATCGCCATTAAATCCAGTTTAGCAGCTTCCTTAATTTGGTCCTCCATTAACGCGAGTAGTGGCGAAATACCTCGATAGCATCGTTAATGTGGTCTGTAGGATCTGCAGCGGTCGCCATTGTTGCTATCCTCACCAGTTAGCCACCGGTGTACAGCTTGACATCAGCGTGGCGCTGATTGGCTAATCGCTAGACCCCCGGCGTTCATTGGTCCGTCCATCGTTTGGACGAGATAAATCACAAATTCAATAAGGTATACCAGACCAGTGAGACAAGCTTACTCGGTTGAGTGGGCGGGGTCTATGGTCTGGAACCAGGCTAGGTCAGAGCCACATTTGAGATGCCAATATCACTTTTATAAAAACACACTGTGATCATGATAAAATGCAAAGACAGAGACTTTTCCCTGCTGGAAAACAAAGAGCTGCACAACATGTCAGTGAAATATGATGTCAAACAGACAGCAGGGCTGTACGTTCACTCTGTGCACACAGCACTGCAGCTACAGAGGTTTGAAGGTTTGCAGCTCAGGACACTGAACTGTAACATGACTGTAAAAGTGTCAGCTAGGTTTGAAACAGTTCAAAATATTTGTGGGCGGAGTTAAAAAAAAGTCTGTCGGCCTTTCAAATGGATCGAGTGCTGGAAAACAACCTACATATTTGAATCTTATTTCTGCACAGAGCATCAACAGAGAGGCGGAGGGAGGGACGGAGACAGAGACACTTTGTCCTCTTTATATACGTCTTATAAATGAAACGTCTGTGTTGTTGCTGCATTTTTAAATCCCATCTGTCTCCTGCGTCCAGGCGCCGTCTCAGTGTCACACAGTAGACTACAACTACCAAGAAGAACAGGTAGGTGAACAATGGCCGGCATAGGTAGAAGGTGACACAGCTACCAACGGCTATGGACTATATAAAATACTGATTAGCTATGACTTACAAATATAAACCAGTCCAAAGCACTTGTTTTACAGTTTGGCAGCTGCAACAATTAAGTCTATGCACACGATATTAGTGTTACGAGTGATAAGGAAGTAAGTACTGATCTGCCTTTTCAGAGGTTACGTCACTGAATGAACAGCTGATAGGTCAGTGGTTTGTTTACACGACATGGCAGAGTTTTATACGTCAGTTTCAGTGTGGAAACCAATGACACAAACACAATGTGAAACATGAGCTTTGAAACTTACAAACAGCACGTGCAGAGGGCTCGTCCGGGATTTGAACCCGGGACCTCTCGCACCCGAAGCGAGAATCATACCACTAGACCAACGAGCCACATGAAACTGTCTCTGTGTCAAAACAAGAGTCTGGTTGAACCAAACTGGAAAAACAGCATTGCAAATGAAAGGCAGTCGGCACGACTGCAACACAAATCTTTTCTCTGGGCGGCCAAAACATGGATTTGTCTTATTGATTAATAGTTCACATATAATTTAATATGGAGGTACGACTTATCAACGTGCTAGCGCACTAGCTAGCTAACGCTGTCTGCTTATAAACACCTTGATCATAACAATATTAACTTTAACACTGCTCACTTTAAGAAGGACGCCACATGAAAACACATTTTGAGTTTATGTTGACTTACAGCCTGTAATGTGTGTTTAGATCCCATCTGCAGCCAGGCAGAGAAAATGAAAGGCTCGCAAACGATGATCTGTCATCTGTTTATTAATCTAAACTGGGGTCCTTTCTAAAATGAGCAGTGGTGAGCGTCCAGCAGCCATTATATCCTGAATATTGAGATTATAATTAACTGGAGACAAAACTTTACTCTCTACCACACATAGATCCTAATGTATAAATGTGTATATTTCTGTGGTCTGAACTAACAAACTAACCCTGAGCGATGCCGACGTCACATCCTCATAAACCTCGTGGAAAAACGCAGCGTCCATACGACAGAATAACTGAAGACATACACGTCGCTGGACGGAGACAGTTTGGCTCTTTGCAGTCACGTCCAGGATGTTTATTACAGAGATTTGTTAAATGTTTTCTGTTTATTACAGACAGACGTGCTGCTGAGCAGCGGAAAGGACATAAGACAAAGTCAAACAGCTGCATACTGACGACAAACTGCACCTCATGGCTCGGTTACTATGAACTTCTCTTTATTGTTTAATGCATTTCAGAGCAATGTAAATACCGCTGTCACTAGATGGGTGTAAATACAGGCCTAAATATTATGTCATGCTGTAACCGTAGGGCTCTATGACCCTTTGACCCTTCACCACGAAATCTAGTCAGTTCATCATTCCAAGTCCAAGTGGACATTTATGCCAGGTTTGAAAAAATTCCCTTGCAGCGTTCTTCACATATCGCATTCACACAGATGGGACAGACCTACATACAGAGAACCCAAAAACATAATGCCTCTGGCCACGGCTATCGTTGGTGCTGAGTCATAAAAATATTATTAGAGGGTCCATTAGCAGCACAAACACAACAAAATAAACTGTACACAGCGTATCAAAGACACAAAGCGTTACACATGAAACTGAAGCACAGTAGAGGTGGGGTCCCCAAAACTGTCTCAAATTATACTCTTAGGGGCCCCTGAGTGACATCTGGGGGCCAGTACATGTTTAATGCCCCTCCCTTGGAGTTTGGTTACGTCTCTATCAAGCTAAATTTGTTTTAGGAGTAAGTTCATATAACGATGCCCAAAATAAACATGTATGTGGAATATCTGTATGTGACGAAGTCAGGCAGCAGAAGAGGTGAAAGACATTTTGGGTCATGAGACGACGAGGCCAAATTCTTGTCTCAAATAAGAGCGTTGTAAAAAACAAAGACTGAACAAACACACACTCTGAGCCTTGGGAAAAGACTTTAACACGTCGTATTAAAGCTCTATAATTGTTTTTATGGATTGCTTCTTGTTGCCATAATTGTTCACGACTCTATAAACGAGAGAGAAACGGTCCAGATGGTTCGTTAGAGTGCCGAAACCTCGTTTGAGCGTCTCACTCGCGTCGCAGCACGGCGTGTAAAACAAGGAGAGAATCTGTTAAAGACACTTCACTGAGGAAAGTGTTGAAATAAAAAACAGATGCAGCTCAGAGAGACGCTGTTGAGTTTCTGCTCTGCGTTTCCAAGAAGTCACATAACACAGTGATGGTGAGGTCTGCTTACATTTTCTGCTGATGAAGTTTGTGTGTCTGGAAATGGCGCTGTTATCAGAGAGTAAAAATAACTTTTCTCTATATAGCACCTTTCAAAAGTGCTTCACATATAACACGAAATAATACACCCCCGTTCATAAGCCCCTGGTCCCTGGGCAAGGTACTGAACCCCAAATTGCTCCCAGTTGCTGTGCCATAAAGGGGTGAATGGTTACCGCTCCTGATGAACAGGTGGAACCCTGCACGAATGCCATCATGTTGAGAGCGGGCAGGCAGGCAGGCAGCAAGGTGAAATGTAGAAATGGATTTCTTGTAGCAGAGCTTGACTGGGACTTGCCCTCGCACCTACAGTGAGAATCATACCACTAGACCAACAAACCTCAAAGAGTGCGCCCTCTGTTACCAACGAAAAGACGGATTTCATCACTGTTGACTCACTAGCAAATAGAAAGCAATCAGTCGGGCTCCTTTTTCCATCCCTGTGATGTAAACAGTTTCCCCCTGCTTCCAGTCTTTGTGCTAAGCTAGGCTAACAGCTCCTGCACATATTCTAGACCAGCAGACCAATCCTAGGTGTCCACTTTGAAACTGTGTTGATCGTATATATCTTCTCTGTGCCAACTAATTTGGACCGATGGTTGGATGGAGTCGGACAAACTTTGTGGCTGAGATGACGAAGAGTCACAAAAGTTTGTGCCAGAAAAGGAGCAGACGTTAGCGTGTCCATGCCATAGTTCCATCCCTGCCGAGTGAAACCGGAGGCGCAGAGTCATTTGTCACTGGAAGAAATGCAGATTTGAACCCTTCTCACCAAAAGACAAAATTTCTGATGTTACAGGGGCTTGTTCCAGATTTGAAGCCCCTCCCACCCAAAGCAAGAATCATACGCTTTAAACAACAAACCACCTGTGAGGTTTTTGTGTGTTTGTTCTTGTTTGAGCCTCCACATCTCACTTTCTTCTTTCACGAGTGGTCAAATCACCTGCAGTGTGTCTCAAATCAAATGCTTCTGTACTGAACACCTAATATTTTGAGTGTGTTCACGCTGCATAATACGGGTAAATGCAGTGTATTACTGGCACACTTTAAACAGTCCAAAAGTTGAGGGCGGAGTGACGTACACCTCTCAGCCTCAGAGGTCGCCATTGAGCCTGAGCTGGCTACAGTGAACACTGCCGCGTTATACAGATGTCAGTTATACTTGTTCTTTGCACTAAGTATGAAAACTGTTGTCAGTCAGTGATGTTGGTTGGGTCTGTAATTGTAAAGGCAGAAATGTCATGTTTCTGTGTGTTTAATGTTGTATTTTACTCTTTTTTGTATTTTCTTTTGATGGAACGTCTTTACGACACTTTATTTTGAAGGAGCGTCTTTACGGAAAAACGGGATTCACGATAACGTAGACAACGTAACATCAGCGAAAATCTAGCAACACGAAGGAGAACGAAAAGAGTTCATTTAAGGGATAAAGGAGAACAGAGTGCAGTTATTTTAGCACCGGCCGATAGTGGGTACAAGGTACGTTCCTTTATTGATTTGTAGGATGTTTAATACAAGGAAGTTTACGTGTTTTGTGGTCTGTATGTGCGGTGTGTGATAAGTCGTAAGTCTGAAGTATGTCAAATGTTGATATGTTTTATTTGTTTCTGTTCAGCTCTTACGTTGGTTTACCACCTGAGGATCAATAAATGAAAGTAAACCATTAGTACGACTGACTTATTTCGACCGGATGCTACAGTAATGATTCGGTGCCGTCAACAATAATGCGTACGTGACGTTTGCAAGCTAGACAACTTGTCCTTAGCTACAGCAGCACACTTTAATCAGAAGGGACATTGTAGCGAAAGTTTGGTTTATGTGTGGACAGAGATAACGGTCAAATGTTAGTGGCAATGCTCCACCGTTCATTTGCAATTCGCCGTTTAAAAAGAAGACGATGAAGAAGAAGAGGTGGTTAAAAACAAAAACAAAAAAACAAACCTTGCCACCTCTGGTAAGTGCAAACTGGAAGTGGGGATTTGAGACAACACTACCCTGTTGAAAGTAGCACACCATGCAAGAAGTACGTAGTGTACATAGTGTACTACACTGATGTCTAACAAAAGCGTGTGATTTGAGACACACTCCTGGTCTGCATGAAGTCTCCAGAGGAACTCCAGAGAAAAACACTCATGTTTAATAATGTGTAATGTAGATATTAACTGTAACTAGGAAAACTCTTTTGGACAGACTGGACTCTTTCCCGTGTTCATAAAACTGTAAACCCCTCAGAAGCAGATGTGTCCAGTCCAGCGGGTAGCAGGGACAGAGGAGGCTGAGGCGGAGCTACTCTCCAGCTACAAACTGACCCAAATATCGTCCACACGGAGGCTTTCCTCCACAGCACTATGAGTGAATATTTAGCCTGACGGGTCACAGTGGGAATGAACCTAATGACCTCTGGCTGTGTTGGTGCCTCGCTCTAACCACCAAGAGACCACAGTCATGTTATTGTAGGATTCTAACCACAGCAGAGCGTCAACACGGAGGAGACACACTCTTCTGTTGCCTTCTTATCAGCATCGACACTCCTCCTTCCAGCACACAGTTCTTCACTTTAACAGGACTGCACTCTCTGCAGCCCTGAGTGTAACCTGGGTGTGTCATTATAACATGTATGTGAATGTTCTGTTTTGGCAGCACTGAGTGTAAAAGACATTACTGGACATTTACAGAGTCATGGGAAGCCCCTTGTCTCCCTTCAGTCGTCATAAATTCTGTACTTTATGTGCATCTGGAGAGTCAAAGCTCCGAGTAAAACTCTGCTGCTGATAAAGTCTCCCAGACAGTCGACCTCCATTTCATCTTCTCGCAGCTCAACTGTATGCTGACGTGCACAGAAATAATTACATGTAAACGAGCCCTGAGAGAAGCTACTGCATCACCTTCCAGCAACACACATCTGACAAGAATGTGCAGAATAACTTGGGGAAGATGGCCGTGCTTTAAGGTATCCTCGTACAACGGTTCGTATGATGTCTAACGCATTAGTGCCCCAAGAATGATGTCATCATGTGATGTACGTAACGTAAAGTTATGTAGGTAAAGTTTAGGAAAACAAACACGGTGATATTTGTCTTCACTCCGGTATGATGTGTTCTATCAGCTGCAGTATCCAATCAATCCGATATGGGGGCGTGTCGGGCAATAAAAGACTGATGTGAACCAGTGTTAAGTTTGACAGCTGTTTTAGATTTAGTCTCAGTATTGAGACAAAAATGTTTCATTAGTTTCAGTTACATTTTTGTCGTTTTTATCCTTCATAGTTTCAAAAATTCAAAATGTTTTAGTCCTGATGTTTTCTATATGTTTATTCTCTTCAAACTGACCCAGTGAGGCTGATTCATGGATCATAAATCAGAGTCAAGGTGACAGGTTGTATAAGATAATGTGTGTGTCATGTCTCCAGCAGTGTGTGACAGGTTTAAGGGCTGATTTACGAGCACACACTTACTGATCATCATCTGAAAAGCTCAACATCTCTCTATTTATGCTCTCAACAAATAACTAATGTGAGCCAACTAGGATTTGTCCCCAGGTTCATTGTAAACTCTGACTTATCCATGTGACTGTTAAGAAGCAGAAACATAACTTGTTTCTTCATGTGCAACATGTTAGTCTGGAGGTTTAAACTGGTGTCCTCTCACAGAGTTGCTGATTCAAACTAAACTTTCATCTCTGTCAGAGAAAACTGATCTGAGTTCAGCCTGTTTACTTACAGCACAGCTCCACTCACAGATAACTGAGCCTCCTACCTGCCTGTCAAACACCATCAACCCACAAACCTTCTCCAGTCCGGACTGAGTGGAGTCCTGCGGGGTGAAGCTGTGAAGGCTGCGAGCGGAGCTAGCTGCTAACAGCAACCGCTGCAACTAACAAACTCCACAGATCCATTCAGCAGCTCCACCATCCACAGTCACACACACACAGCTGATTATTTACTGCTGAATTACAGCTCACAACTCGCACCAACCCAAACATCCTGGTGCAGACTATTTACTGGAGTTTACCAGCCTGTCGCTCATCAGGCATCTGAAGATCATTACAAGCACGACTGTTCTCGGCTTTCAATGTCCGATAGTCCACCACGAACATTTTCATCACGTCTCATCAATGAAACTGAAACATAGATTTTACCTTAGATTTTATCATCAAGATCTATTTTCAGCTCGTCATCATTTTCCTCATGGAACAAAGGTTGGTGATGCAGGATTCCTGCATTTTTCGGGATTGTCATCATGTGATTAATGGAGCTTTTTCACAGCAGACATTTTAGCTGAAACTGACGACAGCACCACGAGCTGAGAGACATCTAGTCCCATTATATAGGAGAGAAGGCAGACATACACTCTGCACACCAAAACTATCTAAACTGATAAAAAGTGCTGCAGGTATGAAGAAAAGTTCATGTTCATAAAATCAGGAACAAACCAGGAAGAGACTTAGAAGTCTGTTGCAGTTAAACAGGTAAAGAATTTGACTTTTCAGGTGAAACTGAGCAGAAAGTTCCTCTTCTGACAAACAGACATGAAGCTTCCTGACGAGTGAAATCATTCAGCATATCTGAAGACTTCCTCCCCCCGAGGAGCTCAGCTGTTCAAACTGTCAAGACAGCAGCGAAATCTTAAGGAAAGTCCAGAGGGCAGACTGACTCAAGAAATATTTCAGAAACGTTGAACCTTTTACAGTGATGCCTCAAACTTTTATACCATATCTCAAAATGTAAAGTAGCAACTTTGATAAAACAGCCAACTGTGTCTAAATAAAGGTGAGAAATGAATCTGAATCATGTGTGAATCGTTTACAGTATGAGTCCCAGATGTCACTGATGAACTGTGATGCAGCAGCCGCCCGTCCTGGTCAGATGTTGAACCACCTCAACTGACCCCTTTCAGCATGAAGGAGCAGCGGCTCTACTCCGAGCTCCCTCCAGATGTCTGACTCCTCCCCCTATCTCTAAGGGGCTTCTCAGTAATTAACAGCATACTCTGACGGACTTCATCACATCCCAGCCGTCACCTTTAACCCTCAGAAATCAATAACCAGCAGCTTTTCATTGACGCCCTGCTGGGAGTGCTGCTCTGTGGTCAGCAGCATTTCATTATTAAGTGATGTCGGCTTCATGTAAACTACCTCTGTTCCCGGCTCCGAGGCGAGACAACTCTGTCCCCCACTACGCCATCGCACCTTGTATACTGAACAGTGAGGCGGCGTAACGGTATGATATTCCGGTCTTGAACAGGCAGTGTAAAAGGGGCTAAAGTCACTGTGTCGCCAGGTGACATGGTCCTTCATCACCAAGAACACAGACACCATCATGCTGACACAAACACACAGTAGAGCTCCAAATGAGGATTCATCCGTCGCTGACACTAGTCCCCAACAAAGCCACTGTTTCCTCCTGTTTGATTGATGAGTGATTTATTGATGAAACTATGTATTTATGTTTTGTTTTTTTACATATATATAGATATATATATATTTATGTCCAACCAATGGGCTTGGAGCTCAGAGACAAAGACAGGAAGTCACATTGGCGGTATGAACATGAGATTCGCAGACAGTGAGAAAAACATGGGATCAGCCTGATCCTCCACATTAAATCCCCTCCCCCCACCCGAGTCGGGTGTGCTGCAGGACGTGCTGCTGGATTTGGGGCTCAAACCTGTGACCCTGCGGTTACCGAGCAGACTAGCTGTCTAACCGTCTGGGCAGCCTCGTCCTGTCAGCAGCTCAGAGCAGGGGAAAGATTTTTAAATTATCCAAAACTTCAATTTCCTCTTCAGCAGAAAAAAAAGACGAGTCCGACCTCTCGCTCTCTGCTCTGACATCATCACCTCTACAGCTCTTGTTTCAGAGGTTACCATGGCAACCGTTGCTGCGTACAACATCAGATGCTCCCACATTTTCTCAGTTATTAAACACACACACACACACACACACACACACACACACACACACACACACACACACACACACACACACACACACACACACACACACAGTGTCATGCAGTATTGTATACATCCTCCTCCCTGTGAACTCTTCGCTCTCATAAACTGAGCCGTCTTCACTCAGTAAACTTTACTCTGGTAAACCTCAGCGCTCTGTTCTCGACCTCCCTGGTTCACCAACACAAATCCTCTCAGTCTGGAAGCCCCGAGGTGAGCGAGCTCTGGTTAAATCTCATAATGGGTTACAGATTTGATGAGGTTCCTCTGACAGGAGAGCAGAAATACTCAAAATACCAACTGAGTGAAACTCTTTGCCCTAAAAGCAGCAGATCCTGCAGTTTGTCCGACACGCGAGTCCAAGGTTAGTGGCTCCGATCTTTTCGTAGGTACGAACAAAATCTACACCTGCTCCCCACTGCTCGTAGTGTTAATAGTATAATGCACATAAATGTTGCTTGTTATCATTAGAAATTAGTTTTATTTCATATTGCACTCTGTTATTTTCACGACACGCAGATGTCTTTGACACATGTGAGTAAAACATGACGAGATTAGAAATATGAAACATTTAGTTAAATTAGTTGGTATAAGCAGATTTAAGCTTCAGGTCAGGTTCTTAAAACGTGAATGAGTTATTTAAATCGACTTAATACCAAACTGAAAAACAGTGTAGCAGTGTAGGGCACGGCGTCCATTCAATGCAGAAGTATCGCTTTTCAAGACTGTGTAACAAAGATCCTATTGAATTATTATTTAAAGACTTCTGTTTGAAACACTCAAGCAGCACATATAAAGGGCTCATCCAGGATTTGAGAATCAAACCAAAGCAAGACTCATACCACTAGACCAACGAGCCACGAGAAGTCTGTCCTCTATTTCAGATCTCACAGTTGAATCACAGTGGAAACAGCTGAAAACGAAAGACAAGTCGTGGTTCTTTTGCCATCACTATGCTAACAGTTCCCCCTGCTTCCAGTCGTTGTGCTAAGCTAGGCTCATCAGTACATATGTCCTATACCAAGTGTTTGATCGTATGACTGATTTGTTTGTCAGAAGTCGTATTAACTTACCAAATTTAGAGCTATGTTGACATTCTCACACTTTTCATGTGGAGGGCTCGTCTGGGTTGAGCCCCGAACCTCTCGCACCTGAAGTGAGAATCATACCCTGAGACCAACAAGTTGAGACAAAGACTGTTCACTCTGTTTTGAATGAAGATCCTGACAACAATAGTGAGTTTTATGGGCAGAGGGAGCGGCCATTCTTGGCATCCCCCTGAGTAAACTCGGGTCTAAACAGGTCAAAGTGAATCGTCTTTCTGTCCGTTGACGTGACGTCCCCGGAGAATCTTTGACCTTTTCAGAATGCAACTTTATGCTGCTGCAAAGACTCTAAATGTGAAGGTTTGAAAAGATCTGGTTGACGTTACTGTCCTCCTAGTTATAAGTCATCGGAGAATATATTGAAAATATTGTTTTTCATGACTCATTTATCTCCGCTCTGCATTTGTCGGAAAACGTTTTGACGACCACAGGATAAAAAGCTTCGCTGGTTTAATTCCAACAGGTAAAAAAGAGTGAAAGCAGCAATAAAGAGGGATTTTTTTCCAGGTGTGTGCAAGAGTCGTCATTTAACCAAGTATTGCAGAAACGTAGTTTTGCACTTTAGTTAGTGTTTAAGGTGGGGGAGACAGAATAAAAAAGGAAGGTCCAAACAGATGCAGCAGGGTTGGAGGTATCCTGATGTAACCATATGAAATATAGGGCTACAAATTCCCTGTGTGTTGTTAGAGATATGCAGCGATCAGCCAGAACATTAAATCACTGACAGGTGGGCCACCTGCCATGAGGGGGGGTACTTGGTCTGCAGCGGCGTTTGAGTGGGTGGAACATCCACATGAATGTCAGAACCAAAGGGTTCCCAGCAGAGCAACGCATTGGAACAAAATAATCAAAGTTATTGACTTGACCTGTCAGTGGTGTGAATGTTCTGGCTGATCGGTGTAGTTGCTTCCAGTACGGAGTGCAAGCCACTGTAAAGAGTGTTATTTCTGGTCTCTGCCTGTACGTGAGATCACTTCCTTCCAAAGATCCTGAAAACGTCTTGCATACATGCTGCGGGCAGACAGAGCAAGTCCTGGTATAAATGCCACAAGATAACCTTAAACCTTGATAATTCAATCATACCAGTGCAGATACAATGCTCTTCTATCAGATTATGAGCTGTGACTGTGAAGATGTTAACACCATTTACAAATACACTGAAGAAAACAAACTGATTATATCACATTCTGCTCCTGCCGATAAACAGTATATCCCCCTAAATCCTGCACACTGGAGCTTTAAAGTGAACTACAAGAAGCCAGTAGTTGTCTAAATGTAGGATCTTGTTCTGGACCGAAGCGTCCAGCTGACCCGCTGCCAAAACACAATTTAAAAAATTCAAATGAAAATCCCAAAAAGGCAAGAGACAAACTGTGAGACGCTGAGGAATGGGGCGGGGGTCTCTGCAGCCTCATGGATCAGCCTGATGAATAATTTAAAGTGTCTTCAGACAATAACGGCTCTATTCTCTTTCCTCTCCGGGGATCGCTGTTATGATGCCAGGCCCGGCCCTCTGTCATTACACTGTTTGCTGTTGTCGTGGAAAAAACCACCTAACTGCAATATTGTGGTTTCACTTTTTCCCTCCTCAAAATAAAAGCTGACATGATCACTGATGTGTTGACTGAGTTGCATGACACTTATTGGGCCCTTGGAACGCCTTAAAGTCCCATTGCATGACGATTTCAAAAATACATTAAAACTCAATGAGAAAATAAGTATCATATCCTTCATTCTTTGCGGACTGTGTGTGTGTGTGTGTGTGTGTGTGTGTGTGTGTGTGTGTGTGTGTGTGTGTGTGTGTGTGTGTGTGTGTGACGGCGGTGCTTTGTCATTGTGCCTGTAATGCAGCTGTATAAACTTATGTGAGGGAATCGCTCTGGGCTCTGTTTGAGGAGACTGAACATGTTAAAATGAACGAGAATGGTTTTGTTGGGATCACTGCCAGCCCCCCTCCACCACCACCACCACCACCACCACCACCGCCCAATATCTTTGGCTCTGTTCCCAGGCCTTTTCCCAGCCCTGTAATACATTTCTATCATGCAGGAATGTTGCTGCTACAAAGTCCCTCAGCAGTCTCCTCCAGTTAGAGCTAGAGATTGGCTGTGGAGCAAGTCAGGGATGCCCCGTATCCCCTCTGCTGTTTAGTCAGGCAGCGAAAAGAAAATGTGATAAAGACGTGAAGTAGAAAGGCAACAGCAAAGGGTTAAAATAACTTCTATTGTGAGATAAAGCGTCCTCAAACAGTTTTGTGAAACTGCGGGCTAAAAATCTGAACACTAAAGGCCCATACACACCAAACTGACTCCAGAGAACTAGCAGCAGCAAAGTCAGGTTGCTGTGTCGCCTCATGTTGCCCGTCTCTCGGCCAAAAAGTTGCACATGAACAGACCGCAAAGACTGCAGCCAACCAGTGTGCACCATCTGCACCTACATCCCACAAAATAGCTCCACACCAGCAGACAGCGGTCGTCTGTAACTGCATATAAAAAGGGAGCCTGAAAGACCATCGTAATGCTAGTTAGCCAGTTAGCACATTAAGATCTGAGAGATCAGAGCATGTTTACCATGCGCCAGTGAACAATAACACAAACCATCAGGAAACGTTTCTGCTAAAGAGCTCAAAGTTAAAGAAAAATAATCTGACCTGATGTAACAAGTTAGTGTTGGTCTCACTCCCTCTGGAATTTAGCTTTTTGTTTACTTTCCTCACTTCTGTTTCTCTTCTCGTGCGCCGAGCTGAACATGTTGAATCGGCTGAAAAAAAGCCGACAAGGGCCTATGAGAGACAAACCACACCGGCCAGGGCGAGAGATACTCACCGACCCAACACTGACTGACAGTCGACCGTCAGCGTGGTGTTTCAGGGCCTTAAGATGCAGAGCACAATTTACATGTTGCGTTTTTTAACCTCCTGTGACCTTGTGTTCTCACATGAGGACATCACATTTTGAGTTTCGCTGCACTTTACATTTAATTTTGCTGAACTTAGACCTGTTGTCCTCATTTGTGGACACTTGTTGTGCCACCAAGTGGCAGTAAAAGCACAATACAAGAATCCTTGTAAAAACAAGATGGCAGCCATCTCTGCAAAGTCAGTATGCAGCTGATCACGACACAAAAGGTCCAAAACAGATTTTATGGTTGAAATTTGTTTATTTATGTTTAATAATGTTTGCAGTTTGATATGGCAACAAATTTGACGAACTAAGCTCAGACAATCTGAATGAGGAAGTACTCATTTGAAAACACTGGGACTTTGTTATCGTCCCATTTGAGGACGATGGGACTTTATTATTGTCTGGTTTGAGGACAATAGGAGTTTTTATTGTCTCATTTGAGGACATCAGGACTATATTACCATCTCGTTTGGGGACGTTGGGACTTTATCATTTTATTATCGCAGTATTTCTCACAGGCCAATTAGCTGAGACAGACTGTTCCTACAGACAAAGGGAAATTCCTCGCTATTAAAAACTATTAAAGATACCCGTTGTCCTCATTAGAGGACATAACTTTTTTCCCAAACGACTTACTGTTCAAAGACGATGTTGTGTTTACTGATCCCAAATAGCTTGGAGAAATTAAAAATGCACTCCAAACAAGAGCTCAGGTCTCAGGAGGCTCGGCAGCGAAGTAGATACTCGTCAGCAAAGAGTAAAAATAACTTCTGTCATGAGATAAAGTCGTCCTCAAACAGCTTAGTTTGTCTGCGGACTGAAAGTCTGAACACTCAGATCAGAACATGATTTATACAGTGCTTTTTTTTTTTTTTAAGCCATGAAACACAGCATGCATGAATCTAGTTTATGAGCTTGGGAATGTTTGACGATTGTGGTTCTGCTATCGATTCACAGATTGTTGTTTTTCTTTCCTCCCATGTTGCAGAAACCAGAGTCTGCTGTGTTGTGCGTGCCTCGTTGTTCCAGTCTTTACTGATCGAGCTTGTAAAATATCTGCCAGAGGAGATTATTTTCATACAGCCAGTGAATCATCGCACATAAACGTCTCTCTAGAGTATTTGCCCGAAATGGGAAAATGATACCCACAAAATATTTGGGTCTGTAACGTGCCCGCCTTGTGACTGAGGATTTTTCAGGACAAGAGGTGAGCGCTTTTCTCTGCTTTTCTTCTCTGTGCAGTTTGAGGCTCTGAAACATTGTCTGAGCTTTAAATGTAAATGTACACACAGTGTCATGTTTGTGACTGGAGCAGGCTGGCCAGGAAACAGCTGTGTGTGTTCCTCAGGTTTTTAGGGTGTTGGCTAAACAGCTGAAATATGATTTTAACTCGTTCTGCATGTTCTGACATAATTTATTTCACACAGGCGGTGGAGGAGTGACATGATCAGCATGCAATGAGCTCATAAACTGAGACAATACATACATACATACTTCTACACACTGTCTTTGTTTCTCCATTCAATTCTTTGTCTGATTTCTGCTCCTAAAACTGTAGTGACATCATGACATGCTGCTGACCAATCACAGTCAGTTTAAAAAAAACAACAAAAAAACTCTGACCTTTAGTCGACATGTAAAACGGGTATACACTGTGCGATTTTGGGTTGTCCCAGACGAAAGACGACCAGCGTGACAAAAACGTGATGATATCTTTGGTCGTGGCTCTGAAACAGTGGTCCTACGCTGAGAGGTTCAAAGACGGCCGTTGTCATGGTCTGGCAATCAAAAACAATCTGGGATAAAATTTCAACAGCGTCAGAATTTGCTTGTAGCAACAGCTATCAATGAAAAAAGCCTCTAAGATGCACAGTAGGCTTGTAACTGTGACTCCATCCATCCATCCATTTTCGACTGCTTATCCAGGGCCAGGTCGTGGGGCAGCAGGCTGAGCAAAGCACCCCAGACGTCCCTCTCCCCAGCAACACCTCCCAGCTCCTCCTGGAGGACCCCGAGGTGTTCCCAGACCAGATGAGATATATAATCCCTCCAGTGTGTTCTGGGTCTGCCCCGGGGCCTCCTACCAGCTGGACGTGCCTGGAACACCTCTAACAGGAGGATCCTGATCAGATGTTGAACCACCTCAACTGACTCCTTTCGACACAAAGGAGCAGCGGCTCTACTCCGAGCTCCTCCCCCTATCTCTAAGGCTGAGCCCAGACACCCTACTGTGACTCGTCGAAAGAAATCCATGCTAATGTCTAATGAAGTGTTTTATGGTGATTCATTAAACAAACAACTCAGATAACTAAGGCAAAACGACATGAAATATTCTATCATGTGATAATGTTCAACAAAAAAAATAGTGGAGCTAAAACTCCCCCTCTTTGTCTAAAAGCCGCTGAGCCAGTGACTGAACAGGTAAAATACTGTGAAACCACAGCCACACCTGTGCCAATTACTACCCAAAGTGAAACTGCCTAAAAAAACGTGCAGATGAAACTAATAATAAACAAGGGTTAAATACACATTCTGGCTCCTACACTGTGGTTACCTCCTACATCTACCAAGCAACCAACAAACCCAACCACGTGTGTTTGTTGTTGAGGGAAAAAACATCATTTTACTGTGTTGCACCAATGTAGTGCTTTTATTTTGAAAGCGACTGTATGCAAACTGTACATTTCCTGTGAAAACAGAAGTGCATTTTGAAAACAGACAATGCATTAACAGGCTGAAGTTGACACGGCGTCCCAGAACGTCAACAACCAACACACCCAGGGTACCTTGGACGCCACATGTGTGATGGATTCCAGCAAAGAGGAGAACCTTGTGGACTTGTGTCAGCAGAAGCGCTGCCTGTATGATGTGTCCTGCAGCTCTGACCATGATCGCGTAAAGAAGAACGAATAAAAACTGCAAACATTGAGGAGCAACTTGGATACTGTTTTTTGTCTTAATGCCTCGCACTGCAGCTGCTCTGTCAGACGTATATATTGGATTGATGTTTATCATATAAAGTGAAGTGTGCACTGTTCAGCTGTAATATCTTTGAAAATCACAGAGTCAGATCAGGACTCTGTATCGACAGGTATAATTATTAACACTGCAAATACAAATTTAACATTTGGTAGAATGCGAGAACAATAAAATCATTTGCTGCAATAAAAAAGAGGTGAAATGAACAAACTCAAAACTTCTTATTAAATAACAGATGCTGACAAAGTTTTGCTTTGGAGACATCATTTTCAAACCTCTTGGTAGCAAAATAACAAAAATGTGCCCCGTCCCTCTCCATGCGCCTGGTCTGGACCCAACTCAGACCTGAAAATAATTCAATTCTGGCAAAGCGTTTCAAGTTTCACACGACGTATCGCCTGCTGAGCAGAATTACAATCCAGACACATTTGACAACACTCATTCACAGACATATTGGGTCTCATTCATGAAACGTGAGCAGAGCGCAATTTACGTGTATTTCGGCGTTCATCATGATGTTAGTAGCTCCGATCTTTTCGTAGGTACGAACAAAATCCACACCTGCTCCCGACTGCTCGTAGTGTCAATAATATATGCACATAAATGTTGCTTGTCATCATTAGAAATTAGTTTTATTTCTTATTGCACTCTGTTATTTTCATGACACGCAGATGTCTTTGACACATGTGAGTAAAACATGACGAGATTAGAAATATGAAACATTTAGTTAAATTAGTTGGTATAAGCAGATTTAAGCTTCAGGTCAGGTTCTTAAAAACGTGAATGAGTTATTTAAATCGACTTAATACCAAACTGGAAAACACTGTCCTCTGAATGAATAAAAACACAAACCAGTGTGCTCCTCCTCTGCACTCTTTACGCACCACAGCCCCAAACTGCATGTCATTTTTGTGTAATTTAATTTCACAGACGTAAAACATTATTTCAAATCGAGTTTTGGTTTAAAAAGACCTGTAGATGTGGGAAAGTAATTCGGCGTCTGTCTCTGCTCACACCGGGCAGAGTTGGAGAGAGACGGTGTGATTTTACGCCAGCCTGTCTTACCTGTTGTAAAACTTAACGGTGGGTTATTGCCGACATCAGACTGCCTGTATTATGATGTGTTAATAGTGGTTTAATTTCACAACAGAAACAAATGATGCTGAGGACAAACTGACTGATGCAGAGTTAACGGCACCTGGTACCTCCTTCCAGGCCTTTGATTTACCTGTCCCTGTCACACCACTGCTGACAGAGGAAATAAAATGTTTTTCTGAACCCTACTTCATCTAAAATAACTTCAGTCTCTGCGTCAGAAAAGTTTTTCTTTCTCTCTCTGTCTTTGTTTGTTTGCTCCATAGTAATTATCACCTCCATATATGGTGTCACTGGATATTCATGGGCAGGATGGATGCTAATTGCTGACGAGTGGGAGCGCGCTGTCAATTTAGGACTGATTAACATTCATGAAGATGCACATGTGCCTATAGTCAAAACCAAGTTTTCTCCAGCGTTAATGCATCCAGTGTACATTTAACGTTTTTATGTGCAAATCTACTCACAGATTTACGAACATTTCATAAATTAGACCCATTGATTCTTCACTGTCACAGCTCGTCCCTGCATGCTGGAGTCTGGTAACATTAGTCTGTCGCTCAGTGCTACATCACATTTCTTTGCTCTGACTAGTTGCATGTCTTTCCAGCTGTGTCCAGAGGCATTATGAGGCATTTTGACACATGGCCGCTGATAATGTCCCCTGGAAATCAAAACTGAACCGAGAGGTTTCAGACTAACTCACATTTGCAAATTGACCTGGTGATGTCAGGCTAATAACCTGTGATGAGGGGTCATAAACAGACATAGCCTTATTTTAAGAGTCTGGAAACCAGCGATCTGTCCAGTGTAGATGTTTAACCCAGTTGGTATGCAGTCTGATCCAAGTCTGATCCACCCAAATAAAAATGGCAGTCTGACAAGTGAGCAGCCTTCGTTCTCCTCTGACATTTACAAACCGGATGTCTTCTCGTCTAAGTTTTTTTTTCCTGGATGTGAACACAGTCGCCTGTTAAGTGATTGACTGTGACACACATTAGTAAGTGTGTGTGTGTGTGTGTGTGTGTGTGTGTGTGTGTGTGTGAGTTGTGCAGAGGCCAAACATCTGGATGTAATTAGCCGAACTCGCTGCAGACGATCCTGCTCATTCTGAGTCTCTGTGGAAAACAGGAAAAATTGGGGTTTTTCTGGTGACTAGAGAGAGAAATGTTTCTAATAGTTTCAAGGGCGATGCAGAATGTATCTTCTCCAATTTTGAATATTCCAGAAAGGGATGCCGAAATCCAAATTTTTGTTTTTCTTTTGCCTCCATGCCGGCAACATCCGTGGTTGGATGCATCATGTGTTCAGGTTTTCCGTCCATCCATCAGTCCATCCCATTTGCCATATCTCACTAATTTCTTTAGCTTTGGCACAAACATGAACTTCGGCTCATTTATAAACTGATTCGATTTTGGTGGTCAAAGGTCAAAGTCTCTGAGTGGCTCCAACTCATTCTTGTGAATGCAATCCCAAGAACACCTTGAGGGAATTTCCTTGATTTTGGCTCAAACGTCCACTTGGACACAATAATGAGTTGATTAAATCATGGTGCTCAAAGGTCAAAGTCACTGTGACCTTGAAACCATCTCATTCTCATGAGTACGGTTCCCCAGTTGGGCATTGAAGGAATTTTCAAATCTGGGACAAACATTCTCTTGTATACAATGAACTAATTAGATTTTGCTGTTTAAAGGTCAAGGTCACTGTGACATTGCATCCTTCCCATTCCCGTAATAAGATAACTCAAGAACACCTTGAGGGTGTTTCTTCGAATTTGACACGCAAAAAATTAATTAGGTCTTGGTGGTCATAGGTCAAAGGTCACTGTGACCTTGCATCTGTCTCACTTTTGTGAACAAGATACCTCAAGAACCCCTTGAGAGAATGTCCTAAAATTTGGCACAAATGTCCGCTTTGAGTCGACGATGAACTGATCAGAACTTTGTGGTCAAAGGTCAAGGTCATGGTCTCTGTGACCTGGTCCATCTTATACTCCTGAATGTGATCTCTAGTACACCTTGCAGGAATTTCTTCAAATTTGGCACAAACGTCCACTTGGACTCCATAACAAACTGATTACATCTTGCTGGTCAAAGGTCAAAGTCACTGTGACCTCACATCCACCTCATTCTTGAGAATGCAATTTCTCAAAAACTACTTGAGGGAAGTTACTCAAATTTTGACCAAACGTCCACTTGGACTCAGCAATAAACTGATTAGAATTTGGAGGCCGAAGGTCAAGGACACTGTGACCTCACAAAACATGTTTTCAAGAATTCATATATTAATTATGACAAACTTCATAAAATAATGAAGTGATGACATTTTACATCCAAAAGGTCAAAGGTCTGTGACATCATCATGTTTTAACGTCATATCTCAGGAACAGAAGGGGAGACATTTGGTCAGATACTGAATTGGTGACTCTAATCTTGAAACTGTGCTGATTGTATAGATCTTCTGTGTGTGAAGCATCCATGTTTTCACTGACATGATGGAGACTGTCAGAGACACTGGACCTGACAAACCTGTGAGTCTGATCACAGATGAGTTCCCCTGAAGATCTCGGCGGTGACGTGAGGTGAGCACGTCTGCGCTGTGTTCAGGTTAATCCTGTGTTAGTGTGTCTGCAGCTCTCGGTTCCCACGCAGTCGTCCATCATGTGATTCCTGATGGTGGGAAAGCCGAAACAGAGAGAGGGCTTGTGTCTGCGGCCACGGTGCATTCTGGGAAGGATACGCATCCTCAGGGAGGACAGAAGGTCGATTCACCCCTTTTATTAAGTTAACATTTTTATCCCTTCACTCATCTTCAACATGCTGAAAGAGTCAGGAAGGTGTGTGTGTGTGTGTGTTTGAGTTTTAGATGTGATTCAAGAAGAAAAATGACCGTCTGATCGTAAATGTATCTCCAGCATGGGGAGCTCATTTAGATTTTTTTTGTGACGAATAGCCGGCTACGTTGAGCCATTCATCAACAAGCTGGGGGTTGGTGTGCATGACTTTTTCTTTTTGTTCTTTTTTTAATTTAAAATGGTAAAAATCTTATGAAATTGTAGAACTGCGTGTTGTGCCTATTTGCCCCCAAGCGGCATTCTCCACGGCTGGAAAATGAAGCCAATGCCAAAGTGCCAAAAACTGCAGTTCCTCTAATGTCCACTTGAGGCTGGCTCCAAGAGCAAGTCCATCACCACAGACCTCCATGTTAAAACGTCTTTACAGCAGAAATAAACATGTTTGCAGCCTGGTACAGAAAACAGTTTTGGTCTCTGTAGCTAATTTCAACATTCATGACGACTGTACAGGGCTGAATTTATATAGAACTCACCTGTTCACATTTATTAAGGTCCAAAGTTAAGTATATTTAAGGGCGGGGCCACTTGAAAGACACCTCACTCCTCCACAGCTCCACCCTCTCGTCCAAATATGGTCAATTCTGGTTCCATAAAAACAACATGGCAACAGCCAAAATGCCGAACTGGAGGCTTCAGAACGCCCAGAGCTGATGAACACATGTGACTACTGCAGGGTGATTTGACCTGCGTGTGAATGCCTGATACTGTCACCAGACTATCACACACAGAGACAGACAACCATTCACACTCACATTCACACCTACGGACAATTTAGAGTCACCAATTAACCTGCATGTCTTTGGACTGTGGGAGGAAGCTGGAGCACCTGGAGGAAACCCACGCTGACACAGGGAGAACATGTCAGAGCACCTGGAGGAAACCCACGCTGACACAGGGAGAACATGTCAGAGCACCTGGAGGAAACCCACGCTGACACGGGGAGAACATGTCAGAGCACCTGGAGGAAACCCTCGCTGACACGGGGAGAACATGTCAGAGCACCTGGAGGAAACCCACGCTGACACAGGGAGAACATGTCAGAGCACCTGGAGGAAACCCACGCTGACACGGGGAGAACATGTCAGAGCACCTGGAGGAAACCCACGCTGACACAGGGAGAACATGTCAGAGCACCTGGAGGAAACCCACGCTGACACAGGGAGAACATGTCAGAGCACCTGGAGGAAACCCACGCTGACACGGGGAGAACATGTCAGAGCACCTGGAGGAAACCCTCGCTGACACGGGGAGAACATGTCAGAGCACCTGGAGGAAACCCTCGCTGACACGGGGGGAGCATGTCAGAGCACCTTGAGGAAACCCACGCTGACACAGGGAGAACATGTCAGAGCACCTGGAGGAAACCCACGCTGACACAGGGAGAACCCTGGGGTGATATTGCTAACCACTGCGCCACCGTGCCGCCCCAGTACATCATATTTAATTTACATTTCCAACTGTTTAACTGATAATTAATCGGTCAGCATTCTTACTGTGGGTTAACAGTTAAAATGTAAATCATTCCCATCCCTACTCCAGCATGTCAACGCCAGTTCTGTCAGTTTGTCGTCTTCTCATCCGTATCAGCAGCACCAGACAATCGGGGTTACCTGAGGTCACAGGTCCTCTCCTGTCACTCATGTTCACACCTGAAACTCAGGTCATGATTTCCATTAAATGCTAATAAAAAAGATTAAAAAAAAGCTTCAAATCAAATCAAAGTTTATTTATAAAGCACTTTTAAAAACAACTGCAGTTGACCAAAGTGCTGTACAGAATAAAGAATGACACACACATATACAGCAATACAAAATGTACACAAATATAAAGCAGAATAAAACCAATAAGAACAATTACATACGTAAATGAAAATAAAGAATACTAAAATATTAAAACTACTACAAGCACCCAAAAGCCATTGAAAACATGTACATGTACAATCCTGTAAGACTGTAAAGCCAAACTCTTTTTTCATAAACATAACCACATGTGTTTGTTGTTGGCGGAAATAAAACATCAATTTGTGATTTATTTTGAAAGAGACTGTATCAAACTGTACATTTCCTGTGAAAACAGAAGTGTATTTTGAAAACAGACAATGCATGTAACAGGCTGAAGTTGACACGGCGTCCCAGAACGTCAACAACCAACACACCCAGGGTACCTTGGACGTTATATGTGGACGTGGAAAGTCCATGACCAAACGTGGACATGTGACGAGGTCACAGTGAGGATGTGTTGGTCATTAATATGTAAAGAAATGGTTTTATCCTCTCTTGTGAACAAGTTTCCGTTCCTTTACCTTTCAACAACACTGTGATTAATGCGTGGCTAGGTGAGGCACAAAAAACGCTTGCTTTCATTCAGGAAAAGATCATGTTTGGTTGAAAGTACCTGCTTTTGGTGGCACAATTCGGGCAGGAAACACAGTGACAGGTCCCATAAAAACAACTAGTTTTGTTGCTTGTTGGTCGCTTCACCACACCTACCTGCCAGCCCATTACTTGTCCACACATTTCCCACTCCCACAGGTCCACCGCACCATCTCATCAAGCTAACGCTGCTCACCTGTGGATCATTACCTCCTGTCACTATCAAGACTCCAGCTTCACAGACTCTCGTCTCCAGATTGTTGTTCGCCATATACTACGCACGACTTTCCAGCGTTTATACCCAGACTGCTTCCCAGTTGTCAGTCTCACCTGTCTCTGACTCTCCTGCTTTGTCTGTCACAGCCAAGAGCTGTGCTTCCATGTTCCTGGTTTCTGTTTGCCTGTTGCTGGTGGCAGTTTGGAGATGCCGTCACTCAGCTCTCCATTGTGAGTCTACCTGCTGACCTGCCTCTGGTTTCCTGTGCTGTGGACTGCTTTGCCGGGCCGCTGCACATTTCGCCTCTTTCGCTTCCCTCGTGTGTACTCCTGGTTCTGAATTCCCTGTTCGTCTGATGTTGCGTTCAGCCTGCTCCCTCACGGTGTTTGCTCTGTGTATGCGTCCTGAGGACACTGGCTACTCATCTGTTTTTGGATTCGACATTCCACGCCAAGAGTCCTGGACTGAACCTGCTTCTCAGGAAGCTTTGAACCCAGACACTGACTCTCCCTGTTGTTTCACCAGTCTGCTCACCTGTTAGTCTTCAACAGCGCTCTGCAGGTTGGCGTCTCTTCTAGGTGTCACACCATCCACCATCTCCTCCACCTCACAATGACAGGGTCAGCTCGTGTACTACGTCGCTTTAGAAATGAAGGGTTTACAAAACTGACAGGAAGTGCGGTTGACAAAGACAAACTTGAAGTTTTTAGATGCAAATTTATAAGGACAGGGTGTATGAAGATAAAAGTCACCACACTGTTGCACAAACAAACCTAAACAGGTCAGTGAAGAGATGCAAAGACAGAGAAGAAGAAGAAGAGTTTCTCCTGCTGCGGGCTGACACAGATACTGTCGGCATGAATCTGTGCAGCCGTGTCTCGCAGCCTGTGTGAGTGTTTTCTTAAGTCCAGAGGAGAGACGCTGCAGACGGCCTGAATATGAACAAGAGCTGATGATGGAGCCGTGCCAGGTTTTCCTACACCGCACGCTGAGAAAATTCCTGATCCGACTGCATCAAACCGAGAAAGTCAACATCAGCTGATGTGGAGCTGGCGGTGAGGAGGGAGCAGCTCTTTACACACACACACACACACACACACACACACACACACACACACACACACACACACACACACACACACTCGTCTTTGTGTGCTGTGCATCAGCCCTTACATCTGTCTCATTCTCATAAATGCAATATTCCAAGAACAGCTTGAGGGGATTTCTTTAAATTTGACATAAACGTCGACTTCGACTGAAGAAAAAACTGCGAGTGCAACACATCCTCACTGTGACCTCGTCACATGTCCACGTTTGGTCATGGACTTTCCACGTCCACATATGGCGTCCAAGGTACCCTGGGTGTGTTGGTTGTTGACGTTCTGGGACGCTGTGTCAACTTCAGCCTGTTACATGCATTGTCTGTTTTCAAAATACACTTCTGTTTTCACAGGAAATGTACAGTTTGCATACAGTCTCTTTCAAAATAAAAGCACTATGTTGATACAACGCAACAAATTTATGTTTTTTTTCCTTCAGCAACACACACATGTGGTTGGGTTTAGAATCTTACGAGACATGAATGCCACTCTCTCGGCTGAAAGTCGGTGTTTGTTGGACCCATCACTCCTCCCCGCCCCACTTGGACTTTCGCTGCCTTTTCTTTTGCCCATGTCCTGCTGCATTTTCCGCTGACGCTGCAGGGTGCCGTTAAACTAAAACAGCAACCAGCCGTGCAACTTGCCAGTGTTAAAAGACACCTTTTTCATTGGTTTCTGAAGCTGCAAGTCACTGTCCAAGCGCTGGATTTAGACGACTTCAGGTGAGACCTGGCTTGTGAGCGTGTGACATGTGCTTCGTTGTGTGTGGAGGGAAGCAGCTCTCTCTCGGGCGTCATGGTGAAGACCGCATGTTGCAGATAGTGATGATAGCAGTAGAATTAAGTGTCAACATGAGCTCATGGCTGCTGCTCAACCTCATGAAAAGGCCATGTTTGTTGTTTTGTGGTGAAGACTGCTATAAAGTATTTGTCGGTGAGCGGCACCAGAACGCCATCCTTCCGTCAGCCAAGTGGTCCGGACCACTAGCAGGTAGTTACCAGCTAATAACCAGCCAAGCTAAATTAATGCAAAGAAGCCAGCGCGTTCCCAAGCTATAGTTCGGAGCCGGTAAGCTGTCACTGAGAGAGGTAACACTAATCTGAAACTGTGCTGATTGTATCCATGTTTTCACTGACATGGATGGAGACTGTCAGAGACACCGGACTGGTGGGCAGAGGGGTATAACTGTAGTTTTTATTTTTCAAAGTAAGGCACTGACAAATATATTTTTTTAAAATGTATTTTAAAGGCTTTTCTCCACATCTAAGAAGCTGACATTGGGGAGATCTTCTGTTTCCCTCAGTTTTATTTCTGTCAAAGTTTAGATTGAGATGAAATAGAGAATAAATCTGTGGCGTCAAACTGTCTGTTAAAGTGTAGCTGAATGTCCAGCGGTGTCATCGAGACACATCAGAATGTTTGTATCAGACAGAGTGAATCAAAGGCTCTTGACTGATGAACTCCTTCATCTTCAAGCTCAGAGTGAGTTTTAAACTCACGTCACATTAACATCAGTAGATCTAGGGAGGGTCCGCAGCTGTTTACTGAGCTGCCTCATTTCACAAAGCAAAGAGCAGCTCCATCTAATGACATTTCCCTCAAACAAAGAGAGGACAGTGAGGCATCTGTCAGTAAACACAGGGCAGAGGGACACACGCTTCGGTTTTTACTGTCCTCACATCAGGATTAGATTTCAGATCAGGACCACTCTCCTCTCAGTACCAGCATCGTTTCAGCACTGAACCCAAAAGAATCTGGGACCGGCTGCACAAAACACCTTAAGTTTGATTCTTAGGGCTTAGTTTCTCCTTAGCTGAGGGGTTTACACAGTTGCACAGGACCCCTTAAAAGTTTCTTTAGTTATGGAAAAATGTTGAAAAAGATTTTAAAGCAGTAAAGTTTCCATGGAGACTGTTGGTTTGCTCGGACTCACATTTGTGACGCCTGTTATTGTCTCACAAAGTTGGCTTATAGTTAGATAGTGAACAGACGACAGGTCAGAGGAGGAAAAGATGAAACTTCTGTAGGAATACAGTCATAAAACACAAACTACAAAATAAATTTCATCCTCAAATACCAGAAAACAGAAAATGACTGTAAGGAAAATGAATTAAGTCAAATCTAAAGTATAAAATCTACCTTGCTTTGGTTGTTAAGGTCTTTGGTGCAACAGTTTAGGGATTCCTTAAATTTAAGACCAAAGACAAGGAGAAAACCATAAAAACTTCAGTGAAGATTTTAAGGAAACTTGTTCTTCAGGAGTGCCTGCCTTTAGCTTCGGGAATACAAGCTCAGTTTTCTACCAAAGTTTTTTTCAGCCGATGAAACAGGCACACAAGAACTTTTCCTTTGCTTTTCAATTAGCAAAGCTCACTGATTTCCTGATTTAGATTCTGATTAAAGAGGATGCAGACAATAAGTTTTTCTTGGTCTGTTTTGAGCCGCTGTGGTCGGGTGTCAAACGTTGAAGTTGAGGATAAAGTTTTTGTATTATAGCCTATTACACTGTTTTATTTAAGGGATGTAAAGAGGTCCTGTTCTGCTCCTTTTCAGGTTCATACCTTTATTTTGGGTTTCTGCTGCCGTCCATCGGAATCGCCTGTCTCTTTAAACCCCCTTCCAGAAAAAACCCAGTCTGCTCTGATTGGTCAGCGTTTCCTCCACATCTTGCTGCAGGTGGGGAATGACTATAACATATATATACAGTATATATTAATATATAATAAAATCTTCTCAACACAGCTGGGCATGTTCCTGCAGGAGTATGGTCCAAAATCAGTCGGCAACAAGATAACGCTTCCCTCACGAAGGACGTCTCAGGTCACCTCGGTGAGTAAGTGGCTTCCTTTGAGTCCCAAATCCCAGTTAACATTGTTAAGCACGTTAGCACCACTAACCAAGCTAACGGTGGTAACAGAGCTAATAGGAGGAAATAGTAACTTTCTTGGGGACTATTTTCAGTGGTGGATGAATACACACATTTGGCACTAGTGAGTGTTTGTGTTTGTGGGATTAAGTCTAGAGAAAATATGAAAAGTGAAGCGTATCACCAGAGTTAACTTGTACCATAAACAGGAAACAGTCGAGTCACTCTGAGCTGCTGGCCCCCACGCCGTGGACGTGGAGGTCAGAGAGAGTGGGAGGCTGTGCTGCAGGAGGAGGAGCTGACCTCACAGAGCAGAGCTGGTTATTCATTGACAGGATGCACCGCCGCCCTATAATGTGGGTTTACTTTTATACTACGATGACCAGAGACATACAGGGAGGCAGACAGCTGTGTGATATTTACCTCATTAACTTCACAAACAACAAGAAGGGTCAAAGGTCACGACACATGCTCAGGATGGAACAATACCAACATGCCAATATCCACTGAGTCTAAATGACGAGAGAAAAATGTCACCGAAGACACTAACGATGGATTTGTGTGGTGCTGCTTCTAAAACGCTGCAGGTATAATCCTTAAAGGAATAGTGGGGTTTTTGGGTACTTTTTCACATACAGTATGTGACCTACAGTAGATGTCAGTTGGCAGCTGGAGTCCGACACAGAAGCTTAGCAAGTTGTCCGTCTATGCTCTCATCAAAACCACCAGACTCCATTAAGAAAAGCAGTAATTTTAGCTCACTGAACACAGGAGCTGCTGGTCTACAGCTGCCTCAATCAGTTTGTTCATTTATGTTACTGAGTGACATTGATGAATCTGAATTAACCCTTTTAAAAGCCAAAGTCACACAATAACATGAACACACTAGCTGTTTGAGGCAGCAGTCGACCAGCAGCTCCTGTGTTCAGCTCTGTTAAATCACTGTTTTTCTCAATGGAGTCTGGCACTGAAGAGAGAGGTGTAGTGACCTGATTTCCCCTCTCACCCTCAACCAGAGCTACAGACTGTACCCTCTGCCTCAACATGTCAGGAGCTACACACTGATTACTGCAGGATACAGAAACTGTAATTTCAGCGTGTATAGAGGGGGCTGGGGTTTGCTTTGGTGTACCAGCTTCAAGGTAAACTGTGATATGAAAAGTGACAGTTATCGTACTGTGTACATTTGCTTATCCACGATTTAACTGGACAGAGAATCACACCTTTATTTTACTTATTTTCAAAACACTTTTTACACAACCCTCCATAAAAAAGGGTTCAAGTTTCAGTAATAAATTGTTCGTCCAAACAACAATAACAATTATGTTTTCATTCCTTTGAGGCTCATAGAGACGGTTATTGTACTGTGAAAATCTCATACCGCATGTTGTCACATCTAACTGGTGAATTAAGGGTTAATTTCAACCAAAGCAGAGTTAGTGACTGTTGGAACAGTGGAGAGATGAACCAAGATGGTTTGTGAGAATTTTATTTTGTGTCTGTTGACTTTGAAAGAGAAGTGTGTTTCATGATGATAAAATGACTGATTATTTAAATGGTGACGGTGATTTGGGGCTGTGTCTGGTTAAATAAAAAGGATCTTACTCTTTAACACAACAGTCTATCTCTGTAGGGCTCCTTTCATAATGTTGTCAGACACTTGGAATAAACCTGAACCTGTCAGTGACAGAAACAAACACTTCTAGTGGACGTACACTGACAGTGTGAACACAGTTACACTATAGTCTGTTTCGTGGCTGCACTGCTCTCGTCCAACCCTGGAGAAATCCCACAAACAGTTCTTCCAAATGGGAAAACAGAGTCCAGGTTGAAAAATACATCAGTTAATAATGGTGGACATTCTGGATAAAACGACCAGAGTCAGGCCCAGCTGTAAGGAACTCTCTTGATGTAGCTGCTGAGGTAAATATAATGTCTGCTCTCCTTCTGTGACTCACGACATGATCAACACGTCAGGTAAAAAGTTCCCGTGTGAACGACACTTAACATTTTTGTGATTCACACTTTGGTTGGGAGTGTGTGTTCATGACATCAGCAGAGCTGAATGGTATGAGGGACGTGCACTGACTAACCAGCGCTGTCTCGTAGGATAGAGGGAGTGTTGAAGTGGGAGATGACTGGGAGACCAACTGGTGGAGGACACTTCAAGTCTTCAAGAACTCTTAGTCAGTCATTACAGGAAGATTGCACCCAAAATCTGTTGAGTATCAAATACTCACCCACCTGTAAGCAGCGGTCAGACACTGGCCCAACGCTGGTCTGTGTGCTGCTAACTGGAACTGATTCTCAGCCCCACATTGTGAAATATTTCCCTGTACATCTACAGTTAATTACTGGGTCATTTTTGCAGTAAATTATTGTGAAACAACAGCTGTATACTGTGATCTCACTGTAGTTATGCCTGCATGTTAGGCCCAATCCCAATACCCCCCCTTGCCCAATACCCCTTGGACCTCAAAATGAAGCAACGAGGGGTAGGGGTTGGAACCTTTCCCTAGGAATTGGGACAGCACTCACTACGTCACTGCATCGGTTACGTTCATGCATACATAACTATTTTAAACAGGAAGCTGCGAGACATCTACATTTCCAACCGGCATCTACAGTGGAGTCTCCGGTTGAGTTCATCCTACCGATCGCGTTTGCCGCATTCATAATGCTTCGTTTGATGAACGACACATGACAGGGGACTTCTGCTAGCTAGCTAACCAGCTAACATTACGAGGCAGCATAGTCATGCTAGCTGGCGTGTTATCGTAATGTGAAAAGACCGACAATTTTGCAGAACAGGACAGATGACAGATGCCAGATAGTGCAAGCTAGCTAACAAGCAACCTAACGACGGTAACGTTAGCTTTGTATGTCTCAGCTCTCCTGACAGTGCGCCTGACGGATGTCGCCAACTCACCCGTGTGCTGCTACAGCGTTCCACGCAGAGAGCTGTGGACTGATTCTGTTCCCCGGGACTCTCTCTGTTGCCTCACCAGCCCGTTCGTCTCCCGTACCGTCTGTATACGGACTTTCTCACTGTTTACACTATGGTGGTTGCCGGTGGCGTCAGAAACTGCTGCCAACCAGTGCGTATCATTCAGCCCTGAAGAGTGTCTCGGTGCGTTGGTGTCAGACATCCACTGACTTGGCGGCAGTGTTTGATGAGTTCAGCTGGCTTCGTGTGTCGCTGTCTGACAGTTGTTGCCTGCGGCATTAGAAATGCCCGGGGCATATTATACCGACACAAAAGGTGCATCCATGCGTCGCTATCTGACGCAGAGATCACTGACAAATCCTCAAAGGGATAGTTTTGATATGTGACACGTTCAGTTGTTGCTGGCGACGTCAGAAATAGCTGCCGCCTGGGGCACATCACACCCCTGCAAAATGTGCCTGTGTGCGTCGCTATCTGACGCAGAGATCGCTGACAAAGCGTCGATATTTGACGAGTTCAGAGTTAGAACAGGCTGGAACAGGACACCACAGGAGTTCCACCTACCTATGATATTTCACAAAGTATATATGGTTGTCACTGTGCGTCAAACTAATCATTTATTATTTTACACACCTGGTTTGTGTCATGAGGGAAAATTTAGATTTTCATTCCCCGACATTTTTGCCTTTCAGTTCATCGTCAGCAGCAGAGTCGGAGAGGAAACGTGTGGTCACTGAGATTTTGTTTCATTATATTTTTGGTGTAATTTATTTATTATCCATCATCTGCAGCCGTGGACACACAAGCTTAGAAATGTCGGTATATCAGAGACCAGGAGAATCGAAGGTGACGAGGGGGAACATCTGGACCTCAAACCTGGTCCACAATCAGGTCCTTGTGGTTTTCGAGGGGCTCGAGGGTCCGTCTGATCATGGCCGCAGCACAGGGGGGTGGGGGCGGGGCTGGTGGTTAGGGTGAAGGGGGTGAGGAAGGAGGGGCGGGGGGGTGTTTTGTCTGTCTTTTAGTGACAGTGGTCCAATAATCTATTCATGGGGCTCCTCGAGGGAAAAGAGCCCAGCTGCTCTAATTTGAGAATAAAGAGGAGGCCACCTTTGTTCTGTCGCTCAGGCTCTATTTCATGAAGAAACATCAACCACCTCAACCGCCTCCCCCCTCCTCCCGTCAGCCCATCCCCCTCCTCCCATCAGCCCCTCCGCTGCCTCCTTTCATTCCTGCACTCCCCACGTTTGGATACTTCGCTCCAGATTTACATAATCTTTTGTCATGATCTCATCTTTTATTTTATACAGTGGGTTGCATTCTTTTAATTTCATATTTTCTGCTATCACCATCCACACATTTAGAGATCTGCCCTCTCTGCTGTCTTTATGTTTCTCAAATTATTATACAAATTAAATATTAAAAACAATCCATATTCTGTGTATCTGTCACCGTCTCTTGGTATTTTCTGTTTAACACGATCTCTCTGTTGGAACAGAAATATTATAAGGCTCATGACGTCTGCACTTAATAAGGTTTGTGTCATTTTTACATTTTTGATTTTTAAATAAATACCTGAATCTTATGAGTTTAATGTTACAGGCAGCTGCTGCAGAGGTACAAAAATACCTGGTGATAATGTTAAATGACGACGATGATGAGGATGATGGAGATTGTGGTCGTGATGAAGGTGCTGATGTGACATCATCAGGTGGTTATTTCGACAGTGACTGCAGGAATCTGTGGATGACACGAGACCCCGCAGAGGGCTTTTACTTTGAAAGTTCACTCTACACAGAGCACTGAAATAAAAACCTTCATTTATTCGTTTTACAGGTTTATTGTTTTTTGTTCAAGTCCCAAAAAATCATTTTTTCTAAATCTTGTGCACACAATATTAAAATTCTTTGTGCATAAATTATTTTAAATCGTTGGTTAAACTATTTTTAAAAGGTCTGACAGATTGTTTTAGAAATACTGTTTTTATTTTTTATTACTTGGCAATTAACTGGGCTCTGATTCTTACAGGAATAGGTCAGTTTTCTGGAGTGTGGTTATATGATCCTTATAGTCAGTGTATCACATACAGTAAATGTCAGTCGACACGCCCCCAGTTTGGAGAAGCAGGCTGGAGTCCCACACTAAAACAATCCACATCAGTTTAAGTGTACGCTATATCGAACAACACTATTGTCACTGATTTACTCACCGACAGACAGCGATTTACGACTGGGAACTGAAGCCGTGATATCGCTCTCTCTTCAAAGCCAGACTCCATTGAGAAAAACAGTGATTTAACCTCGCTGAACACGGGAGCTGCTGGTCGACTGCTGCCTCCATCAGTGTTCAGATTCTCCAAAGTCACACAATCACACAAACTAACAAACTGATCGAGGCAGCGATAGACTAACAGCTCGGGATTTGAGCGAGCCAAAATGACAGTGTTTGTTAACGGAGTCTGGTGGTTTGGACGAGAGCACAGAACTGGTTCAGAATTCAGCGGCCAGTATCATGACTGCACCTCCCTCTGTAGGTCACATCACTCCCATTCACTGGCTTCCTGTTGGATATCATGTCACTTTCAAGATTCTGCTTCTCACCTTATGTTGTGCCCACACTGGGTGCAAATAAATTACATATAAAGTCAGAGTAAGGACGAGATTAGACGTGCATTCCTACCGGGCAGCGCAATGATTCAGTGATTCAATGTCTGAGAGGCAGAGGATCGGTAGGAGCTAGGCATGGAGAAGGAGGAGGAGGAGGAGGAGAGCTAATTTAGGCAGTAAAGTTTTTACCTGTCAAGAAGAAGGCAGGCAACGTCAGCGTCCCTTTTAAAACCTTTCTCCTTCAGCAGCTCTCTCCACCTGGGAAAGGCTGCCCTGATGTTGACCCTCGTTTTTTGAATTCGCCGCTCACGTTGCCTTTTTGATTCCTTTTGCACTTTCTTGGCGACGAGGATTCCGTCTCCCGTGATCCTGCATGTGCATGACCCTGCATTATGCTCAAAAAGTGGATGCTGCAGTAGTGCCGAGGTCGTAGCGAAGCGCCTCTTGCTCCTCTTGCTCCTCTCCTTCGGCTCCTCAGTCACACAGCTGGCCTGGCTCTCAACGAAAACACTGTATGTCCCTCGCTGGCGGATGTATTCTCAAGATGGCGGAATGTTATGGAACCCCACAGACGACTCATCCGCATAATGTACAAACAAATCCGAAATTCTCCTTTCACGAGAATAAGTCAGATTATTGGAGGAGGCGATGATGCACCAGTAATGACATGTTTATGAATGCAGACATTGACTTTTGCCAATAAACAGCTGAAAATGTTTCACACTGTCCCTTTAAACAGAAGAAGCATATTTAGAGTTTGTGTGTTGAATGAAAAGAAAATATTTTGGGTTTGGTGGATTTTTTTTGACACTTCGGAGCCTCCGTACCGGTCGCATCACTACTGAGGAAGCTCCAGACAGAGTGAGACATACCTGCAGTATTTGGGTAATAATTCAAACATCCTCAGCTCTGACTCTTCTTCTGCTGTTTCTATAATTATCATTCAGGCGTTAAACTCCTCTCATGTCAGTTTTGGGGGTTTTGGCCTCCATGTGTGAAGCCACTTCTGCACCTCTGTGTCAACTGACTGTAAACAAACCGCTGCGCATTAATATTCAGCAGCGGGCGGGGTTAGTGTTCAGACCCCGCCCCTCGTCGGTGGATATTACCCAGCCTCCTCCGGGGGCTCGTCAAAGCGCTGTCCGTGTTTCAGCTGCAGTCAGTCGGTGTGCACGCGGCACTCGGTGGGAGTATCCAGAGAAAAGGAGCCGGACTGAAGCAGACAAAAGGTTCCGGTGCAGGACCGAGGCAGGACGGCTCCTGCTTCCTGTCGTGGAGATATCTGGAGGGAGAGACGCTGCAGCTGTGCATGTCCCATCCGGAGGGCTTCAAACCCGGAGCGGAGGGTCGCACCTACCATCACTGAGCCCCGACAGCCGCCAGGCAGCAGCCCGCCGCCGGCATGACCCTCACACGGAGCTCCGTCCTCCTCCGCGCCGCCTTCAGCCTGCAGCTCCTGCTGCTCTCCGCCCGCATCCAGGTACCAGAGTCTGGTTCAGCCTGCAGCCTGCAGCCTGCACAGCTCTCAGGGTCTGCACGACATTATATTGATTAATGCTTTTTCATAAATCAGCTGTTCCACAAAGTTTAGGAAAAGTTGTGTCAAGTCAAAGTGAGCTGAAACATTTGGGCTTTGAATAGTTCCTCTCGATATTATCTTTAACTGCAGCTGCTGAAACTTTGAAGAGAACTTTGAACACAGCTTTAAAAAGTCCTGTGAATGTGTCGATGCTCGTCAGGCTGCTCTCACACTGAACCAACACCAGTCACGTTCATGGTTGCAGTGATACACCGGTTTAAAGGTGCACTGTGATAGAAAAGTTGATGCTTATCAAACTGTGTAGCTACATTTACATTTATTTATCTGCAGTGTTGGGGATAGAAAATGTATCTGGACGGAAAGTCTCCTTTTATTGAGTTATTTTCTCAGGAGAGACTTTGCACACAAACATGCATCAACAAAATGGTTTTTAATTTTAATTTGGTTTGTTTATCCAACAATAACCCTCCTGTTTTCATTCCTCATTCTGACTGATGAGAGTATAAACACCATGATACACTGCAGCCTGCAGCCCTGCACATGATGGATGTGAACTCATTTGGATTCCAGTGATTTTCAAGTTTATGAAAGTTTCAGTTAAACATTCATAAATGCTCATTCTTGATAACTGGGGCAAAACCTATTAATTATTTATGCAGTTTTTGATTTGCTCTCTTCGGTAATGCTGGGAAATGATACATATATGTGTGTGTGTGTGTGTGTGTGTATAATATATATATGAAATGAAGTCTTTAATGTTTGAAGGCTTGGTAAATGGCATCCATAAATTATTTTCTGGGCACACATGAATACAAGGCACATATTTGTATGGAGGTGGACTCCAGTACATAAAAACAATAATAATTATGATAATTATAATAATAGATAAGTCTGGAAGGGAAGAGAAGGAAACTAACAAACAATGACATGTCACACACGTGTCCTCATACGTCACTCTGCAGTGTCACGCAGTCACAGAGCAGGTTCATCATCATGTAGGACTTTATTCTGTGTTGGTATGAGTCCATAACCATGCTCTACTGAGCAAACATTCATTAGATGTTATTTCAGCCACTGCATTAATTCATTCTTTCAATTAACACATTTTTGATAGTTTGAAGTTGTGAATTTTGGTCAGGCTGTTTCCTGAAACAGGGCAGGTTTTACAAGTTAAAAAATAAAAGCAGATAGAAAATATTTTTTTTGAAATCATATTTATTTGATCTACTTAAATCCATTAAAACAGAATCAGTGACTTTTTTTTCCTTTTTTATTTGGCAGGACATGATTTGTCCTGAGTGTGATTCACATGCAGGTGAACTGTGCTCAAATAAATGTCTTTAATGGGTTTGATGCTTTACAAACCAGATGTTGCTTTAGCTCCTCCGTCTGCTCTGACAGAAGTGATTCAGGGGTTTAACTTTGAATTGAGACTTTAGTTGAGAAATTTAAGAGACCATTAATAAATAGATTTGTCTTTTTGAACAGGACTCTCACTCTGTAAGGATCAGGGATGCACGATATTGGATATTTTGCCAACATATAACAACTTATTTGGCTGATAACTGATATCTATATATCCACTTTTTTCCCCACCTAATTTCAGTGATCATCATCAAGTCTCTTCTGTAGTGGAATTAACATCATATTATACATACATACTCTCAGTGTGACGGCCACCAGCAGATGGAGACATGAAATACTGTTCAGTGTGTGTGACATTCATTCATTGCGCACAATAAGAAAAAGCATGTTGGCAGATGCTGATGATGTGCCGATACTACCGTGCATCTCTATTAAGGATGTAGACTCCATTTGATTTTGTCTGTTTTGGGCTCGTGCACTGCAGTGACCACAAACTGCTGTTAATCAAGGTTTTCAGTTTGTTCATCGACTTTAATCATTTTTATTGATGTGACACAGAGCAGACAGACTGACCTGTGCTCGAGTTTGGAGGACGTGAGACAGCAGTCTACATCTTTGCACAGGAAGTAGGTGATGGACTGTGTTGTTTTCTGATGGTAGTTGTGTCGAGCTCAGTGTGTTCAGTGTTGGTTGTGTTTTTCAGCGGAGCGGGTTTAGCGTTAGCTCGGTCGTCAGTGGCTAACGCTACCTCTGGATGGTGGCCTGTGAGGGGACACGTTCGTAGTATTCCCACAGCATATTATTCTCATAAGACACTGCTGTAAATCACGTGTGTCGTATCCAAGTCCTCCTTCTGTGTTAAAAAAATCCCAAATAAGTCCAGACGTTTGATTTTCTGTCTCGGTGCCTCCATCTTTGTTTTGATGAACTTCCTGCCAAACGCCGCTGCCTGAGACCTCTGCTGACCTCACCTGGGAACAAATCATCAGCACCATCTAGTGGACAGGAAAAGACATTGATTTTTATTATTCCAGCACCAAAACTTGTATCAAAATGTGTATTTGCAAAAATGAATAATGTGTATGATAAAGACTGATACTTGGCGTCCGTGTATTGATACGTCATCGCCATGCAATAATATGCTGCATAGATGTTTTTACCCACAGCCCTGGTTTTCTAAAGTTAAACTGTTGAATATATTTGGTCTTCAAACTTTCTCACAATTCACATTTAAGAACCTGGAGTGATTAAGTGCTGTCTGAAATGTTTTATTTTGATCCTTTGGGCCACTGTAGAATCACTTTTGTAGTTTCAGTGTAAGATAATCACCGTTCTGTACGGCTGAGTCTTGGTGCTTTATTTGTTCCTCTACCTGCTGTGAACTCACCTGTCGATCCTCTCCGCAGGTCTCTTCAGCTTCAGGACACTTTGAGCTTCAGATCTTGTCGATGCAGAACGTTAACGGGCAGCTGCAGACCGGCGCCTGCTGTGACGGACCCCGGGATGCGACGGATCAGCGATGCACGGCTGACGAATGCGACACTTACTTCCGGGTGTGTCTGAAGGAGTACCAGCTGAAGGTTTCCTCGGCCGGGCCCTGCAGCTTCGGTATCGCCACCACGCCTGTGCTCGGTGGGAATACCTTTTCTTTACGCAACGCCAAGAGTGACAAAGACAGGATTGTGTTGCCGTTCAGCTTCGCTTGGCCGGTGAGTTTCACAATTCTATTGTTCACTGATGTCGTGTTTTGGTTGTGTTCCAGTTTTTACTGCTTCTTTCTCCAGATGTCCAGCTGTTGGACTAAAGTTTGGATCAGAGCCGAATCAGCATCAGGATGTTTAAATAGGTCGTTGGTTGCTGTCTGGTATTTTTAGACAGATGATGTTTTCTGTTGCCGGGTAAGGAAGTTGTGGAATGGAGGGTTGCCTTGCCTTTAAGCCGGCATCAGAGGTATGAAAACAATGTCTGTATAAAGAGGACACTAGGCAGGACAGGACCATGCGCAGGACAGGTGTGACATTTTGACAAAGTGTTATGTGTGCGACCCACTGCTGAGGATTTAAACAGTGGCTGCTAGCAGTTAGCAGCTAACTCGGAGGAGAAGAACAGCGACTGAAAATGTCGGCACAGACTTATCACCGACTCTGTTAATATTCTATCATCTTAAATTAATTAAAAAAATACTTATTTTTCATATCATCAAGGATGTTATTATCGCAAAAATACCCTGATATTATTTTAGGGCCATGTCGTCGACCTGTAATATATTCCAACAGTGCTGCTAATGAACGTTCCAGACTGTGACCTGCAGACCTGTAACATCTCTATTGATCGGTGCACGAGTCAACCTATAAAGTTAAAATTGAATTTAATTACAACACATTTTGATCTCGTGTGTGAGTGTGTAAGTTGTAATTTAAGAGTCTGAGTCATGAAGTTGATCTATAAGTAATAATTATCAGTTATTATCTGACAGTATTTGCTGGCTGAGTCATGAATGTGTCGGCTTGGACTGATGGGTCTGCCTCCTGTTTATTTCCCTGCTTGGGAATGAGCAGCAGATTTGGAGCTGGTTGTCGCTCGAATCGTCTTCGGGGTTGGTCTGCTCTGAGTCCAGATCCCTGTGGTGCTCAGCAGACACTGGCTGAGGTCTCATGTGCTCATCAGTGGCTGCTGTGGTTTCCTGCCTGGAACTACAAACAAGAACAAACTGCTCCAGTCGAGCCGCTGCCGTCAGGAGCGGCACCAGCAGGCCGAGGGCGCAGAGTGTTTCTTCTTCTTTTTCTCCTGAGTTGTTGTGGTAGTTATCTGCCCTGACCTCTCAGCGTGGGGAGGAGTGGGGGGGTAAAGGGCCGGCTGCAGGACATTCCTGCTGCTGACCCTGGTAACCCGCATGTTAAATGAAGCTGTCGCGGTCGTCGGGCAGGATGAGGGTTCTGTTGTTGTTTTTTGTCTCTAAACTGGCAGGACCGACCCAAACAGCCTCTCTGTGTGCGTCAGTCGTGTTTATTGGAGCTGTGATGGCGGCTCAGTTTGTGTAAAGTCATGCCAAACCTGCGGCATTTCACCCGAGACTCCACTCACTTAATCCGCCCTCCTCCTCTCCTGCAGTAGTTTCTTATGTGTTTCACAGAGCTCCCTCCTGCCCTCTTTTTTTGTTTTTCTCTTTGTGTTTTGCTGTCTCGTCCTCTCTGAAGCTTTTTTCAGTTTCATCCTTTCTCTGTTTTTCTTTGGTTTGTATTAGCAGAGTGCTGTGGGAACAATGGGCAGGGCCCTGGCTGGGCTGCAGCCGGGGTTTATTGGACAATGCTGGGGGTGGAGGGTCGGGACTGGAGGGTGGAGGGAGGGACGATGTGTGAGACGTGGTGGAGGTGGTATTGAAACAGGAAAACAGCAACCAGAGCAAAGTTAGTGATGCAACTCACCGGCGTGACATAAATTACTATATAAATAGGATTCAGTCGAAACGGTGCAAAGTTTTCCTGATGATGGTGCTAGAGGAAACTTCATCCTCTGTGGAGCAGGAAGGAGATCGAGGCATTTCTGACACTTTGATTTTGTGCAAAAGCTGATTCATAGGATGAGTTAACTATGTAGAGGGGGAACATTTGCCCAGGTGGTGGCGCTAGAGGAAACCTTAAAAGGTCATCAAAAACATGAACTGTTCATCCTCTGAGGAGCAGGAAGGAGATTGAGGCATTTCTGACCTTTTGTTTTTGTGCAGCTGATTCCGAGGACGACAAGTTTCTTGTGTAGAGAGGGAACTTTTGCACTGAGGGTGGCGCTAGAGGAAAGGTCAGGAGGTCACCAAAGGGAAACGATGAATATTCACAGCTGATTTTATTTTTATCATGTGACCAGCATGTGTTGAGATGTTTTGCTCTGAAGCAAAAGTCAGATAACGGAGTTAAACCCTGGTTAAAGATGGGGTTTGTGTTGGAACAGATGATGTCTTATACGACCACACACACGCGATGGTTGACTGGTTGCCCAACAGTCAGTGTCTGAAAACAAAATGATCTGCCAGGAAAAAGTTATCTGAATTTTAGTCCAGAATAATAATCTGTCATTTGAATAGAGTCACAGTCCTAATTAAGAATAATAAATAAACATTATTAATCGATCAGATACTTTGTAAAAAGATGATTTTATAGATTCAGTCCCTGCAGGTCTTTTGCAATCAAACGGGGGTTTGATTTGCCTTTCTAACAATCATACAAACATTGCTCTCCTTATAAAACCACTGTGGTTTGAGCTGAAGGCAAACTTACATTTTTACAGTATCCAAAAATACCAACAAGCTCAGATCAAAGCCTGAATAATAAAAAGGCTTTGGACACATTTTATTGACATTTAGAGTTCAGCCTTCGGCTCCATGTTGATGCGAAACTAAAGGTTGACAGCAGCCACAGATTTGTCCTCCTCAGTCTCGTTCTTACATCTTCACTCTGTTGTGACCATGACTTTTACAAAGAAAGGAAAAGAGCGAGGGAAGCATGGAGAGAAATCTGTCTGCATTTTCCGACCGATAGCTGCCCAGCTGTGAATTATGTTTCTTTTACGTGCCAGGCTCAGAGGAGTCCAGACGTGGCTCCGCTAGTCAACCAAACATGGACATTTCTGGTGACCAGAGTCCCACTGCTGACGGACGCTGGAAACATCCAGTTGCTCCTTTATTATTTTCCCATCCACCCTCTCTTGCTTTTTTCCCTCCTCACTTCCTTTTCTCCATCCCTGTAGTTCCCGTCAAAGTCATGACAGTTGGATCTTTGTCACGGTCATTGTTGTGTGTTGACACGGTCCAGACTTCTCAGAACGATCAACCGGTTCATCAACAAAGACACGAGGCTCTCGAGTCTCTGCTGGTTCTTTTCCAACAGAAATGAAGTAAAACTAAATCCATCTGAGAACTGATGGGATCGTCTGCAAACTGTCTCAGTTTTATTAAAGTCCGTCACATGTAAGAGTCTTTTTTAACATGTACGAAAATCAGTGCATAGATAAAAGGAATTAATGCAAAGAAAGTTCAAAGATTTTTGTAAAAAACAAATGTCACAATCTGGCGGGAACAGATCCTTACAACAGCCCTGATTTAAATGGACACAGATCGATGCGATGAAACTGCAGTGACAGAGTTTTTTGTTTTATCAAGAAAATAAGAAGCCAGTGATGGTGAATAATGTCAAATATAAACCATGAATATTTAGCACAAAACTCTCAGCAGCTTCTCCACTGTGTTTCTGCTCTTCTCTCTTTAATATCGTATTATCAGTTTAATCTGAATGCGGCCTCACACCCAACGACTTTACACCATTTCTCTGTCGCAGACACATTTCCAGTGTTGCCGTGTTAATGAGTGAAAATGTTTATTAGTTTTAGTCACATTTTGGTCACTTCTGAAAGACATCTAGTTTTAGTCGAAGAAAATTCAAAACCTGTTAGTGAACGTAAATTCAAAATGTTTCAGTGGGCAAAAAGTCAAAGCATGGCTCCAACTCGAACCCACAATCGCAGGTTTCAGCAACAACCGACCAGTTCAACTCCACCTCGATTAAAGTTGGGTACGTTTTTCTCCTGTCAGTTTCTTCCCTCATCAAAATGAGGGAGTAGAAGGAGGTAGACCCTGTGGCTGCCACTCGGATCCTCAGACAGCACCATCACTCCCACTCATAGACTCAAGTATGTGCATCAGGGATTGTGACATCTAGTCCTAAACTGAACTGTTGGCGTTACGCTGGGTATTGTGATTAAAATATATTGTGATTTATTATCGTTTTTTCATCTGTAAATTATGTCCCCAAAGGAAAACTTTGTCAACATCAACAGGTTTATCAAATAGAATAAAGTAGTTAGTTTGTTTATCTCACCTCAGTCATTTTTATTGCAGAAAAATGTCTGAAAAAGCAACTGATTGAATTGACCTATGGCTAAGCCCCGCCCCCTCCACTCACTCAGACAAACTATCAACACTCAGTGACGGCGCTATGGCAGGTGTCACAGTACACGGCATTTCACAGGAGGCAGTTGATGATTTTTGGGGACATAACGATCAGATGTCATTAGCCATGTTTCCATCAGCCTGTTTAGATGCGCATCTAGAAGTATCGGATCAGAAAATTATGATGGAAACGCCACAATTCGAATTAAAACCTCCTGATTCGCACAAACTAAAATGGGCTCGCTTTAGCTGGGTTTTGGTTGATTTGAAAAAATGTTGATTCGCAAAATGGGGGATGGAAACAGTTATGTTCAAATTAAGTCTGACGCAGTGCACCTCTCTCCATGGTGATATCCACACTCCAGGTCGGGAAGGCGGTGATGCATTTACAAGCTGGTTGCCAACCGCCAGAAAACGTAGAAGAAGAATGCGAGACTTGCTTTGTTTCCGGTTCTGCGGAAAACTTGCACGAGTTTGTAGGATTCGTATTTCTTTTAATGCACATTTCCCAATGATTTGAATCACTGTTTGATGGAAACACAGCTAGTGTACGCTTGTGAAGCGCATCTGGTTGCCGTCACCATCAAAGACAACAAGTTAAAGTGCCACTGAAGTTAAGGTTTTTGGCTCAGAATATGAGAAAAGGATAACGGCCTTTTTACCATCTTTACCAAGAGTGTCTCTGCGTTAGTTTGGTGCTACAGTATTTACACTGAATCATTCAGCATAACGTTTGCCAACCTTTGTTATCTCTGCCATTACAGATAAGTTAATGAAGCTAAGCTCCAGAAGTTAACGTTAGCTTAACTAGAGCCCTTTGGACAACAGCTAACAATGATGTACCATCACCAAAGTACAAAACTAGAACAAAACAGGCTAATGAACTCCCAGCAAACAAGGTGACATGATGAACAACGCAGCTAGGAGCTAACGTTAGGCTAACTTTAGCTAACGTTAGCTAGAGATGTTAAAGATAACTTTATATTTCTTTCCAGCAAAGTGACAATATGTTGCCTCAAACACAATGTTGACTTACCTTAGAACAGATGTAGACATCATTGTTAATCTTATTCACGTTGAGTTGATGTTGTGGTCTAACGTTACCACACAACTTTATCCAAAGGAGACACTTTTCTGGCTTGAGATGTGGTTTAAAGTGTAAAAACACACCTGGTCGCCAGCCTCTCAGGATACCTTGTGTCAGAGCTGCATGTACCCCATGCACACCGCTTGACCATTTTTAAACTGCAAACCTCAGAAAAAGCTCATAAAACCGAACAAACTGACTTTCTGTGATGCATTTCAATGGACGTCCAGGCAGAGGATGTGCCAGTGTGTGGGGATGGATATACGCACTGTGATTGGCTCATCGTGTTTGAGGGCGGGGCTTAGCCACAGGTCAGCTGTTCCAGTAGGCTACCTGACGTTTAATTTGTATTTGTAATATTAAGGGTTTATAAAATAAACAAATTGATCCTTGGTGTCTGTGTGACGATTAGATGTTGCCACACAAAAATATCACAATACCGCGCTGTATCGATTTCCCCTCACTCCTTCTTGTGTGTGTGACTGAAAACATGGTCTGCAGATGTCAGTGTGTCAAACTTTAGTCTTTTCAGAGTCCTGCAGTGTATGTCAGGTATAAAGTGTTCCTCCTCTGCCGTGGATCCCCTCAGGGAGTACTGAATGTTCCAGATTCTTTCTGTGAGAGGTCAGCGATGCCTGAACAGCATCTCCTTCTCATCATGTTGTCGGTCAGCCTGGACGAGGCGTCCGATAAACCACCAAACAGAACATAAACAGAGGAAGTTTTTTTCTTCTTGGGCTGCAGTTTGAGTTCGGAGCTCTCCTCCTCCCTCCTCCCTCCTCCCTGCCTGGACCTGCCTCCACATGTCGCCTGGCTCTGCCTGCTCACAAACTATTTTCCCACAGCCAGCCTGCAGCCAGAGAAAGCAGTTCCACCTCCTCAATCAAACAATCAAAGGGACGGGGAGTGATGGGAAATCACCAACGAATGCTGGTAGATGTTTTGGCAAGAAGTGAGCGGAACCTGTTGGCAGGTAACCAGCTGTCAGGTTCTCCTCCTCGCCCTCGCCTTAAAATCTAATTAGCTGCTAAAATGCTTCGAGGTGCCACCCACTGCGTTCGGTGGGTTTATTTTTCCTGCGGGGTCGGGACGCATCAGCCCGACGCCCAGATCCTGTTTCAGCCAGAGAAGTGACGCAAGGATGTTGCAAGAGTTGTTCAGAGCACGTTAGCTCGGTTCTGCATTAGTGACAGTTATGTGGCGTCGGGGTAAACAGCGCCGCGGTACACTGGAGACATGGCGCTCTGTGTGGAGCCGCTGAGGACCAATCAGGAGGGCTTTCACAGATTTGTAGCACTGAAGTTGAGTTTGTTACTTTCTGCTTCTAATTCTTGTCGGTAAGAAAAGAAAATATGTTGAAAGCACAAAGCAGCTTTATTTCAGCAGCCAGAAGTGTAAATGATAAATAAAGAAGACGTGGTTTGATTATTGTTGGTGTCGCGGTCAATAAAGAACACTTTAACTCTTTTCCCCATAATGACGACATTTGACCCACATTTTTCTTCATCTGCCTTTTTCCCATGATGGAAACCAGACGATGACAACCTAAAAATAGATCTTGATAGTAAAAACTAAGACGAAATCTATGTTTGATTTTCGTTGATGAGACGTGATGAAAATGTTCGTGGTGGACTCTCGGACATTGAAAGCCGAGAACGGCCGTGCTTGTAATGATCTTCAGATGCCTGATGAGCGACAGGCTGGTAAACTCCAGTAAATAGTCTGCACCAGGATGTTTGGGTTGGTGCGAGATGTGAGCTGTAATTCAGCAGTAAATAATCATCAGGATCTAACTTTTAACAAGTTTTTATTTGTCAGAAGTTGTGAAGTCTTGTCTGGGACGAGGCTGTTTTCTGCCACAGGGCAAGTTTAAAGTTTAAATATTCAGTAAATCATATTTATTTCATACATATAAATCTTTTCAAAATAATGTTTCACCCCAGAAGTGAAGTTAATGTGTTGATAAGTTGTAATTTTAAGGGTTTTTGGCAGGACGTGATCGTCAGAGAGACAAAGAAGACAAACGGTAAAATTATCAACCAAGTTCTCAGTCGTAAACATGGATCACAGTTTACAGACTCACTTCCTGTTTCTGCTCTGACCTGCTGTATTACTGTCGCTGTGTGCAAACCGTGCAGGCTTGTGGGTGATATTTCAGGTGAGGTTTGTTTGCCACCTGGCTGATGGTCTGACCGCTCGGGTTTCTTCTTCTTCTAAGTGACGTTCTCAGATCTCAGATATTAATGTTGTTATTACTCAGAGACGAGTTGTGATGAACTGGAATTATCCTTTAACAAAGTCTTATAAATTCAGGAGCAGTTTTTGAGGAAGTGGACGTGAACGCTGAACTAACAGTGTTGTTGGCTGCGAACATGTTGCTGAGTGCGGCTGCTCGCTCGCCAAAGATGGAGGCTAAATACAAAGCTGTTCCTCGTGTGTGCTGGTGTGTGTGTTTCCATCTTCAGCGGAGTCAGAGAAGACAGGAACCTGAATGATCCCCTGTGTGATGTTTGTTATGGCTCATTATGCTCCAATAATCCTGTCAGCTGCTCTGAGCGCTCGATAACCCGACATCACAGCCCGAGCTGACCACTAATCTGTGAACGACACGGAGCGCCTGTGGTTTCCTGCAGGGCTGAGTGTCGGTGGAGGAGAGTTTGTCTAGCTGCTGTGGATCTACGCCAACATCAGCAGGGTTCCACAAATGTGGACGGGATGATGGGAGACCACCGAAGTTGAAGTTCAGGCACATTTAAACGCAAGTTTTATATCAAAGAGCGTGATACGACATGGACGCCGCAACAAACCAGGAACTCATCACATCACCGGGTTTCTAGTGTTTCCACGCTGAGTCGGCTCTGTGGCGGGTTTCCCACCGCGGTTTGGATGGTGGTCGGCTGTCACACAGGACTGACATTAGCAGGAGAGCTGACTCGCAGTGATTTTGTGTCTGTGTTGAAAATACTTTGTTTTGTCTTGAAGGTCCAGCTGCAGAGCTCCATGCTCAGGCCCACCTCCACCGTCAGACCCTGTACGGTCCCCAGCTCGGAGCAGGAAGTCTGAAATTGTGCTAATGCTAATTTGTTAGCAAACTAACATTAATGTTAGCTTACATTATTACATTAAGCTTTTTGAAATTTTTTCAAGCTTGTTTGAATTCTTTACATCATGGTTCACGAGTTACCAAAAATCAGACGAAGCAGGATTAAAACTTCAAAAGAACAAGCTGAATGTGATAATTTAGGCTAACATTAATGCTAGTTAGCTAACAACATTAGCATAGCTAGCTGATATGAGCAAACTCCTGAGGTTTTAGGCATGCCAGCTGTTAGGAAATATAAGCCAAGGTTAGTATTTGTGGAGACATCCACGTATAATATTATCTAAACGGAAGTAACAACAGATGACTTTTCAATATGCTAGCTATTGCTGGCAATACGACCTCAAATCAATATCACGATTAACTGAACATTTGACCTCGGTAACGATTAATGAAGGTTTAGTTTGTGTTTTTTGCCCTCTGAGTTCGCAGACAATGTTTGTGCTGTAAATATTCTCGACTGTTGAAGCTGGGCTGGCTGTGGTCGGCCAGATGTCAGCGCTACCCGCTCGAGTGCGGGCGGCTCCTGAGAAGGTCCATCTCCGGTGTGGCTTGGCGTGGCACAGCGCGTCTAAACTGGCAGTGGAAACACAAATCGGTGTTGGCTTTACTCAGTGTGGCCAAGAGTGACAATGGAAAAAGGGGGTGAGATGCTCTGGCTTCATGGGCGGATCATGAGACAATGGGCCCCTGGGCACAGATATGCAAAGGGCCCCACCACCCCTTCTACACAAGAGCAAGACACACAGTTTGTGGTGGTTTAGTGTCCTTTGTGTGTCTCCCTGGTTGGTGCACGTGAAGGTGAGGGGGCCCCATGACATATTGGCCCCTTGGCCTGTGCCCAGTAGGCTTGTTCAGTCATCCATCCATGTCGTGCCTTCAGATCATACTGCAGACGTGAGGGAACATGTTTGTTTGTCCAGGTTATTACTTTAGATGCAGATGTTGGAAGACTGTGTAAGGGACAGTGTTTGGAAACCCAATAATTTGCATATAACTGATGAAAATTCATAAATAAAAAAATAATAAAAATAAAAAAACTACGTAATGAGCCATGTATTTATTTGTTATTTATTTATTTATTCTTTGATGTATTCATGGACCTAATTATCTATTTATTTATCTCATAATTCTCATCGGCAGTCACCAGGTTATTTCTCTCTTCCAAACCTTACTGGGACTCATAAATGGACATCTTTAAGTAGATTCTGTGCCACCACTCCCTGAGGGCCTGGGCCGTCAGAGCGCTCTTTTCAAAGCGCTGTGTCTTAACCGCAAACTAACCTAAACCTCATCCTAACCTGAACCCTTCAACCAAGTCTTAACCCTCAGACAGGCCTTTGAAAAATTGAGGACCTGCCAAAATGTGCTCTGTTTATAAAATACATTTTCTCGTCCTCACTACATAGCATGTACAAGTACACACACACACACGCAGACACACACACAAGCTCTGGGCTGTGTGTCATTCGATAGCGGTGAGAGCGATTGTGGCCTTAAGCGAGACAAAGAGTTTCAAAGTGATCTGAATTAATCACACACACACACACACACACACACACACACACACACACACACACTCTTGAAGAGACGTCAGGATGTTTCAGTGACTCCTGAAAATTTTGTTTCCTGTGTTTGTCATTTAAAACATGATCTGTTAGTGTTCATTAAAGTTCTTTTTTGGAGAGGAGAATTAAAACTGATTGCCAGTGTTGAAGTTACTTAAAATATATAAAATAATCGTTTCAGCTGTGTCGGCTCTCGCTCAATATGTTCGTTTGCCTCTGTGTGAAATCTTACGTGTATTCTGCGTTCCATGCTGTGAATGTTTCGTTTTTATTTTCCCTGTTCGTCTGTTTCCGTCATATCATCATATTTAATTGTCTTGAATTAAATCCAGTCAGAGATCAGCTTTAATGTTCTCTGCACATGTCGGGAATAATTCATCGTTTTATGACATTGTCTCAGTGACATCTGATAAGTATCCAAAATGTTTAAGCTGTAAAAACGTTGAATCAAAAAGCAGCAGATTGTTTTTTTGATTTGATAAAATGTTTGATTGATTTTCTCTCTGCCTGTCTTTGTGTGCAGCGGTCGTACACGTTGATCGTGGAAGCCTTGGACTTCAACAATGACTCGTCCTCCGGCAGTGAGTATCATCATCATCATCATCATCTTCATCATCCTGCATCGCTCCTCTCTGCTCTGTTTCCCACCGACACAAACTCGACCTTTGACCTGAGAGCTCTGTGCTGAACAAACCTTGAATCCATAGAGACGTCACGTGTGTGTGAAAGCGGATCAGCTTCGTTCAGACTCAAAGGTTTCGTAGAAAAGTCCAGATGATGAGTGAAGATCTTGGACTTGATGGACGGGGATCAATATTATCCATCAAATTATAGACGAGTCTTTGATTTGTGTGTTTCAGACCAGCAGTGGTCGAGACTGATGATCCTGAGTTATATTTTCAGCTCAGTTCTGAACATGTGACGAGTCTATATGAACACAGAATTTTTTTGCAAATACTTAAATTATGAAATGACATTTTACAGTTTGCTCAAATTAAATTGTTCTTTGTGTGCGGCGCACTGGTAGTCCAGTGGTTGAACCTCAACACTGCACCGTCCCTGGTTTGATTCCAGCATGTCGCACCCCTCCATCTCTCCTTATTACCTGTCTGCCTCTTCACTGTCGACTTTCGCAGAAACACCAAAATACCAGCAAACCCTTCAAATTAAATCAAGTTTATTTGTCAAGCCCATTTAAAAACGACCACAGTGACCAAAGTGCTGCACAACATAAAAGAACAACACACAAATATAATGCAATAAAACATGTACACAAACATAAAACTGAATCAGTCAGAACAATTACAAAGGTAAAAAGATTATAAAGTACTAAAATATTAAAACTACTAACAACAACCAAAGGCTACTGGAAACATGTAGGTTTTAATATTTGTCTTAAAAGTGTCAGTGGAGGGGGAGCTGATTCCAAAGCTCTGAGCAGCTAAATCGTTTTAAAAATAATTTTCTTGATAGTGTTTTTTCTTCACATATATTCTAAATCTTTATATTTTATTCAAGATAATCGATCGAAATGACGTCCCACGCTCAAACTCAGTACAGTATTATGGTTTATAGACTGACATAGCTGTTTAGCTTAGCTTGTACAGATTTTACAGACAGAGAGATTGTTGTGTGCATGATCTTGTTTAATAGATCTAAAATAAGATCCATAAAAGAGACTGGACATTCATTCTCTTTGCAGCAGATAGCGAAGGTTTCTGTCTTCCCCGTCACCACATCATGACCTGAAGTTACCTTATGTGTGATTTCACTGGAATTACACCAGAATGTCCCTTTAATGGCAGCAAGTCTGTTTATTTATCGATCTGAAATAAACACCATAAAATAGAATAGAATAGAAAGTTTTACTGTTGTTATACACTCACTGGCCACTTTATTAGGTACACCTTGCTGGTACCAGGTTGGACCCCCTTTTTAATTCTTGCTGGAGATCTCTCCCAAGGAGGACGGAGGGCAGCCAGTAATCCTCTGGGCTGTGTTTATGACCCCCTGCAGAGCCTTCCTGTCCCAGCGTACCACGCCACGATGTAATACATGCCCTCAATAGTGGAGCTAGAAAAGGTCACCAGCAGCTTCTGATCTAGTGTATTTTTCCCTAGAATCCGTAGAGTGCAGTTGCTGCTGGGTGTTGACGGCCCACTCTCTTCTCTCACTTTAAAAGCTAGATCTGTCTGCTGTGTCATCAAGATGGACGCCTGTAATGACATCACTGCGATATGTTACATGTGGTGCAAAAACGTGCGGTGGGGTCAGAGGAATGACTGATGAATCCATCACACCTTTAACTCCGCTCATAAAACTGAGCATATCTCAAAACTTAAGATAGAACAAATAACATGGTTCAAATATGGAGTGTTAAAAACACATTTTGTTTCTGTTTTTACGTTTAAAAATCTTCCTGATTGATATGTTTTGTTTATTTTTTTGTGTTAAATGTGATGGAAAAAACATGGTCGGATTTTTATATATATTTTTTTAATTTAATGACAAAATTTCATTAATTTTTAATTATTTTTTGTACCAATGTAGGCACTTAAGGACTGTTTCTGTTGCAGAATTCAAAGGGTTAAATTAGATAAAATGTAAAAAAGCAAAACAGGCTCAGAGAATGAAAACCAATATTATTAATGTACATTTCGTAATGTTTCTGCACAGGAATTCATGTTATGATGAAAACTATCACATTAAACTCATCAGTAGGTCTGATTAAATATGATTCTATAATTAAACCAAACAGAAGACATTAAATGACTGTGAACAAACTTCTGTCTCAGTCTGAAAATTGTGCAGAGACATTACTCCCCCTCTTTTTTTTCCACCCCTCACACACTTGTTGAGTTCCCTGTCTTGTTTACTGCAGCGCTAAAGTAACCCCGCCCCTCTTCCAGCGGCCTCTGGAGGTGTGTACATGCCCTGGATGAGTCCCATTCAGAAATCTGGTTGTAGAGAGTGTGTGAGGAGAGAGTGAAGCTGGCAGCTTTAGTTTGAGTGTGTGTTTATCACCCGGCGGTCAGCGAGGAGGTCGGAGTGAGTGTTGGCTCGGTGCTGTATTTGGCGTCCTTCAGGGAACCATTATAGGCCCGGTGCGAAGTCGGCTGACCTCTGCTCAGGTGGGCTTCAGCGCAGGCAGCGAGGGACAGGGGGAGGGGGAGGAGTCCAGTTTATTTGAGTCCAAACCTGGAACCAGAATGTGCCTGTTATGACGTTGGAGGGAGTTTGTTCAGAAACCATCAGCAGACAAACAGAGCTGAGAGGTTGAAGCTGCTGTCACGCCAAACGAGGACAGAACAAATATTGACCCTCTCAGTTTAGCATCAGCGGGCTAAGTGCTCCCGTCACGTGGTCTCTAATAAACACCAGCATCATTGTGTTACTGTGGTTCAGCTCAGGTAGCAGCCAGAAACTGTTAGCTGATAAACCCAACACGGCTGCACTATGTGTTGTTTTTTATTGTCGGCTTGTGCCATAAACACAAGGTGAAATACTGTGAGATTCTTTTTTGTTCAGTTGTGTTCAGTAAAAGTATGTTGCCCTTTTAGGGATGCTTCGATTGTGAAATTCTAGGCAAAATAATAATTTGGCTGATAATCAGTACCGAAGATTTGTTGTTGTTGTTGTCCCCTTTGTTCCTGGAAAACAAAGAAATCTTCATTAAAATAACTGAACTGTTTTACAGTCATTCAGTTTGTTACACTACCACACATGCAATCGGAAACATTCATGAAACAACCTTAAATAAAACTTTAAACATGAAAATCAACAAACAAAAAACAGAGGTGCTTCAAAAGCCTTTTTACTAAATATAACATACCCTAATTCTCACCTAATATATATTTGATACTGCTGTGAAAACATCGACAAATCTCTCCTTCAAACAGCTGATTTATTCAAGTTTCTCACCAAATTTTACAAGATTACATTGAACATTGAACTCATTTTTACGGAATAGAGCTTGAACGCATCACAATGTAACTCGTTCTGGCCCCCGGCTGCTAACAGCTAACAGCTAACAGCAAGGGATGCATGTATCCGCTGAACATCAGCATCAGCTGATATTCTCCTTCTTGACCGCCATCGGTCTGTCGGCAAATTAGGTGACATTTACCGATTGTTAATGAGCACGTAGAAGGAGAATACAATGTTGGCAAGTGGTTTGTAGCAACCAGCGTCCTGTTGTCAAGTCGTCCCGGGGACAAAAAGAAGATGTTCCTGGGACTCCATCAAGATGACAAAACAAAGTACACTGTCAACGTGTCAGAGAACGCAACCTGCTGTTTCCCTGATAATGCTACATTGTGAACAACAAATCTACGATGACATCAGCAGGAGGATAACTAGGTAACGTTAGCTGTTAGCAGCTAGGTAACGTTAGCTGTTAGCAGCTAGGTTACGTTAGCTGTTAGCTATGAGCAGCCACTTAACATTGGCTGTAAACCGTGAGGTGTTAGCAGCTAATTAATGTTAGCTGCTGTCACAGGTTACACTAGCTGTTAGCAGCTAGTTAACATTAGCTGTACATTGAGTTACATTGTGATGCGTTAAAGCCTTTTCAATAACAATGAGTGTTGCACAAAGGTTGATTATTACGTTTTCATGAGGTGTAAAAATGTTGTGAGCTGCCGGTTAACGTTATCAAGCTGCTAACATTAACAAAATACTAATAGTGTTAACTTGCTGCTAACAACTAACGATAACTAGCTGCTAACAGCTAACGATAACTAGCTGCTAACAGCTAATGATATCTAGTTGCTCCCGGGGAAGATCTCTCACGACGGGTCGCCGTCAGTCCGGAGCTCTGCCTTTTAACCTGAGACACAACAGAAAAACATCTCTCTGCCATCGGTGATGTCATCTTAACATCTAATCAATAAGAAGAATATCGGTAGATACAGATGTGCAGCTGATAAATTAGTGCATCCTCATTTCCTTTCATTTTCTCAATTCAAAAAGGAATTCGTATTATTTTAGCAGAAAACTGAGTACACTTGAATTAAACGTTTATGAGTGATATGGTGACAATATTCAGTGTTGTCACAGATTTTCTTTCTTGCTTACAACCCTGGTTTAAATCAGTTTCTAATGCTCCAGTAACAAAGCTGTCTGTAAACCCAGACTCCCCGCATCATATCGTCTTTTCAGAAACAGGAGCAGGACGTCAGGTTTTTCTCCAGCTGCAGCTCTCAGGCAGGTGTCGGCTCCACAGCTCAGCCGGTATTCATCGATAACGTGCCAGGTTTGAATATTTGCTCAAATATCCTGGACGGAACGGATCCAGCCTTTTTCTGAGGGTAACTGTTTTTCAGATCTGCTACCTCGGCGCCAGTTTTGGCACCTTTTTTTTTTTTTTTTTTTTTGTATCCCCCATCGTGATGTGAAGTGTCACAGTTTGCTTCCAGGCCGGTGGTGTTACCTGCTCGGAGCTTTCTGCAGGTTCTTTTCAGCTCTTTCAGTCCAGCTGCTCGTCGGTTAAACGGACGCCATCACCTCGGCCCGACCGCACTTTCCACCCCGCCGGTGAAATACCACAGAGCAGCTCCGCATTTTAAAAACTCTGTGGAACATTACAGCAGCCAACAGCTGCTGCTGTCCTCACAGAGACCATCAGTGTTTGTCCAGCTGCTGAGGACGAGGCTCAGAGACACTCGGTCAGGCTGAAGACGATCTGCAGATATGACTGCGAATTAATCGTTCAGTCAATCATTAATGATCTGTTTGTTGCTGGTTTTCTTCTTCTGTGGTAATAAACTGAAAGTTTTGAGTCCATGTTGAACAAAAGAAGCAAAATGTCACTTGAGGCTGTTTAAAGTTGATGATGGACATTTTGTCTTGAGCTGTATTAAAGAGCAGTGTCTACAGAAAGTAACTCAAACACTTGCTGCACCTGCAGTTCTTTCACAATAAAAGCGCTCCAGTGATGCGTCTTTTCCTCTGTTTGCAGCCAGCTTTTTTCATCTCCTCACCTCTGTGTTTTCTGTCTGACTGATCTGTTTACAGGCGTCGGCGGGGCGGTGATTGAGAGGGCCGTCCACTCGGGGATGATCAACCCGAGCCGTCAGTGGCAGAGCCTGAAGCACAACGGCCCCGTGGCTCAGTTCCACTTCCAGGTCCGCCTCAGCTGCGACGAGCACTACTACGGCTTCGGCTGCAACAAGTTCTGCCGCCCACGGGACGAGTTCTTCGGCCACTACGAGTGCGACCACAACGGCAACAAGACGTGCCTGGAGGGCTGGTCCGGTCCAGACTGCAACACTGGTGAGCTCCCCGAGGGTTTTATTGATACATGGGAACTACACCTGTGATTCACATCAGCAGTTTTTAATAGAATTTCCTTCCTTCCAGGCAGATGTTTGCTTCAAAAAATGTTTGCTTAAAATACAGAGTAAAGCTCCAGTGTGTCAGATTCAGGAGGAAATATTGTTATAGAATGTAATATATAATCAGTCTGTTTTCTTTAGTGTATAATCAGATAGAAGTAAGAATTGTTGTGTTCTGGTTCCCTCAGAATGAGATGTTCATATCTACACAGGGAGCAGGTCCTCGTCTATGGAGATGTTTCTACAGTAGCCCAGAACAGACAAACCAAACACTGACTCTAGACAGGGACATTTATTAGTGTCAAACAGATTTTTAATGTAATATTCAGCCTCCTTAGTGTCCTGTTTTGTTTTTTATCAGTCTTCATGATCAAATGTGACAATAGGCGTGGCCAGAGGCGTTATGTCCTCAGGTTGTCCATCCGTCCATCTCATCCTTGTGAACACAATATCGAAAAACACTTAAAGGGATAGTGCACCCAAAAATGAAAATTCAGCCATTATCTACTCACCCATATGCTGAGGGAGGCTCAGGTGAAGTTTTAGAGTCCTCACATCACTTGCAGAGATCCAAGGGGAGAGGAGGTAGCAACACAACTCCACCTAATGGAGGCTGACGGCGCCCCAGATTCAAACGTCCAAAAACACATAATTGAAACCACAAAATATCTCCATACTGCTCGTCCGTAGTGATCCAAGTGTCCTGAAGCCCCGACATAAACAGTTGTTTCAAGTGCGCATACGTGAGCGCGGTGCCCAGAGAGGTAGTTAGCTGCTAGAGCTACAGGCTACAATGAGGCTAAAAACAGAGTTCAAATGACGTTTTTCCAAACAACTTTTTATGTCGGGGCTTCAGCACACTTTTTCATTTTTTGGGTGCACTATCCCTTTAAGGGAATTTCTTCAAATTTGGCACAAACATTCACTTGGACTCAACAATGAACTGATTAGATTGTGGTGGTCAAAAGTCACAGGGTTGCTGTGACTGTGTATCCATCTCATTCTCATCAGCGTGATATCTCAAGAACAGCTTGAGGGAATTTTGACACAAACGTCCACTTGGACTGAAGAATAAACTGATTAGAATGTTAAGGTCGCAAGCTCACAAAACATGTTTTTGTCCATAACTGAAGAATTCATAGACCAATTCTGACCAAACTTGACACAAATGTCTAACAGGATAAAATAATGAAGGTCAAAAGGTCAAAGGTCAGCTTGACTGTGACATCATCATGTTTTAACGTCATATCTCAGGAACAGAAGGGGAGACATTTGGTCAGATACTGAATTGGTGACTCTAATCTTGAAACTGTGCTGATTGTATAGATCTTCTGTGTGTGAAGCATCCATGTTTTCACTGACATGATGGAGACTGTCAGAGACACTGGACTGGTGGGCGGAGTCATACAACCACAGGGTGGACTGGTGGGCGGAGTCATACAACCACAGGGTGGACTGGTGGGCGGAGTCATATAACCACAGGGTGGACTGGTGGGCGGAGTCACACAACCACAGGGTGGTTATTCTAGTTTAGTTTATGTGTTTTTATCCATTCTCTCTCTCTCTCTGTAAAAGTCAATAAAAAGAGAAGTAAACTTCCAGAGACCAGGGTTCCCACGGTCCTGGAAAGTCACAGAATAAGTAAAAGTGATTAACAGCCAGCACCAGGCTGATACACAGTAAGTGTTTGTAAATCTGACTGTACCTGTAGTTTAAAGGATTTGAAATGAACATAACCAACTATTAGAGACTGGAAAGGTTGCTGATTAATTTTCATACAGTAATAAACATTTGAAGGAAAGTACACTTTTCAGTTGTGTTTTTGTTTTGTATGTGATGAATGGGCTCGGAAGTCATGGAAAAGTTTTCAAATTTCATCCATTAAAAATGTGGGAACCCTGAGAGACTAAAAACTTTCTGAGAGAGACGATCCATCAGTCGACCTGTAGTCACTGTCACTGTGTTGATGATGCAGCTCAGAGGCGGGGCTGTTTCCTGTTGGTGCGTTTAGATGCCTGTAGGAAACCGGAGACATGTGTGACAACAGTGTGTTTGCTCATAGTTTGTCTCTCCGTCTCTCTGCAGCGATCTGCAGGCAGGGCTGCAGCACCGAACACGGAGTCTGTAAACTTCCTGGAGAGTGCAAGTGAGAACCAACACACACAAAAACACACACAAGCAACACACCTTTTCTGCATGTCTGTATCTGACGATGTCAACTTTGAATCAAATATTTCAAGATTTGATTTTAGCATTTTGAGTCATAATATTTTTTAAAATTTTAATCTCTTTATTAACTTTTTTTATTCAGAATATTATAAATTGAATTTAAAATCACTGTTTCAGCAAATGGAAAATATTAAAACTGAACTGAGCAAACTGATCATAACATACAGCACAATGTCAAAGTCAATGTGCAACAATGTATAAAAATCACTTTGAGAAACACAGAAAACAAACAGCAATATTGTTTTTAGTTACATCCAAAAATTAAAACAATCAAACAAGAAATTAATTCAATTCATTTTCTGCGCCAGAACATCTTCAGTCCCAACATCGTATTGTAGGTTAAAAACTAAATAAATACGGAGCCGCGTGTGGCAGGGTGGTAACATTGCAAGAATAAAATAAGAGTTTACAAGATTAAAACCATAGATTTACAGGAAAAAAAGAATATTTTGTGAGATTATAAAGTCATGAATGTGGGAGAAAAATGGCTTCAGAGCTGTCGTCAACTGAAACAATTTTTAGTAGAAGATGAAACTTGTTCTTGTGTTTTATTAGGGCTCCTGCGAATCCTGAATGAAGCTAAAAATAAACCTTCAGTTGGTATTAAAATGTCTCAAAAGTGGTAAAGATGTTTCTGAGATGGAAAGTAGGAGCTCATGTCTTGTTTTTCTTTTCTCACGTTGCACTGTAAAATATCTAAATAATTTGCATAATAATAATAGCCGGGACGTTCAGACGATCCTCAGTCTGTAGTTAGCTTTTCACCTGAAGCTGCAGGAACTCTGTATTTATCTGTGCAGAATTTTGCAGACTATCTGATTTATTGTCATTATTTGAGTTTATCACAGTTCTTTTGCTCAGTGAAATGTTATTTTATGCTAACACCATAAATCATCCCTGCACATTTGGACTGGCTCCAGGCCGGCTCCAGGCTGAACACCACTGGTGCCTCGCTCTGATTCAGCTGATTCATCTGATGCTTCATCAAACTATATGATATTGATACTGATATTATTACTGTCCTGAGGGTAAAGGTCAGAACATGTCAGGGATGTATAAATTAAATATTTCAACATCAGCTGGAGTTAATACTGTCCACTGCAGCACTGTTGAGCACAGCAGTGTGAGCGGCCGTGAGCGAAGCCTCAAAACCCAGATTGGGGCGTGATATGTAAATGACGATTGTTTTCAGCTGCCATATACACCTATCGGCCAAAACATTGAAACCACTGACAGGCGAAGTCAACAACACTGATCATCTGGTAACAGCTGCCATCAACAATGCTGTCGCCATGGGGGGGTTTACATGGTCTGGTCCAGGTGGGTGGAGCGCGTCAAGTAGCATCCACATGAATGTCAGAACCAAAGGTTTCTCAGCAGAACATTTTAATGTAACAAGATGATCAATGTTATTCACTTCACCTGTTAATGGTTTCAGTGTTTTGGTGTCAATCATTCACTGTGATCAGGAGTTAAGAACGTTTCATGAATCACACATGAGCCCAACATAAGAAGATTTCTATGCTCCGATCTGTGCTTGTTTGTACAGGAGACAGTGACCTCATTTCATAAATAGAAATTATTGTAAGTGTGTGTGCGTGTGTGTGTGTGTGTCAGGTGTCTGTATGGCTGGCAGGGCGAGTACTGTGATCAGTGTATCCCTCATCCTGGCTGTGTTCACGGCAGCTGTGTGGAGCCCTGGCAGTGTCTCTGTGACACCAACTACGGAGGACAGCTGTGTGACAAAGGTACACACACACACACACACACACACACACACACACACACACACACACACACACACACACACACACACACTGCTGAACACATCTTTTACCATTTTGACAGATAAAACGATGATGTGTCTGGTGAACTTTGAGGCTGCTTGTCTGGTGAGGTAACCTGTTGGTTGCGTCTTTGCAGATCTGAACACGTGTGGGACGCTGCAGCCGTGTTTGAACGGAGGAACCTGCAGCAACACAGGACCAGACAAATACCACTGCTCCTGTCCCGACGGCTTCTCTGGGGTCAACTGTCAGAGAGGTGAGAGCAGCAGCAGCTGCGTCCGTGGTTCAACTGTCTGGTCTATTAGGAGTTTTCTGCCCTTTACTCAGAGCTTCGGTTTTACTGTTGACAGGATTAAACACTGAATATTACAAAATAAAGACATTGGAAGATAACAGTAAAAATGGATTTTTGAAAAGGAAACCTGAATGAAACAGTGAGCGCGTTTACACGCACACTAATAAACCGATCATTATCTGATTCTGGAGTTACCTGATTATTCAAGTGGTCATGTAAACAGCATAATCTGATAGGCTTTATCAGATAAAAGCCATTATCTTATTATAAGAAATCAGATAAACACATCTATCTTTTTCCCCAGTAGTCAGATTATTCGGTGCATGTATACCCTTTAATCTGGTTTCTTTCGGGTTTTGCTATTTTATACTCCCACTCCACTACATTTTAGAGGGAAATATTGTACTTTCTACTCCACTACGTTAATCTGACAGCTTTTGTTTCCTTTCAGATAAAGATTTTACATAAAATAATATAAATTCTATATTCTCAGTGTTTAAATTGTCACTTTTATTTTATCTTACTTATATGTTGTGCACTTTGTGTGACAAGTTTATATACAACACACTTGTATATTGCACTTTGCAGTACTTTTACTCCGAATCTACCCAAAGTATGTAAAATTGGCTCCACATTGATAAACTACACATTAGAATGCTCTCACATGTATTTGTTAATGATAAAAACAATCAGTACTGTAAGAATATAAACTGTCAGCATGATGAGTGCTTTATTTTGCAAATATATGACTTCCGAGGTTTTTTAAGGATATGAGTTTTATGTCATGTACTTGGGGAGAAATCCAACTGAAGGACTGAATCATGTAAACCAGGTTTTTCTGATTATCAAAGTGCATGTAAACGCGTCACATCGGATTATTACCATTACCTGATTATTCCCAGTTATCTGATTACTGTGCGCATGTAAATGAGCTCATTGTGAATATCATAGTGACACCAAAACCAAAAGAATCATGAAGAGAATGAAGGAGGTCATTAAATTTAGTTTTGGTAGGTTTTGGTTTGATTTGAAGTCCTGATGAAATAACTGTATGACTGCACCACCGTAGTTACCATTGTTACCTGGTTTGACCCCGGGGTGGGGAAGCCCTTTTGTGTGGACTTCACATGTTCTCCCTGTGTCAGCGTGGGTTTCCTCCAGGTGCTCCAGCTTCCTCCCACAGTCCAAAGACATGCAGGTTAATTGGTGACTCTAAATTGTCCGTAGGTGTGAATGTGAGTGTGAATGGTTGTCTGTCTCTATGTGTCAGCCCTGTGATAGTCTGGTGACCTGTCCAGGGTGAACCCTGCCTCTCACCCAGTGTCAGCTGCCCAATAAGGATGATGGTGTTAGTGCAGAATAAGATGTCTACAACCAGTACTGGCCTTATTTCCATGACAGTCCCTGTGTACAGTCATTATCCCCAGAGGATAGATCGTAATCATTTTGGTGACAGCTGGATTTGAACTCATCAGGAGAAGAAAAATTCTACCCATGCAGAAGAAACAGACCCTGCTGGTTAGATTGTCATGACGCGTTCTGATCTCATCCTGCTCCCCAGGAGATGAACCTTTTCATTTCAGTCACCCCAGTTTGTGTTTAAAGTCACACAACGTCTTCACAGCGAGTCATTACTCAGTCAGATGTGAACATATACACACCATAAACACACCGCCGAAGTCAAGATGACTCACTCTTACCAGTGACACTGGTGTGTCTGGTGTCCGCTGTGGATAAATGTCCACACCTGGTTAGAAATCATAAAAAAGACGCCTCGTTTCACTTCAGTAATCATCATGTTTAGACATTTTCTTTAATGTCAAAGGTAGGTGATCTAGGTGATGGTTGTCTGTTTCCATGGTTACAGTATTAAAAGTTAATGATGCTCTTCATGATGCAGCACAGTGTGAACAGATATAGACTCAAATTATTTACACAGATGTCAAACCTATTCTTTTAGTAAAACATGTTATTGTACATGATTAGTACAACACACACGGAGGCTGATGGTGTGTGAGCAGCTCACGTTATGCTGAAATAATCAATGTATATAGTCACACAGGTAGTGACCAAGGGTGAGTAAATAAAAGGAGGTTCAAAGGTCTCGTCTGTATTTAAGTCTCACATACGTATGTAAATGAATCTTTACTGTCAGTGACTTGTGTCTAACCACTGAGCTGACTGGAAGATGTCCCTCCCCTCTGTCTCTGTCTCTGTCTCTGTCTGTCTCAGTGGACCACGCCTGTCTGTCCAGCCCCTGTCTGAATGGAGGAAGCTGTGTTGAGACCAGTCACGGTTTCGAGTGTCGCTGCTCCCCCGGCTGGACCGGACCCTCCTGCTCCCTCAGTAAGACCTGCTGAAACCTTTCATCAGATCCTCTCTGAACCTCCTGTGACGCTCCATGAACCTGTGCACTTCCTGCCTCTGTCTGTGTGTCTCAGATGTGGACGAGTGTCTGGTGAACCCCTGCAGTCACGGAGGAACCTGTCAGGACATGGTTAACAGCTTCAAGTGTACCTGTCCTCCTCAGTGGACGGGGAAGACCTGCCTCATCGGTCAGTGCTCCTTTAACTCCGAACGGCTGCTCTGCTCCGTCAGACGTTTCACATTTGTGGTTGAGGTTTGAGGCTGTTTAGGAAACTTTATTTGTGATGATTCATCTCTTCCACTGTGAAGATATTCCATCAGTTTTATATAAAAATAGATCTGGTCAGCTTCCTCTGGCGTCTCCAGTCCTTCGCCGCCTCTCACTGAGGCCCCTGAGGTGTTTCACCTAATCTCCAGGATGATCCCGGGGGAACGGTTGTGGTTTGGAGGCTTATCGCCTCACCGCAGCCCAAATCCTCCACCAGCCAGCAGCCGCATGCTCCTCAACCTCTAACTGTGTCGTTCAGTTTGCCAGCCCTCGATTTGGAGTCTGTTTTCCTCTGCTGAATTATTTTAGACGCATCCGCTGCTTTCAGTCTGTTTACATTTCATTATTCCAGTGACTCAGGAATGGGTTTTGTTCCATCTGTGGTCCTGGTGCTCTTCCTCCTGACCTTTGACATCTGTGACCTCTGTTGTTCATTGACTGGTTAATTGATGTGAGCTAATGAAGCGTCTTTTAAACATTCAGTGTGACGGATTTAGTGGCGCCTAGCAGTGAAGATTACAGACGCAAGTTCTTAAACTTCTCCTGGTTAGAATTCCTTCAGTGTTCATTGTTCAGGAGGTTTTCACCAGGAGCTGAATTATGCACAGAGGTCTCTTCCTCTCTGAAACAAACAGACCTGAGGTCTGATTTAAAAACTTTGCGTACGCCAAAAACGAGGCCTGAAAAAGGTGTACGCCACTTCCTGTGCGAAAGTGTGGATCCCACGCACTGTTTTATAAATGAGACCTCAGCTGATTTAAACCAGTAGAAACAAAGAATGTTTTTCCAACGCTGCTCGTCACAGAGGAGCCGCGAACTACATAACACATGAATGTCTCTATCTAAAGTCACGGTTTGGTTTGTCCCTTCTGGGCTACTGTAGAAACATGGCAGTGCAACATGGCGATCTCAGTAGATGAGGACTTGCTCCCTGTGTAGATATAAACTAAAGGACCTAAAGTCGCACTCATTGGTTCCTCTCGTTGCAGGATTTCTGTGCAGAATCATCTATCTGACAACATCAGGGTGTATTTTAACTGCTCTTGTAATCTTGTGTCCTGGTTTATGTTTTTATGGTTAAAAAATGGTTAAATAAATAAACAGATAGAAATAAGCGGCTCATTGTAAGGTAATGAAGACACAATTTAATTCTTATTTTCAGGTGATTATTCACTTAAGAACAAACTCATTATATTATGTTCCATTTCTGCAGATATCTCCACATAAACCCTACACACTGGAGCTTTAACACTTTTACTGCCCTCAGGTGGCGTTTACAGGATAGATAAAGTTTGTTCATTCTGCTCGTCACTGTTGTGTTTCAGATGCCAACGAGTGTGACGACAGCCCCTGCGTCAACGCCAACTCCTGCCGAAACCTGATTGGCGGATACTTCTGCGAGTGCGTCTCTGGTTGGACGGGTCAGAACTGTGACACCAGTGAGTACACTGATGATCTGTGTAATGAGGAGGAGAGGGGACGAGGCAGCTGCAGCAAAAACAATCATCTTTACATCCGGAGAGAAACAAAAGGCTTTTGTTTTGAAACTTCGTTTGGGGTTATCCTAAAAGTTAAAAGTCAGATTTGGTGTTTTGTCATCAGATTTTTTTTATCCAGTGCTCTTAAAGGATAACCTCGACATTAGAGCTGCAACGATTAGTCGACTAATTGATGACTAATCGACTATTAAAATAACTAATCGCTTAGAGTCATTTTCCATAGAAAAGTACTATAAACTACTGTTATTGCAGCTTGTTGCATTCAGATATTGGCAGCTTTACACACTCTGGCATGACAGTGAACTAAAACCCTTTGGCGTGAGAACAAAACAAGGCATTAGATGACATTATTCTGAGGTTTGGGAGAGACAGACCGACATTTTTCAACATTTTAAAACACATTTTTCGATAAAATGATTCGTCGACTAATCGAAGAAATAAGGTAGCGACCGGGTGCCAGACCGTTAGCTGCAGCCATCAAAGAGACACTGCACGGAAAAAATACAAATATATTGAGAAAACGCTAAACAAGAATCTGGAGTTGGCTTTTATTTTCACTGGCGAGTGTGTTCACACACCGTAACTGACAATCCTGCGTAGAACACCTTTAAGTGTTTAAGTGTTTGTCATCTCTCAGCCTGAAATTGAGCTCTAAAGTAGGAAGGAAGTAGACAGAGGAGAGCAGCAGGAAGTTCATCACGAAGTAAAAGCTTGGTAACAATAAACCTTTCAGAACAATCGTTTAAATGTTCGACGTGCAGCTGCTCATCTGAAGGAAAACTGCTCTTTTTCTATTTTATGTTTTTATCAAAATCTCACAAAAAAACTTGGTTTATTTCCGCAGATATCAACGACTGTCGAGGTCAGTGTCAGAACGGAGCGACATGCAAGGTGAGCCTCAACTGATTTACACAAATCCTGTTTGGAGTTTGTTTTCAGGCCTTTTTCTTTGTGCAGCACACACACTTTGTCTTCACCGCAGCTATAAACAGCAAATGCTGAGCCATGCATGTCGCACAGAGACATGACTGTGTGTGTGTGTGTGTGTGTGTGTGTGTGTGTGTGTGTGTGTCCATGACAACAGCAGATCAGATTTCTCCAAACTCTCTCGTTTCCCAACAGAAGATAAACAGTTCGTCTCGTTCTGTACAAATGCTGATTGCTCCTTCCTCTCTTGTTGCTGTTCTTCTTGTCACAGCGGTTTATTGTTTACTGATAGGAGCCAGATTACATGACATCAGCAGAGTTACCCGTCACTGTGCATGTTCAGCGTACACAGATTGATTTACAGTATTTATGGTTCAGTGTCACAGGGAAAGAGTTTCTTACTGAAAACAGTTTTTAAGAGGGTGAAACAAAATCAAAAGTACAAACTGTACTGACTGCGAGTGTAACATTTAAAACTTTAAAGACTAATTTAATAAAAAAGTCAAAGTATTTTGACCTCTCTGAACATGCTGTGTAGTTTAGCTGAAAGCTAATCAGTCCCCTCAGGATGTCGCGGCCACAACAATTAATGCAAATTCAGCCAATCCCTGTGAAGTCTGTGCGACTGCTATTTTGTCCAGTCACTGCTACTTTACTGCAGAACTGCACACGCACACACACACACACACACACACACACACACACACACACACACACACACACACACACACACACACACACAGTCAGTATGTTAACATGACATCAGAGAAAATCAAGTTATTGTGTTAGTCCAACTGAAATGGTCCTAAAGTGAACTGTTAGCATCACACGGCTAATGTGACCCTATGTTTATTCACAGGTTTAACAACAGAGTGGAGCCGTTTAAGTGTTGGTGTGAGATAACTGTCGTTATTTCTCTCTCACTCAGGACCTGGTGAATGGTTATCAGTGTGTGTGCGCTCCAGGTTTTGGCGGCGAACACTGTGAGACGGATGTGGACGAGTGCACCAGCGGGCCGTGCCTCAATGGTGGCCGCTGCCACGATGAAGTGAACGGCTTCCACTGCCTGTGTCCACCTGGTTTCTCTGGAAGTCGCTGTCAGGTGAGCGGACGCTAAGACACAGAAACAGGAAATGTGTTTTTCCACACTCTGACCTGGATCTTCTCAGTTATTCATGTGGTGTTGTTTATGTGCTACACTCACCGGCCACTTTATTAGGTACACCTGTTCAATTTCACGTTAATGCAAAAAAGCTGATCAGCCAATCGTCTGAGTATTTACTGGGATTTTCAGCACAACCATCTCTAGGGTTTACAGAGGATGGTCCCAAAAAGAGAAAATATCCAGTGAGCCAAAATGCCTTGTTGATGCCAGAGGTCAGAGGAGAATGGCCAGACTGGTTCAAGATGATAGAAAGGCAACAGGAAGTCAAATAAGCACTGGTTCCAACCAAGGTGTGCAGAAGACCATCTCTGAAGCAACGACACCTTGTCCAACCTTGAAGCAGATGGGCTACAGCAGCAGAAGACCACACCAGGTGCCACTCCTGTCAGCTAACAACAGGAAACTGAGGCTACAATTCAAAACTGGACAATAGAAGATTGGAAAAACCACATTCAGATGGAAGCATGGATCCATCCTGCCTTGTATCAACGCTTCAGGCTGCTGCTGCTGGTGTAATGGTGTGGGGGAGATTTTGGAACTGTTTATTCTTATTTTCAGGCGATTATACGCTAAAGAAAACAGTCTTCTTAAATTATATTCCATTTCTATAAATACATCTCCTAAATCCTACACACTGGAGTTAAACTCCTCCTCTTCCTTCTCCACATTCTTCCTCTTCTCCTTTCATTGTTTCCTGAGACAATCACTGTAACTTTGTCACCACGTTTTTGTCTGGCTGGTTAACACAGACTTCTCTCCAGCACACCAGGATCTGAACCACAAACTGGTAAATACTGCTCTCAGCTAACAGACGTCAGATAGTGGTGATGTAACTGAAGCTCTGTGTTTAAAGATATCGACAGTCTGTTGGCTTCTGATGGTTTCTGTCAAAAAATGATTATAGTCATTAACATCTGAAATCTTCAGCCACCCTGGAGTCCTCTCAAAGGTCTGTTGGCGGTCTGTTAGTGGTTACCATGGTGATGTGTATTGTGCAGGTGCCATAGACACATGAAATGCTGACGTGTCGTTTGTCACAGTGAGAAGCTGAATCGTTCTCTCTGTCCACAGCTGGATATCGATTACTGCCTCCACGGTCCGTGTCTGAACGGCGGCCGATGCTTCAACCTGGCGTCCGACTACGTCTGTAAATGTCCCGAAGACTTCGAGGGCAAGAACTGCTCTCACCTGAAGGACCACTGTCGCACCACGCCCTGCAAAGGTTCACATGTTCACTCCATGTTCACTCGTTAGTCATCCCGTTCATGTTTGAGTGCTCACACGGGTGGAAAGTATATTTAGAAAAGACTTTATTCATATCCAGACTGTGGTTTATGGTTCTGTTTCCTGGAACTTCCTGGACAGAAACTAAAATGTAATTCTGTATTCACAGGAAGGATTGTGTCATTTGTCTCAGTCTTGATGCTAAGCTAAGCTAACTGGCTGCAGCTTCATATTAACTGTACAGACATGAGAGTGGTGTCAATCTGAGCCTCTAACTCAGAAGAATAAATGAGCATACTTCCTTCCTCCTCCAGTGATTGACAGCTGCACAGTGGCGGTGGCGTCCAATAGCACGCCGGGTGGGGTGCGTTTGATTTCATCCAACGTCTGCGGCCCTCACGGGCGATGTCGCAGTCACGCCGGTGGGCAGTTCAGCTGCGAGTGTGAGGAGGGATTCACCGGGACGTACTGCCACGAGAGTGAGTCCAAACATTAATATTACATTCTGCTTTGTATTTTTGTCCATCCCATAATAATAATAATATGGTTTTCTTTTTTGTATTCTGTTTCTTTACTTTTACTTTAACAACGAAAAAAAAAAAATGTTTCTTTGCGTCTGTCAGATATAAACGACTGTGAGAGCGCCCCCTGTCTGAATGGAGGAACCTGCATCGATAAAGTCAGTCAGTATCAGTGTATCTGTGCCGACGGCTGGGACGGACCCACCTGCCAGAACAGTGAGTCCTCCTCCTCCTCCTCCTCCTCCCCCCTCTTCATCCTCAGCTCAGTGCACAGCGGACACGTTGGATGTGCTCTGACGTTTTGTTTCTTGTTGCGCAGACGTTGATGACTGCAGCTCTGCTCCCTGTCAGAACCGCGGCGTCTGTCGAGATCTGGTCAACGATTTCTACTGCGAGTGTAACAACGGCTGGAAGGGAAAGACCTGCCACTCCAGTGAGTGTGTGTGTGTGTGTAGGTGTGTGTGTGTGTGTGTGTGTGTGTGTGTGTGTGTGTGTGTGTGTGTGTGTGTGTGTGTGTGTGTGTGTGTGTGTGTGTGAAAATGTTGGTGATAAACTGAAGGATGAAGAGTTCCTTTGTGTGTTGAGAACATTCTCCTTCTCAAACAGGACAGAAGGAGTTCCCACAAACATGAAATGTGTGTGTTGTTAGAGCCCTGCAGGTGTCCAGATGTTCATTTTCCGACTCGCTGATGTCTGTTTTTATGTCCAGGAGAGAGTCAGTGCGACGAGGCGACCTGTAACAACGGAGGAACCTGCTACGACGAGGGCGACACCTTCAAGTGTCTGTGTGCCGCTGGCTGGGATGGCGCCACCTGTAACATTGGTCAGCATGACGCCACGTATTCTTTTTCATTTTTAAAGCGTCTCTGTGTTTCGGTGAAGACGTCTGACAGTCGTGTTTGTGTCTCCAGCGAAGAACAGCAGCTGTCTGCCGAGTCCCTGTGAGAACGGAGGAACCTGTGTGGTGGACGGAGACTCTTTCAGCTGCGTCTGTAAGGAGGGCTGGGAGGGCGCCACCTGCAGCCACAGTGAGTGACTCGCTTTTGTCTCATCGTTGTTGATGTTTGTGCAGCTCAAAGAAAAGGATCTGTGCTCTGGTTACCATCGATGTCTGTGTCAAACTAAAATCGTAGTCTGTCCGAAAGTTGTCGAGAAAAAGTGTTACTCTGTCTGAGCTGCAGAGGACATTTGATATGATCGATAGGTCCAAACCTGCGCGATGTGGCGAACACAGTGACTGATGTCTAACACGGTATATTTTGTTCTTTATTTTCCAGATGCCAACGACTGCAGTCCTCATCCCTGGTGAGTTCAACACACACACACACTAATATCCCTGAGTTCAGTCACAGTGAGCCGAGTTAACTGAACAGTCTGATGTTGCTGACGGCTGCTGTTCTGTAAAACAAAAGAAAACATTGATAAAATATTTCTGAAATGAGTTTTCAAAGCTCGAGATGTCTGGTAGCAGCATGTGATCCTTCAGCTCCAGTCAAAACTTCAGGTTCTGACGGTGAGAGTTGTGACGTTTGTAGTGATAAACTGTCATATCCAACATTCAGTTGTCCTTTTTCTCCTCCTCCTCCTCCTCGTCATGCGTTCGTTCAGCAAATCAGATCTGGAACAAAACAACTTGCTCGCTGCCAGTTTCACTTTTTATCTGCTCAGCTCCCTCTTCTCTCTCCAAGCCACAGAAACGGCTCGTATCTTTAAAAGAAAACACAAATAAGAAATATAATATTTTTCAGTGTGTAGTTTAGATGAGTGTTGGCTATGAGGGCTCCAGCTCAGTACAGTCAGGGTTATTGATTTATAGCAACCTTTTTGCTTTTTCACGGGAAAAGACTCAGACAGGAAAAACCTCACTTGTATTTTTTTCCAGAATAAAAGTCTTGTTGTTGCACACAGTGTTAAAGCTCCTCTCTGTCCTCCTGCAGTTACAACAGCGGGACCTGTGTGGATGGAGACAACTGGTATCGATGTGAATGTGCTCCGGGGTTCGCCGGCCCAGACTGCAGGATCAGTGAGTGTTGACCTTTGACCCTTTCACAAACATCTGTCCCTCCGCTCATCTGCTGCCCTTTATTATTCCTAATGTGTTTCCTCTGTTTCTTTTTCTGCGCCTCTCTCATTTTCTGCTTTGCTCTTCTCTCGTCTTACTCTAGCTCCGTCTCTTTCTGCCTCTGTTCCTTTACGTTAAAGGGACAGTTCACCCCAAAATCTAAACTACATATTTTTCCTCTCACCTGTAGTGCTGTGTATGCGTGTAGACAGTTTTTGTGTGAGATACAAGGTCTATGTAGTGGAACTAGATGGTCAACATCAGTGTCGCTTTCCAGAAATCATGACCTCGTTACTCAGAATAATCCACAGACCTTGTTGTGTTTCATGTAGGAACTTTTTTCTTTCTGCTGAACTACACCAGCCAACTGTGTTACTGCGCAGAGAGAAGTGTGCATCTACTGCTAGCTCACCTAGCACCACTGAGCTAGCTAATGTTGGAGTCCTGCAGGTTTCCATTTCTGAAAACCCGCCCACACCCGTAAGGCTCAGTACCAGAACTGACCTTTTACCTGTCATTATGTGGAAGTGAAAGCCACACCTATTCTAAAAAATAAAAAATAGATTTTGTTCTCACCTGCTGCCCGCCGAAGTGGAGCTCATTTTTACTCATGAGTTTATATATGCACATATTTGTACCTGTTGCCCAGCTTTTTGTGGGTTAACCGTTGGGTACCCGACCCGGTGCAGGACTCTGGCTGACATTACAGCTCAGTTGAGGAGGATGCCATTTATGTCACGAGCCTCTTGTCCATGATTAGATGCACACTTCCTTCTGCACAGTGATGCAGTTGGTGGGTGCAGGTCGGTAGAAATGGTCCCTACATGAAACTGTTCACAACAAGGTCTGTGGATCATCTTGAGTAACTGGGTCATGATTTCTGAAAAGAGACACTGATGCTTAAGTAAATAGACATTCTTTCACTAGTGTGTCATTTTATTATTTAAATGATTAATTGAAAAAAACCCAACAGATAATATAAAATACAAGTCAGATGTTTCTCTTTGACAGCTCTGTGTAAATAGTTCTCAGCCTCTCTGTGTAACTGAGGACAGAGAAATATATTTAACATTAAAATAAAAACTGACCCTCACCTCTTTCAGACATCAACGAGTGCCAGTCGTCTCCCTGCTCATTCGGCTCCACCTGCATGGATGAAATCAACGGCTACCGCTGCGTCTGTCCACCAGGAAGAACCGGCCCCCGCTGCCAGGAAGGTAAAGGATTCAAAACACCAGCTGATGAATCGTAGAGTAAATGTAACTGCTGGTACTGTGATCTGAAGTCGGTGTTGGTGTTGATCAGAGTTGAGTGGTGATGGTGCTGCTGGTGGTTTTGTGCTGCAGCGTCGGGGAGGCCCTGTGTGGTCGGAGGGCTGGTGGCTCTGGATGGAAGCAGATGGGACGAAGACTGCAACACCTGCCGCTGTCACAACGGGAGGATCACCTGCACGAAGGTACAGCAGAGACCTCATGGTTACGAGTACTGTGTGCAGTGTAAAAAACTAGGAGTGGGGGAAATCAGTACAGCATTGTATCACAACAGTTTTGTGGCAATATTATATTGGAAAGTAAGAAAGTAGTAAAAAGTATATTTCATTTTGAACTAAGGACATGGACGTCGTTCTGTTCCGTCACAGTAAAATGTAAAAACTGACCAGACAGTTTTGTCTCTGGCAGCTGTGGTGTGGACCTAAACCCTGCAGCCTCCACAGCAAGCCTCGCGGCGCCGACTGTCCGGCCGGTCAGACCTGCTTTGTGGTGCGAGACGAACGCTGCTTTGTGAAGCCCTGCTCCAGCCAGGGGGAGTGCTGGAGCCCCACCCAGCGGGTCCCGCCCATAGCCAGGTGTCACTCAGAGAGCAGCTGCACCAACGTCACCTTCACCTTCAACAAGGACGTCATGGCAACGGTCAGTTTGGTTTCCCACCGTCTTCCTCCTCCATCTTCTGTCTGTCCAACTTTATCTGCACACTGAGCAAAGGTCGGCAGATTGAAACTCAGATTTTTCAGGGTTCTCCTCCAGAAAAATTTGAGTTTCAGAGACTTTGTTTCCTGCGTTTGGTGACGTTTAACGAATGAACTGCAGCCACACTTTTATGTTAAATACTTTTAGTTCTCAGGAAAGGATACAGAATGATTTGACTCTCTGACCTGAACCTGCGTGAATCTCTGGCATAAACTAATAAACAGTTTTAATTCATTCAGTTCATCACACCCTGTGACCCTCGTGCTCGTGAGTCTTTATTCAGAGAATTTTCAAAAATGCATGTTTGCATCCTCAGCAGGGATGAAGTACCCATGATCCTTTGCACACAATTTGACAGAATTGAAGGCGGGGCCTCTCAGTGATGCACACCAAGGCACCTGCTAGCCTGTTCCAATGTGTGATCACCGAATGCTAGGACAGAGTCTCGCCCGGCCTCTGTAGGGCCCAACTTGGAAGGACCCGTCCTACCAAGGAAGCATCCTTTACTTTGAGATGCAGAGAGTGTTTGCTTTGTCCATTCCGGGCTACTGTAGAAACATGGCGGTGCAACAGGGTGATCTCTGTAGACGAGGACCTGCTCCCTGTGTAGATATAAACGTCTCACTCTGAGGGAATGAAAACACAGTGATTCTTATTTTCAGCTGACTAAAGAAAATATTATTTCAGTTCTGACAATATATCTGCCTAAATCCTACACACTGGAGCTTTTCAGGTTCACACTTGTATTTGTGGTTTCTACCAAACATTGTTTAAAAACACATCTGTTTTTCTCACACTTTCTGCCTGAATACACCTTTAATCACCCTCCGTCTGAAACACGCCGTTTTAGCGCCTGTCTCTTTAAGTCCCCCTCCCAAAACAGCCCTCTCAGCTCTGATTGGTCACTGTTTCCGCATCTGTGCTCTCAGTATCTCAGTCTGTCTCAGTGTAGTTGCAGTTGGGGAATGACTGTCACGGCACTGTCGCGTAGGGCTGCGTGATGTCACTGCTATGTACGATATATCCATATATTTTCAAGCGAGATAGAAATTTAGACAATACCATTTATATCAAGAAAGGGTCAAGTTGCGTTACATAACGCCATTCTCCATCAACACAGACACAGAGCTGCTCCTCTGTTTAATCTGTCTGGTCATTAGTCTACAGTGTGACATCGGTCTGTGTGCTGCACGTGCTGCGCCACGTCAGTCTGTGACGTGAATGAAATGAGTGCAGCAGCACACGTGCAGTACAGTGATGCGCTGCTAGTTAGTGTGTGAGGTGGATCATCGCGCGTTGATGTTCTTCTCGATGGCTGTAGTCTATTTTGTAACATGGAGAGAACCGAGATATGAACTTTTGTCTGTATCACCCAGCCCTCCTGCAGCGCAGTTTCTACCTTTTTATATTGTGCAGATGTGACATCATAACCTCTGACGGCTCGTTTACAGGCACAGTTTCTCCATACGGACCGAGCGTTTAGCGTATAGCACCTCTGCCTGCTTTGTATTAAAAAGACATGGAAACCTGACTTACAATATGGGCAGGTGTGGTCATTGGTCTACTTTACAGCGCCAGAGACAGGTTGTGAAAATTTGTCAGAAATCTGGAGAAATAGGGGACAGTCGTGTCCCTGAGAGGAAACTGAGAGAGGGCAACGAAAAATGTGAAAATTGGGTGGTGTGGTTGGTGTAACAGTCACAGGTGGACATTTTCCTGATTGTATTTACATGCTTTAACTGAAGGAATGTTGGATGCAGGACTTTGACTTGAAACAGAGTATTTTCACAGTGTGGTATGAGGGTCTGAACACTTCCTCCACCACTGTCGGTTACCGTCACACGGAATATCTGATACCTGTGGTTGCTGATGTCGTTCCTCTGGTGTGTGTTACAGGGTGTGACGGTGGAGCAGGTTTGTCGTGAGCTCAGGAGCCTCTACGTCGTCAAGAATCTGTCCTCGGACTCCTCCGTCACCATGACCTGCGAGCCTTCACTCAGCGCCAACAACGAGATCCACGTAGCCATCGTGAGTCACATCTGGTCTGAGAGTCAGTCGGCGTTAGTGTTTGAAGAAGAAAACTCTGCAGCGCAGTGTGATGATTATAAAGCTGTCATCAGCTGATGAGATCTGGTCCTGATTTACTCTGGTTTCCAGTACATCACATTAACATTTACCAAAAGTCCAGAGTCTAAATCCAAACCTATTCTAGAATTAGAACATGGAAATGGAGCAAGAATCTGGAGATAAGAGCACCAACACTGTCGCTGCTGCAGCCAGAGAAATAAAATGCATCCACTGTGCCAGATGATTTTTTTTAGGAATGGAAAAGCTTTCATGACTTATTGTGTTGCGTGAATCAGTGATTAGAGGGTACCAGCATTTATTTAGACTGAACTGTCAGAGAAACGGGCCGTAATGGAATTTTTGTGTTGAATATTTCAGTCGACAGACAACCAGAGGAGAGGTCTGACCTTTGTCAAGGAAATCACAGACAGGATCATGGATCTGGTCAGCAAGAGGAGCGCCAACAGCACCATCATCAGCGCCATTGCCGAGGTTCGGATCCAGAGACGACAGAGCCACAACCCCAACGGTGAGCCACTGAATGGAAAAAACATCAGCGCTTTACGACTCTCATTTATTTGAGCAGAAAACGTCATTCTTGACTTTGGGAATTATAGTTTGACAAAATAATCTAAATTACAAGGAGCACTTAGTGGCTTTCTTGATGCCAAAGACTATTTTTGAACAGTTTTGACACTTTGTGATGACGTCTGAGTTATCGACTGAGCAGACGGGTCATTTTAGATTCATTTTGCTCTCGATAGCCCGACACCCATTAACCTGAAACCAACAGGTTAAAACTGCTTTCAGTGCACAGTGCAATACCCGCCCTGACAACTGCCTACAGGCAAGACTGTCCCCCCCAAAGCAAAGTGTTTTTTAAAGTGGTTGCTGCTGCTGCTATGATCCATGGCTGCGCTGACAGGCAGGTGCTTCAGAGAGCACTGGAAGAAGTGCAAGCTAGCTTGTAGCGACAGAAATCACTGACATAGCCAAAGATTTCCGCATATTGGGACAATTTACCTCCAGAACATCATGAAGCCAACATGGCAGAGCAAAATCTGTGAGTGTGCATGTGGGCAGCAACCACTTTATAGCGCTACCTCCATTTGGGAAGCCCCTCCCCCAGTGCCGCCTTCCCCTCATTAACTTGACTGGAGGCTGTGAGTTACTGCGCGGCGATGTGAAAGCCCTTTTGTAAATTTGCGTACGGGACAAACAGAGATGACATCCATCCATGATATCCATCTTCTTGTCTGATGTTGGCTAAAGCAGGAAACAAATTTCAGAATGTCAGGCCGGTCCTTCAGTTACAGTTTTGTTCATCATTTTAAAAACGATGTGCACAGTCTGGTTTTTAATATCAAGAGTCTTGAGTTGTTTATTGACCTCCTTTCTTCTGTCTGTCCAGCAGACCATCTCGTGCCCCTGCTGGTTTCTGTGGTGATCGTTGTCTGGGTGTTGGCGATCGCCTCGATGCTGCTGTGGTGCGTGAGGAGGCGGAGGAAGCAAAGTGCCCACACTGGGGTCAGCACGCAGTCGGCGGCGTCTTTGGCACCAGCAACTGAGGACAACAACGCCCTCCACAACAGCGTCAGCGCCGCCCGGGAGCAGCTCAACCACATCAAGAACCCCATTGAGAAAAACCCCCCCAACCACCACCAACACCACCACCACCTCCTCCATCACCACCTCTGTGAGGACAAGAACGCCGTAAACGCCAAGATCCGGAAGTCGGACACTGGAAGCCAATCAGATGAAGACGAGATGGACAAGAGGCTACAGAAGGCGAGGTTCCCCCGGGCACCGCCGGCGTACTCGCTGGTCGACTGGGAGGAACGACCCCCCCACTGTACAACAAGCAAACCCCCACACTGGACTAGCAAACAGGACAACAGGCAGCTGCAGACACAGAGTGTTAACAGGATGGAATATATTGTATAACCAGCGGGGTTCAGAATGACTGGATGGTCCTCAGAGATCAGACCCCCCCCCCCCCTCCAGTGGTGGAAGACTTCTGGTTCTTTTTTATATTCGTCTTTTGTTCAGGACTGAACGTTGGGATGGATTTTGCTGTTTTAATTTATGACGCTGGTCTGAACGGTCCACTGCGGTTGGCTGGATCTCCCATCATGTGGACGCCTTTTTAAAGGACAGAATCTGGATGTGCAGGAGCGTTGCTAAGAGACGTACATGCACGACTGGCATCTTTGAGTCAGTGCTTTGTTGCAACACATCACCCGACCAGTTTGGAAAAATATTTATTTTGTTTTTTTTGGGGGGGGGGGGGTGTTGAGTCCATATGAAGAACCGTCCATGTAGAATGTTTCTGTATAGGTGTGTAAATAATGTTTTAATTAATCATTGTGCAAATTTGATTTATTAACTTAATCGTCAAGAGCCTTAAGATATTCCTTTTCTTTAATTTATGAATTTTGTTTGGAGTTTGACAGCTTTGTAAACTCAAGACTTCTTAATGAATTTTTTTATATATATTTTTAACGCTAAAAGTGTTCTTGAAAGAATAGTTTTTTAGCCTTTTGGATTCAGGCATTTTTGTGCCTCAACTAAATGTTTTGTACTTTGTCCGTCTGATGCCGTTTTGTTGGTATGTTTGCCAGGATGTTCTGTTGTTAGTACTCTACATGTAAATGGAGAGGGTGGGGGGGGGGTGAAGGCCGGGTGGTTACAGACAGATGTTGCTGCTGAGGGGTCTTTTTTATACACACCAGTCACCAGAGGAAATGGTTGGCATTTTACATTTCCGCTAACAGTGGATACGTTACATTTGTACAGTACTATGCAATGGATAAAACCTGTTTCAACATTGCTGTGGTGAACGTGTTCAGGTTTAGACACAAAAACACTTGAGCACCTCCCTTGTTTTTGTTTCCCAGGAAGCGCGCCAGGCTTTGAAGACAAATATTTTGTAGTGGCCAACAGTGAAACTACACAGTCACGTGATGCCCTGCAGCCCAAAAAGATTTTTTCCCATTGACTTACATAAGACAAAAAAACTCATCTGTAAATAAGTGGATGAATTTTAACCCCCACAAAATGATTTGTGTCATTATCAGGATTTGATCTATAACATATTCTAAAGTCTAAAAAAGAGACACTATTAAATAATTTTATCCCTATTTAAGTAAGCGGTACGCTAGGCTAGCAAGCTAAGCTAGTAGTAGCTAGCAAGCGAGTGCGCTAGCTGGTAGAAAATTTGTCTACTTCCACTTTAAACTGGCAATGTTGAACCCAAAGCCGAGGTTATTTTTTATAAAGACAACCTAAAAAATATTTACTGTCAGACTGCATCATCACGACCGGCTGAATTAAAAATGAAGTAGCTTTATAAAGTTAATGTTTGCTAAGTAATGAAAACCCCGGAGAACAAGTTGTATTTACTTTGCAGTCTGTAAGGATCCACTGATCAACAGAATCAAAAGCATTTTTTCCTAAATAATAATAATTGTTTTAGCAGGAAAAGGTGTTGTGTCAGTGTGCCGTAAAACAAGTGCCGTAACATTACACATAACTGATACGTTAGAAGCCTAATTTTTACACACCTAATATTCGGACTGGTTCTGATAAACTATTTAATTGTATATTTTTTATATGAAAGGACACAGAGGCTGTCCAGATATAGGCCTGCTGAGTTCAGTGATGTAAGCAAATAATAGCCTGGGCTACTAATCAAAGTTTTACGGTACTTGTGGGGGGAGACCGGAGGGTGGCCACCATGTCTCGCAGTAACGTCGCCTTGACACCAGGACAGCATTACCAGCAATAATAGTGAATGAATGGCGCTGCTAGCTAACTCAGTGCAGTGCAGAACAGGCAAGGCTAACATTAGCTAACCAGCGGGGCTATGTTTCTACGTGTTAACACAACTAGCTGCCTGTCTGTCAGCACATCCAGCAGAAAATAAAATGAAAGGCAAGACATTTAAATTTCGCCACCTCTAAATGAGTAGCGATTTGAAATGCAGCGCTAAAGCTCGAGTCAGAGTCAGTGGAGCGCCGGAGCAGAAGGAGAGGCCGCAGGTATTTCACCTCATTTGTGTTTTTTATATATAAAAAATTAACCTGTTAGTTACCGGTCACTGTGTGTCGGACTACCAGAAGCAAAATTAACCAAAATCTCTAGTTCATATTCTGCGTCACTTTAGAAACGATGACATCAAACGTACAAATGTAACGTGTCATACATGGTTTGCAAAGTACAATGCAACGTTTCCCTCTGGGCTGTTTTATACAAACCAACATGGTGGCAGACATATTGCTTTTGCTACTGAAAAGAAATTCTTTAAGGGACGCAACTTGTTTTGTAATTATTTGTACATACAGTGTGAAGAAAAAAGGGTTGAGCTGTAGATCCTGTTTGTAACATCTGAATGATCAAACCTGAGTAATCAGGAGGAGTCCTGTGGAGTTTAATGCTAACGTTTACATTCAGTGAGGTCTGACAAAGATCTCCAACTCCACAGGAACCTTTACTTGAAGAGAGAGTTCAACATTGTAGAACTGTCATGTGACGTGTTTCCTGTTGTTGATTGGAGGATAAAATGAGGCTGTGAAACCATGTTTGACTTCAGTCATCTGCCCCGTTAGTTTATGATGGAGGAATAAATAAAACATGTTTTTCTCATACTTCTCACTTCAGTGTTTTTTTGGACTTCCATAAATGAAAGTCTTTGTGTTTGTTAGTGGCAACAGTGACGTAATGTTTGGAGAAAGTTATGTTTCTTAAAAGATGTGGAGGTAAAAAATATCTGATCACTGATGCAGTTGATGCCAGTTTGATGGAAACTCTGCGCATGTCATTCCTAAAGCTCAAGTCTTCTCTAAATCTCAGAGTGTTTAACCCTTTAGTACGGAGGCTGTGGGAGTTCAACACACTGCAAGTTAAGAAAACATCACCAATTTGCACCTGCGTGTGTGTCCTCAGTCCCTCTAGAGTTGGAAGCTGTGGGTGACGAGGAGGTTCCCGGCACGGCGTGTCCCGGCACCGTGGCTGAAGGCCTGGCTGTCCCCAGCACCAGTGCAGACAGAGGGACACCATCAGTGCATTCAATGAAGTCAGAGACGAACTCCAACAAATACATCATGAGTAACGTGTGATGTCATGTCTGAAATTGCCAGCTCCATTAAAGATCTTGTTAAAAAATGAAACCTACTTGCTGAAACACCGCATGACACCTTCACAGAGCCTTGCTCCCTGTTGAAATCCTTCGTGTCGGGGAGGTGGCTGTGGGTCGGGGTCCTCATGCTGTGGGGGAGGGAGGCCAGGCGGGAGGGGAATGGCGTCCCTCAGTGCCACGTTGTGCAGAACACCACATGCCCTAATAATTTTACACACCTTTGTTGGGTGATGGAGCAGTGTGAGTGCACTCAATGGTGCCGATTACGTTTGGGAACCAGACATTGCTGCAAATTGCCTTTTAATGTTGGCCTCTTCACCCTCAGTGTAAGGAAACCTGATGTATCGACTGGTCATGTTAACAGTGCCATCCGGAACAGTTGGTATTATTGTGCTGAGGAATGGCTGCGATATGCCAGACCTAAGGACAGAATTTAACTGCATTATACCCAAAAGGGGCTTTAGACAGAACATATAACACGATATATTGTTAATCATATCAAACGCATACCTGTCGGCTAATTCCCGCTGGAAAAAGCCGGTTGCCAGAAACCCCAGAGTGGTCGGCACCTGTATATGCACCAGGATGGCACAGTTCCGGCAGGTCGGTCTGTCTAACACTGGACCCAGTTCAGCACATAGATCCAAGAGCACTGCACTAATGAATCTAAATCGGCTTATTAGCCAGTCATCGTCGTGGGCCAGGAAATCTTTGTGGTCCCTAAAGACTCTCTCCATCCTGATCCTACCATTGGCGTAATCTTCAAGCAGTGCCAGCGCATCCATTGTGCAGCATTACGTACGGCTGTCACCGCGCTATGTATATGCTTACTCAGCAATTACACTGATTGTTACACACCTTGTCACAATCAATAATCAATCAGTGCTATCCACCGCTCTTTATCACTGAAGATGGAAATAAGATATATGAACATAGTGCTGCAAATACAGTAGTAGGCCCAATGGCTCACTAAAGGAACACATCTCTAACACTGCAGACTTGAGTGTTTAAGATTATGTGGATCTATAAGTCTGATATGTGATGACATTAAATGTATGAGCTGAATCTGGCTTCAATTCACCACCTCGCCATCTGCGCCGCCAGTTTCTCCCGTCTCCAAAATGTTCGTGCACAAGGATCAAAGTTGACGTACCGGTGCGCACATTCTCCCGCCAAGTTTATTTTTATAAATCACAACGTTTGCGCAGGAAGTGGCACGCACGTCTCTCAGAACCTATTTTGTGCAAATGAGGCCCCAGTGGATTTAATCCATAAAAACACTGAATGAAAACGTTTCACTTTACAAATCAGCGTTTCTCCAACACTCTCGTCCCCAGGAGCTTCTGACCACAGCGGCCGCCACACAAAAACAAGAATGTCCCTATGGGATGTCACTGCAGTACTGCAACCTGTGCTCATGTGTGGACACTGTCAGCTGGTGAAGGAGTCACCAATGTCCTTGCAGACATTTGAACCCCAAATGAAAATAAAATCCACCATTTCATGCATGTGCCAAAGGCTTCGTTTGTTGCTCTTTTGACCCGGACACACATCTCGCCTCATAAAGGCGTTTATCCGAGGCAGCAACAGAAGTTGCTTTTTTTCCGATTTTCCAGCCATCCTCTGGTCTTTATCTCGATCACACACTGTCCTCTGCAGACATGTTTATGAAGCTCTGAACGCAGCACGACTGACCGTCCCTCACAGATAAACAACATGACCAAATGCTTTCCCTGCAGGAATCTCTGCCCCGATACCCGAACTTTGATCATAACAAAGAGAGTGAGGGGAACCGCAGCCCCACTCCTCCAAACAGGCTGCTCCCTCCGGTGTGGTCGCTTCACCATGGAGGGCTGTGTTTATGTGCATTCTTCTGAAGTTGTGCAAACTTTGTGATTTTCAAACAGGCTGAGAGGAATCCATCAGACGCTGATAAGCAAAGAAAGTCTCTGTCAGTGGATAACAGCAGGGCTTTATGTGGCCGATCATTTGGATGGTTTTGTGGCCACTTTGTGTTTTCATGCTCTGAGTTACTCTGTGATGCCAATCTCTCCCTCCCTGTTGGTTAACCCCCCCAGACCCCCCCCTGCTCTCACCCTGCCATTATGGTTCAGACCACGACTTCCACCCTCAGACTCTGACTGTCTCTGTCTGTCTACGCTTCTTGGACTAAAAGAATATATATATATATATATATATATATATATATATACAGCAAAAAATACTTTGTTTTTTTACTTTGTTGACACTTAAACTACTGACAATACATTTCTTACATGTTTTAGTCCATTTTGTTCAAATTATGTGTGTTCTGCCCATGGATGGATCACTGAACAGCCCATTCACAAATGTCACTCAAGTTAACCGACCAGAAAGAGACTCAATGACACCACAGAGATGTAAAGGAACCACAAAGAGACACAAAATGACCTCAGGGAGACACTACTGTCTACAAAAAGACAAAAAACAATCACAAAGAGATGCAAAATACTGGTGTGCATGTTTCTGACCACACTGTCAGAAACAGACTCCATGAGGGTGGCATGAGGGCCCCATGTCCTCTAGTGGGACCTGTGGTCACAGCCCAGCACTGTGCAGCTCCATCATTCACCAGAGAACATCAGAACTGGCAGGTCCACCGTTGTCTTCACAGATGAGAGCAGGTTCACACTGAGCACATGTGACAGGCGTGAAAGAGTCTGAAGGCACCGTGGTGAACGTTATGCTGCCTGTGACATCATCCAGCATGAACGGTTTGACAGTGGGTTAGTGATGGTCTGGGGAGGCAGATCCTTGGAGGGTCACACATACCTCCATGTCAGAGCCAACAGTACCCTGACTGCTGTTAGGTACCAGGATGAAATCCTCAGAGCGACTGTCAGACCTTACGCTGGTTGGCCCTGGGTTGCTCCTGGTGCAGAGGGCCCTGGGTTCCTCCTGGTGCAGAGGGCCCTGGGTTCCTCCTGGTACAGTGGGCCCTGGGTTCCTCCTGGTGCAGAGGGCCCTGGGTTCCTCCTGGTACAGTGGGCCCTGGGTTCCTCCTGGTGCAGAGGGCCCTGGGTTCCTCCTGGTACAGTGGGCCCTGGGTTCCTCCTGGTGCAGAGGGCCCTGGGTTCCTCCTGGTACAGTGGGCCCTGGGTTCCTCCTGGTGCAGAGGGCCCTGGGTTCCTCCTGGTGCAGAGGGCCCTGGGTTCCTCCTGGTGCAGAGGGCCCTGGGTTCCTCTTGGTGCAGAGGGCCCTGGGTTCCTCCTGGTGCAGAGGGCCCTGGGTTCCTCCTGGTTCCTCCTGGTGCAGAGGGCCCTGGGTTCCTCTTGGTGCAGAGGGCCCTGGGTTCCTCCTGGTGCAGAGGGCCCTGGGTTCCTCCTGGTGCAGGACCCGGCCTCATGTGTCCAGTGTGTAGGCAGTTCCTGGATGATGAAGGCAGTGATGTCATTGACTGGCCCTCTCGTTCCCCTGACCTAAATCCAGCTGAGCACCTATGGGACGTTATGTATCGGTGCGTCCACCACACACTGTCCAGGAGCTCACTGATGCCCTGATCCAGGTCTGGGAGGAGATCCATCCTCCGACTGTTGTCAGGAGGTCATACAGGCAGGCGGGGCCGAACACACTACTGAGTCACATGATGAGTTGGATCAGCTGTGATTTCAATTTCAGTGTGATTTTGAGTGCAGCCCTCAGTGTGTTGATGATTTTGGTTTCCACTGACCGTTGTTACGTATTTTTGATCCCAACACATTAAACAATGTGCATCAGTAAAATCTTTCAATGTGAATGATCTGTTCGTCAAGATCTGATGTGTGATGTAAGTGTTCGCTTAATTAGTTTTGAGCAGTGTATTTATCAGGTCCTTCTCATTCTGAAGAGGTCGAAGAAATAAAACATGCAAATCAAACAAATGTTCAGGAGGTACGTACAGAACGAGGCACTGAACATCAGCCATCAGTGACTCAAAAACTACAATGGTTAAACCCTACTGTCTTTACCACACACAAACACACACACACACACACACACAGCTCCTCCTCGTGTGTGTGCTTTTGTTCAGCCAGCTCCACAGCCACCAAACTCAGTCCAGTGTCCCTTCGGTTTTTTCGCTGTTTTTAATGGTCCGAGTCATGAAACCTGAACCTCCGCTCTCTCGCTGCTTCAAAGCTGTTGGAAAAGCAGAGCTAACGTGATCATTAGGATCACCAACGCCTGCCCGCCTCCACAACGTTCCACTAATCCATCTGAGAAACCCGAGTCTGCCTTCATGTTGAACACGGAGGGAAGGAGTGGAGCTGCCAGGCGCTTTATTTCAACCAAGACATTAAAGTCTGGAGAGTTGATGCCGCGAGCCTCTGTGGAGCAAGGCACTAACACTGCCAAGGGGTTGGGGGTTCAATGCTCGCTGTGACCAACTGCACTAATAATGTGAGCAGATGTGGAGCTGTAAGGTTTCAGCCCCGAGAGGATCGATTCAAAGTTCAACTCCAGTCTGGTTGTTATGGATTTTGTAATTCAAGAACTCAGTGTTTTCACAAATTGCTCTGTGAGGGGTGTGGTTGAAGTGTGTGTGTGTGTGTGTGTGTGTGTGTGTGTGTGTGTGTGTGTGTGTGTGTGTGTGTGTGTGAGTGTGTGTGTGTGTGTGTGTGTGTGTGGCAGTATGACTCAGCTGTGCAGAAACAGTTGTGGGAACTGCAGGAGTCTGGAGACAGCGAGGAGAGAAGGCCTGACGTCAACTCCCTGCGGCTGAACACAGAGGAGTAAATGAAACAACAGTGATTCAGGATCCCATCATGATTCCTGACATGTTTTATTGTCGCTCTCTTTGCTCCGTTTCTGTCCGCTGTGTTTTCTAAGAAGGTCCAACATCTTGACTCAATTTCTCACAATCAAATCTGCAAACAGAGAAAAAAAAAACAAAACATAAGTCTGCACAAAGAAACTCGTTCTCTGAGAAAAACCTCCTGCTGTGGATAAACATGCTGAAGGCTAAACTCCTCCTAAACACTCGTTTGTTCTCCACGCAGTAGTTTGGTTTGTGTTTCTTTTTCATGTAGAGAGCTGGTCAGACTGAGATTTCACGTCATGTACCGCCACATCTCGGGCTGGGTACTGAATCTCAGTACCTTTTGGTACCAACTGAAAGCAGCAAGTATCAACTGTCAGGTGATTAAAGATGGCATTAAACGTCTGGACAGATTCAGAGTCTATGTAAATTGCGCCAGCGTTTCCAAGTTGTGTTACTGTTGGCGCTGCTGTTGCCAAGACAACTGGATCTCTTGCCGTTTTTTTGTTTTGTTTTCAGAGCTGAGGAATTACTGACAACACAGGACACACTGCATTTTGTTTTCCACAGTAACTCAGGTTGTTCCACTGTCCGCCATTTCCTTTGCCTGGTCCATACCTTTGAATCTGCCCACGCCATGGAGTTTGAGTTGACTGATTCTGGTCTGGCATCGTGACATGAAACAGCAGTTTCTCAGGCTGCGTTCACACCTGCCCTGTTTGGTTCGGTTCAATCAAACTCAAGTTAATTTCACCCCTCAGTGCGGTTCGTTTGTGCAGGTGTGAACACACCAAAACAACCGGACCGAGACCTTCTTGAAGAGGTGGTCTCAGTCCGGTTCCAAAGGAACTCTGGTGCGGTTGGTTTGTGGTGAGAAGGTGTTCCGACCTGGATGTGAAGCAACTGCAGTCACATGACACATTGTTTGGGTTAAACATGAGCATGTTACAGTCCTGGAGGATTATTAATGTGCACCTCCTCCTGTACTGCCTTAATATGCACATTCAGCACATCCAATGCATCAAAACATTGTTTTCTAGTTGGAGCCGCGCCTCGTTTTCAAACTGTATGGTTTGACTAAAATGAACAATGACAGCAATATAGTCCACGATGAGCAGCGCTAAAATCAACCTGCGTAGTTGTCAATCAATCAATCAATCAATCAATTTTATTTATAAAGCCCAATATCACAAATACAATTTGCCTCACAGGGCTTTACAGCATACGACATCCCTCTGTCCTTTAGACCCTCACAGCTGATCAGGAAAAACTCCCCCCAAAAAAAACCTTTACCGGGGAAAAAACGGTAGAAACCTCAGGAAGAGCAACTGAGGAGGGATCCCTCTTCCAGGACGGAGTTGTCCCTCCATTGTGACATTAGAAAGTGTCACATTTATCTTGCAAGTGTACTCTTCTTCAACGTTTGCTTTACTTCCTGGATTTTTCCCACATGGAAATTCTGACCAATCAAGAGCAGCTTTCTCACACAAGGCATTTGATCTGGTCCTCTTGTAAATGCTGCCGTGAGAACACGAACCAACTCTAGGCAATTATACAACTTTGGAACAACATGAGTCCCTGATTCAGACCAGAGGAGACACTCTAGGGCTGACAGCAGCCTCAACCAATGAGCGTTGCGGGGAATTAACCAATCAGCACAACAGGCAGGGCTAGCATAAATTGAGTAATTGCAACAATGGTAAGCGAGGTAGGATATATAGACACGGCTGTTGTAAGGTGGCATGTCTTCTCAACATCACCTGACATTACAGTTTGTTTTACATTTTTCCACTTCACTATTAAAACCTCATGCTGATGTGACATTTTAACACTGCTCCATTTCAGTGCACCATCGCACCTCTTAACACCTCGAGGGCCACGAAGCTGTTGAAAGCTGTATCTGTCAGCCAGCAGCAACCGCATAACTGTCAGCTGACACCCAAACAGCACTGTCAGCCTACAGGACAAAAGCCATGGTAGCTTTCATACCTGACAAATAGTTGCCTTCATGGACAGTAATGTGCACAGTCTGATTTTGACCACACACACTGGAATATCTTTTATTCATCATCTCTGTCTCTATATCTATTTTAATAACTAACATTACAGTATCTAACAGTTTGTTACATCTGTGTTTATAACAGTTTTGCATCTTCACAGCAGCTCAAAGTTCAGTTCACTTCACATTCATATCTCAATCTAAATTTTGAATTCACAGTCCCAAAAATTATATAGTTTATGTTTATGTTTTCAATTTTTCATTCATTTATTTTCTGTATCCACTTATCCTGTTTGGGGTCGCAGGGGGTGGAGCCTATCCCAGCTGACACTGGGTGAGAGGCAGGGTTCACCCTGGACAGGTCACCAGACTATCACAGGGCTGACACATAGAGACAGACAACCATTCACACTCACATTCACACCTACGGACAGTTTAGAGTCACCAATTAACCTGCATGTCTTTGGACTGTGGGAGGAAGCTGGAGCACCTGGAGGAAACCCAGGCTGCGCCCCAACTCGCACAGAAGTGCTACCCCTCCTCAGGGTTTGAACCAGGAACCCTCTTGCTGTGTGGCCACTATGCCGCCAGTCCTCCATTTTTCTTAAAAGAAAAAGTCTTGTAATCATCATTGTTTCCCAAGACTGGTTGGATGATTCACTTGAGGTCTAAATTCATTGTCAAAAGCTTGATGTCCAGACCTGTTTATCCAGATCTGGTGGACACAATTTTCATGTTGTAGTGACATTTTTCTGCTGAAATTTTCACTGATTTGTTAATAAATATCCATATCGACTGGTTTAAGCAGTACCAGTAACTATGACGTCTAAAGTGCCATTAGCACCAAATTCATAAGTTGCAAACTGATGCGTTCAGTTTACTGTTCATCAAAAATATGAGCACCCAGAATGGACGGCGCTCTTTTCACACACATGCACAAACTAAGTTTAAAGTTTTTATTTAAAAGATAAACAGACAACCAATCCAACAATGTGGCATCACACAAATCTGATATAAAGTTGGCAACATGTAAAAGGAAACATTCAAAAACAGTTACACTATAAAGTGCCGACAACATTTAGTGGTCAAACGTGCAAAATTTCAATGCAAAGCTCTTGTGAATGTGCTACTAGGGGTTTTAATTTAACGCCTAAATATATTTGTGACTGTGAACCTTAACGGAGTGGAGCAGTGATCAGTACGTAAACCAGCTGACCACCACACGCTGCAGCATTAAACAACTTAAACCAACTCTGTGGAGAGGAAGATGACGTTCTGCTCTGTTTTAACCTAAAAACCCTGCAACCGCTCAGCGTCTTGGGTTTTCCATGGAGCAGAGTAAAGTAGCTGCTCTCCACTGCTGGAGACGTTAAAGGCCCTGAAGCACCAAGCTGACAGTCGGCTGTCAGTCAGTGTCGAAATCTAGTTGGTGTGGTGTGTCCTACACTGCTGCTGTGAATGTGTTCAGCTCAAAAACGAACCTGCCTCCAACAGAGCAAGAAAAACACTTTTACTGTGTGTCCTGCCGTAGAGCCTCCCAGAGTGTGCAGTTTAGTTTGCAAAGAAAGGTACAAACACACACACAAACAAACACACACACACACACACACACACACACGCACACACACACACACACACACACACACACACACACACACACACACACACACACACACACACACACACACCAACCATCTGACTGGCTTTATAAATTGTGACTCAGTGTTTCCCAGGAGCTCCGCCCGTCTGCAGAGACAGAGGAATGCTGGGATATTGTTTGATGTCACCTTTTTCCGACCCAAACTTGCTGGAGGCACACACACACACACACACACACACAAACACACACACACGGAAAGTGCTGAGTTGATAATTTCCTTCGTCGTCTTGTTGTTTTCTGGTGTCAGTAGCACTGACGCTCCTACCTGCGTGCAGCCTGCATGACACACACTCACCACACACACTGTGCTGGTTTAAAGATTCAAGGGAGAGATCTCTGCTGCTGACACTTCTGCCTTCACCATAAACCCACTGGAGGTGAGAGGAATTTTTCTCAGCCGGCCAACTCACATGGAGCAGATTATTACTCGAATACAAAACATGTAACAGGAGTTCATGTTTGGCCTTTAGACTCTGAGCTCACCGCTCCCTGAGAGGACACAGCAGGCTCAACACTGCAGAGATCGGCGAGAGATGAAAATATTTTATTAATTCGATGTGTGAACGGACTTGTTTTGATCCACACTGACGACAGGACCTGTGTTTTTATTAACCCTGTCACGCTGAATTGATCCACTGACACATTTAAAAACTTCTTGTATTTCTTCAGAGCTCACTTAAAAATATCTGCCCCGGGACGTCAATGATGAACTGTTCCAACAGTTACAAATGTCAGTCTGCAGGTTAACTTTTACACTCATCAGCTTACTGCACTGTGCACCACCTGGATCTAGTGGGAGCTAATGTTAACAAGCGGCGCTGCTCATTCGACCAAATTACCGCTAGTTAACACGATCTCAACCCCAAAGTGTTGCTGTGGAAACATTATGCCTAGCCTCCGGCCTCCCCCAGCATGACCCAGTCAATAAGTGACTCAATTATTAACTGCAAACCCTGCTGTTTGCTGCAAACCCGCATTTTCAGCCATGTTAGCTCTGTTAGCACTGTTAGCAATGTCAACACAGCAAATGGTGCTAACAGAGTTAACAATGCTAACAGGGTTTGCAGCTCAAAATGACCCATCAGGGCGACCTGGAGGAGACCCACCCACAAACACCCACGTTTGGTGGCTAAAAAGCTGCTGAAAACACAGCGATGACTCCCTCAAACACAACCGGTTTTGTTGTTTGCTGGTCTTGAGCGGTGATCTGCAGCTTGGTGACGCACCGTCCACCTCGAGATGCATCATTTTAGAAACACTGACATGATATGTGTGAAATGTACAAATATAATGTATTTGTGGTTTACAAAGCGCACAGTGCCAGTCCTGCCGTAGACTCACCATAAATACTTGCTTTTGAATGTTTAATGTCCAGCACTGTTTGTACTATTTCTACTGACTACAGCACAGAGAGTTTCTCCTTTGAGGATTATTAAAATTCCTAATAATCTAAACTCGAGTGTCAGCTGGGGCCAACGGATTTGTTCCAGCTGACCTGAAGCCAGATCATCTCGTCCAAACTCTAAATCTGAAGCCACAGCAGAGACCGTTGTACATACCATGAATTCTCATCCCAGAGTGTATCAGTGTGTGTGTTTAGCGATAGTTTCGGGGAGTGTAATGACTACCACATGTTGCTGTGTGTCGACCTGAGTGTTTGTTTCCAGTCTGACTCATGAGATAATGGCTGAATTTTGAAGTGTGTGCATCTCCAAAGCCACATGATGAAGAACAACACAATTTAAACTTCAGCAGCTGAAATGACTCATTGTTAAACAGTCTGCTGCCAGTGGATTTGGTGGCATTTCTACACTGACTCGCTCTCGCTCTTATGACTTGAATCAGTCCGGTTTGGGTGGTCTGTTGTTTCTCACAAAGATGCAAATCCACCGCTGCGAGTTCAGCCTGGTTCACTGTTCCCAAACGGACCAGTAGGTAGCGTTGACAGGAAAAGTACTGCTTAGGATGCAGTTTCTCTGCTTTGGTTTTGGGGTAAACATCTGCGGCGCTGCTCACCAGCCTCAGGGATCCTAAACCTGGACGACAGCCATGTGGGGGAGCGTACTGCGGGCCGCCAAGCCACGGTATGCACAACACACCGACATCCTCCCAGCAGAAATGTAAATGAGTTTGACACCAACTGCATTAGTGGTGTTTTGGCGGAACGAACTGGGGTTTTATGAATTAGCTGTGGTTAAAAAAGGGAAGTGGAATAGTTACGGCAGAGTCAGGATCAAAGTCAGAAAATGGAAAGTAACATTACAAGCTTGACACAAGGTCAGGCAGTCAGCAGGGTGGTCTGGTGGTTGGAGGGACGCATCATAACCAGAAAGTCAACAGGTCAGTCTGTTCAATCTGTCCGTCAACGAGATCAACAAAAGCCTTCAGGTATGAACCTCTCAGGAACGTCATGTGACCGCGACCAACATTATAAACAGGATGAACCTCCACAAAACTAAACTGTCCACCAGCAGTCGCCATGTTCTCTCACAGAATAACACACACAGGAAGATACTTTCACTGATCATCCATTTTCATCAAATTATCCAGGGCCAGGTTGCAGGGCAGACGTCCCTCTGCGCAGCAACGCTTTCCAGCTCCTCCTGGAGGATCGCAAGGTGTTCCCAGGCCAGATGAGATCTATAATCCCTCCAGTGTGTTCTGGGTCTGCCCCGGGGCCTCCTACCAGCTGGACTGCTGTCTCCAGCAGTGTGTGACAGGTTTAAGGGCTGATTTACGAGCACACACTTACTGATCATCATTTGAAAAGCTCAACATCTCTCTATTTATGCTCTCAACAAATAACTAATGTGAGCCAACTAGGATTTGTCCCCAGGTTCATTGTAAACTCTGACTCATCCATGTGACTGTTAAGAAGCAGAAACATAACTTGTTTCTTCATGTGCAACATGTTAGTCTGGAGGTTTAAACTGGTGTCCTCTCACAGAGTTGCTGATTCAAACTAAACTTTCATCTCTGTCAGAGAAAACTGATCTGAGTTCAGACTGTTTACTTACAGCACAGCTACACTCACAGATAACTGAGCCTCCTACCTGCCTGTCAAACACCATCAACCCACAAACCTTCTCCAGTCCGGACTGAGTGGAGTCCTGCGGGGTGAAGCTGTGAAGGCTGCGAGCGGAGCTAGCTGCTAACAGCCACCACTGCAACTAACAAACTCCACAGATCCATTCAGCAGCTCCACCATCCACAGTCACACACACACGGCTGATTATTTAAAGACACCTGTCTCTCTGGTCTCCTGCAGACAGAGGGGAGGAGAGTCTCACATCACACACGGCTTGTTTGAGGGGGAGAAGAGGGGTCAATCGGGGGTTGGCTGTGGTCGGTAAGATGTCACCATTACCCACTTGAGGGCAGGCGACCTGGCTTTTGGATCCATCTCTGGCGCAGCTCTGAGTGTTGATGGAGAAACTGTGAGCAAGTGAATGAGGGGGCGGAGCTGTGTGAGAGAGGAGAGATGAACACTGGTATGCATCATGTAAAGCAGCTTGACCCTTGCAGAGTCGTAGAGTGTTCCTTGCTGCTGTCCCTTTTCCCCTCCTTGTAGACCTGCCCAGGTGGGCTGCATTACCGAACGAGGTGCAGCACACCTGGCATGGAGGAGGTGCTGAAGAGCTCCTGTGCCAGCAGCAGAGGGGAGAGGCTCTGGTGTGGGGTCTGCTGGTCCTGCTGCCTCTCACTATGGGGTTTTTGTTGTCTCTTTTGCTTTTTTTTTTTTTGCTGTTTTAAAGGTGTTTATGTGTTTATTGCTGGGTCAGTGTTTGGAGTTTTGTTTGCCCCAGAGGGCCGCCTAAGGGTGGGCCGTAACATAGTCACATGTGAGTCACTGACCCACCTGGCCATCTTGCGTGTCATTAGGGCTACATGGGTCCAGGTGTGAATGGGTGTACAGTCATGGGGAGGGATCCCTAAACTGCATTGTAGGTGTGTGATAAATGGTGTCATAGGCCACCTCCTCTCTTTAACGATGGTCATTCCAGTTTGACGTAGATGGCGTCTTTCAAACTATCTGTCTTCTCTGTCCAAGATGTGCACACTGCTGTCCTCGAAGGAGTGTCCCTTCTCCTTTAAGCCGGATTTATACTTGTGCAGCAGACTCTACACACATAGCCTACGCCGTAGTGAGCAATTATACTTGTGCGGTGATGTGTCTGTGTCACTCTGCAGTTACACCTCCTGTTTCTGTGAAGTGCTGTAAAGTTTAGTTGATTCTAAACACACAGTAAACACACAGTAAACACACATTAAACATGGCTTAATAGAGACAGTTTCAAACACAAATCAGCTTCACTATAACTCGCAGCATTCACAGACAAACACTTGTCTTTATCTGGACACATTTTCCCCACAAATACAACATGCTAACGTTATTAGCACAAGCCTATGGCATTTTACATTGTATAAATTAGCCTAGCAGCTAGCAGAGATTTCCTCTGCTCATATGAAGCCAGGATAAATCACACACAGTGTGTGGAGGCTTTATTGTCTTCACAATTTATTGTTTCTTATCTTTATACCTGATGAAGGTTGTCCAGACAGAAACGTTGTGTGACACTCAATAAACACAGTCAGCAGTGAGTGAGACAGTGTGCAGGAGCCTTCTTTAATTTTTATACTTTGGGGTGGCGCCTTCCTCCTACGCACCTGCCGTTGTTCGGGTGTGCAGAGATATTTTGTAATTGTTTCTTATCTGTGAAGTTAAAGAAAATCAAAGCTTTGTTTCCGCTGAGGGACGCAGAGCCTGTGCCGTAGCGACGGTGTCGATTCAACGCAGCAGTATGAATTCTACCTTAGATGTAAATGGACAGCTGAGTGTCTCCTGTGATGGGTCATGTGCGTGTGGAGCGGTTGTTTAGGTTCACCAGTGTATAAATCTGTGCCCTCCTGGCTGCACTGAGCTGCTCACACTACATTACTCTGCTCCTGTCTGGGTGTTTTGTCCTCAGGGTGGACAAGTGTCTGTCTCAGGGTGTTACTGGGTTTAAAGTGCACAAGGATGTGAGGTTCTTGGATGAGAGGCGACGTGTCCAAGAAACCCAAGCAAGTCCAGCTGCTATGAAGCCAATCAGGCTCCAGCATGCAACTGCAAGAGTGATGAGGACACTTGAAGCCTCCAGGTCAGAAACACTGAGAATGAATTTGGAGACATCTTGTGCCCGACTCTTGAACTTTTGAAAATGATGTTTATGTATTGAGAGATTTATTAATCTAATATGTGCGTGTAAACATAGTGACTGCATTCAGAGCGTTTTATTCCACTAATAATCAGAATAAAACCTCCATCAGAAATTTAAACACATATTAAAGGCTGACTCATGAAACCACAGGGAGGAGGAAGCAGCAGGAAAGTGGAAAGAAAAGAAGGAACATGGACCTACAGTGATTTAAAGCTGTTCTTAAATGGCACCATAATAACTGCTCATTATTCAGCTGTGTGTCCTCCTGACTAAAACAAACGCACCCTCCTCCTCCTCCTCCTCCTCCTCCACCTCCCTCTGAGAGACCAAACCAGGCTTCAGCAGATCAATATCAAATTAAACTGGCAAACACATTGCGATCTTTATGCAGCGTGACTCTCTTGGAGATGTGGGACTAATTACTGCTGCTGCTGCTGCTGCTGCTGTGAAGTGGATCACGTTTGGTTCATGAAGTCAGAGAGAAACAGGAAGTTTCACTAATCAGCCAAAAAGTCTTTTCATCTCTCGTTCGTTCTGTTTTGAATCAAAGCGCATTGAGAAATAGTTTTCAAATAAATCTTTGAACAGATTGAGAATTGAAAATGGATCATTGGTCTGTTTATCAAATCTTAAACTGTGACCATACTCAGATATTGTCTTCGAGGGCTGAAGAGGACTAAATGGGAAAAACCCTGAAAGGTTTCCTGTGGAGTCTTTTGAGCGTCTCTCACACTGTACAGGATTACATCACATTCACACACTGACTCAAAGTGACATGAGGAAAACAACAAACACTTAAACATGGAGAAGAGTCTCAGGCGGTGGTTAACGCCACACGTCTGCTGGCGTGAGGATGATCAATGACTGTAATCGCCTCTCTGGACGCCTCTAAATGATAACCAGTAATTGAATTCTGATTCAGCAAAAACCACTAAACACAATCTGCTGTGTAATTATAGAAGCTTGTTAAGTTATTGATTTGGAAAATAAAGCAAATACAGAAAAAGTTTTAAAGACTTCAAACTGCTTCTCTTGTAAAACAGTTTGAGCCACGTCAGCTGTGCAGCTGCCAGTCGTCACCACGTTGCTCCAGACTGAAAAAACTCAACAACAGTTACATAGGTGGTCATGAAATTTATCACCGGTGGTCATGGTGCCCAGAGGCTTCACTGAAAACACTGTGGTGATCCTCTGACTTTTCATTCAGTGCCATCATCAGGTCAAAGTGTCTCAGCATCTACTCAACAGATTAATCCAGTTTGGTTCAGACAATCATGGACGACTTTGGCGATCGTGCACCACGACGTCAGATTATCGTGCGAGACGTTCATGGTCTCCGACACATTCTCATCCCAACTCGTCACACATCTGTGCTTACTCAGTGCCACTCACGTCTAAATATTACATGTAAGGTATCCTCCTGCGTTTGTTGTTGACGCTCCAGAATGGTGCGTCAGTATACACCGTACGACACAAGCACATGGTTAAGTTTGGGAAAAACATCATGGTTTGGCTCAACATTCATGCGGGAAGCAAACAGCGAGCTGTTGGACTCATCCACCTGCCCTGCAGAGACTGTCCAACTCCTTATACTACATGGTTACCAGCAGGTGCCGTCTGGCTGTGTCATGAACTGATGCCACCTGTTTGCATTTCATACTGCCACAATAGGTGATGTCCAGCTGACTGGCGGTGCATCGTAACACCACGAAAGATTCAGTCTGGCCGCGTTAAAAACTGACGCCATCCACTGGCGTATCATACCACCGTGAAAGGCGGCTTTTGGTCTCTGTGTCTGAAGCCAAAATCACTCAGTGTGTTTCCAGTCACAGTGAAGTGGAGCTGCAGTCCCAGCTGGACGAGGACATCTAACTGGCCTACTGTCCTTGTCCCAGTACACAAGCACGGGAGGGGAATCCATTTATTGAGCCAAGTGTGTGCGACTCCTCTACGATAGGTGGAGATATGCCCCCTTTCAGCTTGTTAGTACTGGACCTTTTTCTGTCACAAATAATCGAGCATCGTCCAGCTGTTCTGCCACTTTTTTTGAACAGGTCACCGTTCCATTCATGTATTCTTAAAATATTTAACTCTTCCAGCTGACGCAGCATGAACTGTGTCTCCTCGTCCGGCCAAAAAGTCACAGCTCTGGATGTAGATTTCTCCATGATGTTACCAGCTTCTTCTTCTGTTGCACATTTAATGCTATTGGACTTGGGCTTGAGGCCTTCTTGATTTTAAGGGGTGGAAGAAAACTTTTTTAAATGAGGTCTTAAAAGCAAGTGATGTCCTGCCTCTCTTTCTGCACTGTGAGGAAATGAAGCTGTTCAGATTTGTAATCAGAAGTCAACAAATCGCCTTTCATCCCGAAGACACCAGCAGACTTGGCTGAGTGAAAAAGCTGAAACAACTGGGCTGTAACTGGTGTGGAGGGCGAGAGAGGAATGGAAAACATTTTCCATCTCTAAATACTCAGAAACCCGCCCGTGAAATTCAGCGTGTAACTTTGTTTTCTACAGATCAGGTTACAGGGAGGGAGGCTGGCTCTCTGCTGGGCCCAGGTCACAAGACAGCTGATCAGATCTCAGATATTCAGTTGGATCAAATCTTGAGTAAAAAAGGATTGTGAAATCATGAGATGATGTAATCCAATCTTGTAGGTAGGATCAGGATACCTTTGGTCCATAAATCAGGAGAAAAAGTCTGGATTCAGGCTGGACTCAAAATGTGATCAAACTTTCAAACTGATAATTTCTTTGGTTGTTTAACTGTGGAGAGTTCAGATGCAGGATGACGCTGATCAGCAGAGAGCGAAGCCTCAGCCTCAGCGATTATAGTTTGTCTTCACTGTGTCCTCATCCTGTGAAGGCTTTAAGATTATATCTTGAATATTAATCTAAACCTTTAAAATAAAGTTTTCTTTGCTTTTTTTGTCTAATTTATTGAGTTGAAGTTTGCAAAATCTGTCACTTAAGCCTGGAAGAGAAGGCAAGATTGTTTAACTACTATTTGTTTTGATCTTTCTTTTAATTTTATATGATAAATGTCCATCATGCACATGGTATAAAACAACATGGCGGTGCGACCAACGCTTGCAGTAGCCTCTGTGGTCACCGGTGAATTAACTGTAGCACACATGAACTCACCCAGTCCCTTTCCCTGAACTTTATTGGCCTTTTTAGTGGCTTCTAGTTTAGATTTATTCATCTATTTATTAACTGAATCATTTTACTGCATTGAGATCTTTTAATTTTGCCAGTTTTTAGACATGAAACAGTATTGTTTTTATGTTTCATTAAAAAAGTGACGATAAAAGGAATCTGAATCTGAAACGCGTCTGTGAGTGATCCATGAACTTGGTCTTCCAGCATGATGATCTGATCATATATGATGCTTTTGCTGCTTTGTTTCATTTTCTCTCCTTTTAATGCGCTCTGAATTTATGTGTGCTGGACTCTGATCCTGGCTCACGCCGAATCTGTGGTCTTGTAAGCCCACGCGGGCTGGGCTTAACTGCTTGCATGACACTAATAAAAATTAATTCTTTCATTCATCTATATCAGTTTTAGTTTGACTCTCAACATAAAGAAAAATCAAGAATATGACCAAGCGTCACCTTGACACCACATCTTCTTCAAGATATTATTGTTTGTATTAAATATGTAAATGTAATAATAATGGTTGTATTTCTATGTGCAGCATTTATTAGAACAGGAAGCAGCTTTGGTCCACTTCATCTCCTGTCAGCTGGTAAACACATGAGATAGAGTCGGACCTTTTCAAAATGTTCAAATGTTTCAAACTAAAGTACTGTCTATAGTTAATTAAATGACTGGTTTCATGATTTCATTGATACTTCTGATCATTTTATTGGTTTATTGATTAATTTACAGACACTCATCAATCAACTCTGAAATGAAACATAAGAAAACAACGGAGCAGCGTTCTCGCTGCAGTTATGTGATTCACAATTTAATATTCTAAGAGAAACAAGGGGACACAGCTGATCTCAGAGTGTCAGTCACAGTCCTCCGCTCTGTTCCCGTTCTTCCTTGACATGTATGAAGAAGTGACAAAATGTCAGTCCAGTTTGTCCACAGCAATTTTCTGCCTGAGTGCAGCCTCAGAGCGTGCAGAGCTCTTCATGGCTCTCTGCATCAGCCAAGTGGCCAGGTGGATGGTGAGGAACGCCCCGCCTGCCGCCCACAGCCAGTTCCTCCTGAGCCAGCTCTGAGGCTTCATACCGACACCTGTGCAGGAGAGGAAGACACAAACACTGCATTTACACACAAGTTTAAATACCGAGCACCAGGTCAGACCAAAGATTCACGACGAGACAAGTTGGTAACTTCTTGCAACGCTCTCTTCTCAAACACTGTAAAAACCTGTCACCACCATGAGACGGTGCATCATCTCTAGTCAACAACTCTCTGGGCTTCTGATCTGTGACGTTGACAGGAAGTGACCACCATGAGACGGCGTATCACAGGGTATCTGCAGGTTTCAGCAAGTCAAATTTAAGACTTTTTAAGACCTTTTTAATGCTGTCTTGAATGAAATTTAAGACTGAAATTTTTTTTAACAATCCTATAAATATAAGCGATGGTTGGGGATCCTGCTGTACTAGAACCTCAATGACAATCATTCAAGTTTACTTATTGTCAGTTTATTAAACAAACTGATAATCAACACAAAACACTGCTCTGCCAACGAGACTCGGCGTGAGTAAAAGCACATTGCATTTGGTGAAACACATAAAATTACAAGTGCAATAACTACTTCCGTGTCTTGTAACATATGCCGTTTTGTCCCTTCCGCAGGAAAAAGTATTCGCAATCAGAGAATCAGGAAACATCACACGAAAAAGATCGCCAATCCCCTCATTTGAGGCGTAGGATTGATGTTTCACCACAGTGTTCAAGATCCATAACACCTCGGATTTTAGTGTTGCTGTCCCACCGAAGATTACCGTCAGGTCAGTGCTGCTAGCACCGGCGGTAGCAGCAGCGGTTGTTGCTAGCTGGGGCGCAGGACCCACACAGAACTGAAAAATTCCCGGCGTTTGTTTTTGGCTCTCTGTCGCCAATTTATGCTTAGCGCCCTGCATGTGGGATTCGACCGCTTTAATTCCCATGGTGCCGAGTTTGAAATCCTTCTTGCAAAGAATGCACCTGGCCTCCTCGAGATTGGCAACAGGTTTCAACCAGCTTTGAAACCGGCTGTCCTCCAGCCAACACTGCTTAAACTTGCACTTCCCCATCCTGACTGACCGGTGACGCGAGGAAGAAAGGAAGGAAGGAGTCTGCGCGCGACTCACTGAAATTAAACTTCCGGCGCAACTTTTACGTTACTCAAAGTCCCCCTGAGTAAAAAAACAGACCCGACAATTTAAGACCACTGACTACTGTATTTAAGGAATTTCTAATGAATTTAAGACATTTTAATGCCTTAATTTTAGATACACGAATTTAAGACTTTTTAAGGATCCGCGGGTACCCTGTATCATCTCTAGTCAACAACTCTCTGTGCTTCTGATCTGTAACGCTGACAGGAAGTGACCACCATGAGACGGTGTATCATCTCTAGTCAACAACTCTCTGTGCTTCTGATCTGTAACGCTGACAGGAAGTGACCACCATGAGACGGTGCATCATCTCTAGTCAACAACTCTCTGTGCTTCTGATCTGTGACGTTGACAGGAAGTGACCACCATGAGACGGTGTATCATCTCTAGTCAACAACTCTCTGTGCTTCTGATCTGTAACGTTGACAGGAAGTGACCACCATGAGACGGCGTATCATCTCTAGTCAACAACTCTCTGTGCTTCTGATCTGTAACGTTGACAGGAAGTGACCACCATGAGACGGTGTATCATCTCTAGTCAACAACTCTCTGTGCTTCTGATCTGTGACGTTGACAGGAAGTGACCACCATGAGACGGCGTATCATCTCTAGTCAACAACTCTCTGTGCTTCTGATCTGTAACGTTGACAGGAAGTGACCACCATGAGACGGCGTATCATCTCTATTCAACAACTCTCTGTGCTTCTGATCTGTAACGTTGACAGGAAGTGACCACCATGAGACGGCGTATCATCTCTAGTCAACAACTCTCTGTGCTTCTGATCTGTAACGTTGACAGGAAGTGACCACCATGAGACGGTGTATCATCTCTAGTCAACAACTCTCTGTGCTTCTGATCTGTAACGTTGACAGGAAGTGACCACCATGAGACGGTGTATCATCTCTAGTCAACAACTCTCTGTGCTTCTGATCTGTGACGTTGACAGGAAGTGACCACCATGAGACGGTGCATCATCTCTAGTCAACAACTCTCTGTGCTTCTGATCTGTAACGCTGACAGGAAGTGACCACCATGAGACGGTGCATCATCTCTAGTCAACAACTCTCTGTGCTTCTGATCTGTAACGTTGACAGGAAGTGACCACCATGAGACGGTGCATCATCTCTAGTCAACAACTCTCTGTGCTTCTGATCTGTAACGTTGACAGGAAGTGACCACCATGAGACGGTGTATCATCTCTAGTCAACAACTCTCTGTGCTTCTGATCTGTGACGCTGACAGGAAGTGACCACCATGAGACGGCGTATCATCTCTAGTCAACAACTCTCTGTGCTTCTGATCTGTAACGTTGACAGGAAGTGACCACCATGAGACGGCGTATCATCTCTAGTCAACAACTCTCTGTGCTTCTGATCTGTAACGTTGACAGGAAGTGACCACCATGAGACGGTGCATCATCTCTAGTCAACAACTCTCTGTGCTTCTGATCTGTAACGTTGACAGGAAGTGACCACCATGAGACGGTGTATCATCTCTAGTCAACAACTCTCTGTGCTTCTGATCTGTAACGTTGACAGGAAGTGACCACCATGAGACGGTGTATCATCTCTAGTCAACAACTCTCTGTGCTTCTGATCTGTGACGCTGACAGGAAGTGACCACCATGAGACGGCGTATCATCTCTAGTCAACAACTCTCTGTGCTTCTGATCTGTAACGTTGACAGGAAGTGACCACCATGAGACGGCGTATCATCTCTAGTCAACAACTCTCTGTGCTTCTGATCTGTAACGCTGACAGGAAGTGACCACCATGAGACGGCGTATCATCTCTAGTCAACAACTCTCTGTGCTTCTGATCTGTGACGCTGACAGGAAGTGACCACCATGAGACGGCGTATCATCTCTAGTCAACAACTCTCTGTGCTTCTGATCTGTAACGTTGACAGGAAGTGACCACCATGAGACGCCGTATCATCTCTAGTCAACAACTCTCTGTGCTTCTGATCTGTAACGTTGACAGGAAGTGACCACCATGAGACGGTGTATCATCTCTAGTCAACAACTCTCTGTGCTTCGTTCTGATTTGCAGCTTTTCAGACTTATTTTGTGGCTGAATATAATTTGTAGCTTCTTAAAATCTGAATGAGGATAGTGATAGTGAGATACTGGCTACAGTGATGTGTGTGTGGGCGGGGCATAAGCACATACAGCCAGTAGCAGTGACCCAACGTCTAACCGGCACACTGTGAGGACGGAAACATAGGGCTCGGCCTATTTCTCTCCACCACAACCAAATAATATATTTTTCAAACTCAAAGTAAGTTCTGTTTTAACACAATATTAATGTTGTTTGACTGAGTGTTGGTGGAGAGAAGCTGATTTTTCACGTACAGAGAGAGTTGTCTTAGAGCGGCATCTAGTGGACAGAAGAGGAACTAAGGCTGAACACAGCTGAGCCCTGGTGGTGTCTTAAAGCTCTCATATTAAGGATTCAGGGAGGGTGTTGTCAGAAATGGAATATAATATAATCAGTCTGTTTTTTTTAATCTATAATCTGCTGGAAATATGAATTGTAGTTCTTTCGTTCCCTCAGAATGAGACGTTAATATCTACATAGTGAGCAGGTCCTTGTTTACAGAGATCACCATGTTGCACCGCCATGTTTCTACAGTAGCCCAGAGCGGACAAACTAACAGCGGCTCTACACAGGGACAATCATGTTTTCTTACAGCCACCGTAGTCGGCAGCCCGTCTGTCAGCATCAGCATCAGACAAACAGGTTTCTCGTGTATAAAACTCTGCAGGAATCCACACTAAACATTTGCTCACATACAAATGAGGAAGTGTACAAAAATATTCTGATTTATGAAACTTTCAGTTTCCCTAAATTTATGCACATTTCCTTGTCAAGCTTTTCTTCTTAAATTCCAATTTATGCTTATAAAGTGGGGTACGCACATTCAAAGCTCTTTTTGTGTGTACATGGTGGTTATAAGTGAGGCACCTGCTCTGTTAGCTTCTGAGAGGAAGAGAGCTCTGAGGATAATTCAGCTCCTGAACAACGAACACTGAAGGAATTCTGACCAGGAGAAGTTTCAGCTGGTTGTAATCTGTAATCGTCACTGCTAGATGCTACTAACTTCCCCTAAATCTTCCACACTGAACCTTTACTGAAGCAGGTTTACAGGTAACCCAGCTGCAGGTGCTGCAGGCCGAGACATAGTTACATACCTCGGTGTGGGTTACTTGCTTTTAGCAGCAGCAGGCGGAGCAGCAGGAGGTGAAACGTAAGTGACAATGCCGGGCACAGGAATGTAGTCCTCTCTGTGTTTGTGCAGCTGCGGGTTTGTCTTCAGGTTGTACCAGCCCCAGTGGATCAGCCCCAGACTCGTGCCCATCACAATCAAGACTTTGTAGCTGTTCCAGAACTCTCGCAGACCCATGACTGACGGGCACCGAGCTGGGAAACACAAACAAGGACATGTGTCAGCTCTGCATTCACACAAAATACAGATTTGACTCTGCTGGTGTCGTCTTCCCAATAATACTGACAACAAGTACAAAACACAGACATTACAGAGAAGTGAAGATATGATAATTTATTTAGTTTTCGTGTCATCACAGATGATTTTTTTATGATTAACTTTCTTTCTCATTTTAGGATCTTGAATGAGCCGGGGGTCAAAACCATTTGATTGCGATCACACTCTTTGTTCCTTTTAGCTACAATGATGAGATCATTATTAATCAAAGCAACAAATCAGCAAATATGCTGATATTAAATTCAGCATTTAAGTCACTGTAATGTCTCAGCAATAATGTTAATCATTGTGATGTATTAGAAATGATGTTGAGCTTAAACAAACAGTGTGAAGGTGTCACTTTGGGCTTTGGGTCACTGTGACGAACGTTTCTCACTGTTTTCACAAACAAAACGATCAGTCGATTCATGGAGAAAATAATCAGCAGCTTAGTCCAAAATGAAAATAATCGATAGTTAATAGATCAACATGAGCTCCAACTACAACAGTAACAGCCTGCTTTAACGTAAGTGCAAGAGTCAGAGTGATTTTAGGGACTGTTTGTTACTGATGAGGGTGGAGGGGTGGTGCATAAGGGGGGAGACATGTCATATAAGTTTTTAAGCACTGGGGCAAATATTTGTTTTATATTTTGACATACAACTTTAAATTACTGTTTTTTTGTATTTATTTTACTGTGAATTTTAATGTTTTCTTTAAAAAACACGAAGGAAAAACACAAACAAACCTAAGGGTCACCTCAGCCATCCTCCTCCTCTGGTAAATTAAGAACAGTCCCTAATAACATCATTCTTCCTTATTACACACTTCATCATGTTCACAGCAGCACTTTTAATTGTGTCACAGGTTATTTCGCGGTGAAACAAACCACATCCTGCCATTTAATGACGCTACATCACAACACACACTCACGTTGGATGAACAACACTTATCTAACCTGCGAACAGTTGTGTAAGCTAAGCTAACACAGCTAGCAGTGACACGATGCTAGCAGCCTGTTAGCTTGAAGCTAAACTGGCTGGTTTCCTGTTTTCACAGCTGAGCGGCAGAAATCAAACTTTACCGGAGGATTTAAATCATGAACGAACCCGCGGTGAACAAATGAGCCGCTCTCACCTTCACAAATCAGCTGTTCCTCCTGCTCCGACCATCATGTCCTCATCCGGTCCTCATCAGGACCACATCCGGACTGAAGGCGGCCCAACGGCTGCCTGAACAACCTGACACGCAGCGGTCAGGGTGTAAATAAATAATTCAAATTTACATTGTTATATATGAAGCATGTTTATTATTAAATGTTATAATACAGCATTTTTAACAAGAGAGATGTTCAAAGTCTGAAAGGATCAGTGATTTGTAGTCAGGCAACTTTGTAGAAGCCTTTAAAGGTCATATGGCTCTGCAGCTGTTTTCAAATTCATGCGCGTAACACATTACACACGCACACACACACACACACACACACACACACACACACACACACACACACACACACACACACACACACATCACAGAGTTTTCCTCATTATATAGTAAGATAATATATATGTATATATAAGTGTGTGTGTGTGTGTGTGTGTGTGTGTGTGTTCCATGTTTTTCTCCTCACTGACTCGGTCAATCCATGTGAAATGTGGCACAGTGGTAGAGGGTCATGGGAGGATGCCAATGAAGCAATATTACATCAATTGGCCAAAGGGGGGCGCTATAGCAACCCATTGAAATGTCAAACTTTGAATGGGCATATCTCATGCCCCGTATGTGGTAGAGACATGAAACTTTGCACAGAGATGCCTCTCCTCATGAGGAACACATTTGCCTCAAGAACCCATAACTTCCACTTATATAGATTTTCCGCCATTTTGAATGTTTTGAAAAACACTTCAAATGGATCTCTTCCTAGGAAGTTTGAGCGATCTGCATGAAACTGGGTGAACATAATCTAGGGACCAATATCTAAAGTTCCCTCTTGGCAAAAGTTGGAAAACTTACTAAAACTGAGCTTCTATAAGGCAATGAATATTGCGGAGGGCGTGGCTCATCACATAAAGGTGTATAACATCTCAAGGGTTTCACCCATCACCACGCAACTTTGTAGGCATATGACCACACATAATCTGAGGGGACCCCTCCATTATTGACCCCATCAAACAAAATGGGGGCGCTAGAGAGCTCATTTCTTATCTAGGCCTAACCGCCATATGGATTTTTACTAAACTTGGTAGATATGTAGAACAGGACGCCTCAAGGTGACTGGAGAAATTTAACTCTAATTGGCAACTGGGTGGCGCTATAACAACAGAAAAATGCTTCAAAATGGCTAAAATGCGACTGATCGCTGTGGCTCCCCCTGTGGACCAATGTTGGTGTTTTCTAATGTTTGATTTCCGACCACCAGTATTGTGCGTTTTGGCTGCGTAGTGCTGCAGCAAGTATATACACAGACACGGTGCGTTGTGTACACGTATGTTCGATCAAGCAGCAAGTCTATTACGGCCCTAAGTGGCTGGTAATGAGTTTGACCTCACTGGTTTCTGAAAATAAGAATGAAGGCTGTTGGCAAACTTTCAGTCAGGGTCACCTGACTTGAAGAAAGTGAAGATGAAGTTTGAGTTATTGGTGATGAAGATGTCTTGACTGACTCTGAAGTTGCTACGAGTGGTGTTGAAGATGATTTTACTTGTGTCACAGCTGTGTTCACAGGTATCAAAGTTGCAAGCGCTGAAGCGGTTTGAAGAGATGAAGACTCACGGATCAGCAGTGATGTCGTCCGTTAGGCTGTTGGCAAGGTCTCATCAACAGGTGCTGATGTTTCAATGCTTTGTGAAGAACTTGTGATTGTTGGCAAAGTTGAATAATAAACGTAATATTTTATAACTTAGGTGAAATTGGCCATTTAAGATTATTGCAATATTTATTCATTACAGTTCTGTTATCAGTTATTCTGATGGTGATGTTTGCTGTAAATATCAGTTTTACCAAATGATGCGTCCACCTCTTCAGTTCCTCTGTCAGTCACTGTGAGATCAGCTGATATTTTGAGGCCATTTCGGCCCCACAGTCTGAATTACATGAATGTTACCAGGAATTCTGCTGAATAGTGCGTCATTGTTGGAACTTTATTTCTGGGGATCTATCTATCTTGGGCCATCTTGGCAAAGAAAAGTCTCCTTCTTAAACTGTACTTCCCTGTAGAGAATCAGTATATTAAAATGTACAATATCCGGTAGTTTTCTCTTTGCCACAAGGTGCATGCAAACCTTGGTGGGTAGCCACAGCTTGGCGTAACACCTGTTTTGGTTAAACAGTGCAGTAAACACAGAGGAAAGGGTGAAGAAGATGAGCACCAGCTGCGGCCACTGCAGCGAGGACACAGCCTTTGTATGCGGGCCGTGAACTCCACAGTTTTTAGGGGCATAAAAACAGACAGTGCTCTCACCGGGACTTTAATGGGACACATGATGAATGTTTAAAAGCAGTAGAGTGATCTGTAAAAGAAGTAAAACAACTTAAATTCTTAAAGATACAGGTGGGCAGTGTGACGACCCCTCTGCTGCACCAGGTGTTTTCTGGGCGTCATTTACCTCATGAGCCACACCTGGACCAGTGTGCGTCATGATGTAAAGCTCACTGTCTTCCAGCAGACACTTCCACACACTCATACACACAGACGTGACTGATTACTGACTTTCATGTTTTATTCATCATTAATTTGTGAATAAATAAGTTTTAAACTCTTTGTAAACTCGACTCGTCTCCCATCCTTGTTACATGTCACATGTTATTGGATGACATTTAGGCTTTGTGGTGACTTGGCTCAGTTTGACTGTGTTGCTGAGGGCTCGTCCATGCAGGTTGATTTGTGTTGGAGTGCGTTGTACCTTTGGGAGCACGTGCTGATTAGGTGACTTGGTTCAGCTGTGTGATGCTTTTGGCTGCGTGCTCCGATGTGCTTTTGCTCTGGTATCTGGTTTTGTTGGGCGACACACAAGTTTGGTGAGTAGGCTGTTTTTGCTACTTTGGGTTCATGGCAGCAGTTTTGTTTAATAGAAAGTTGTTGAGTGGTGAGGTTGAATTTTAGTTTTACTGAGCGCTGCTTATTGGTGACATGATCCCATGTGCATGGTCATTAATCATAAATCACTTTTTCTCTCTCCACTATGTCAGATGGTGTTTCCCCTGTTGGTTGCATCAGTTTGGGTTTTTTTTGGTAGTGTTGTGGCAACGTGGTTGGTGTCAGTTGCTTACTGGCAGTTGTCTCAGGAGCACCTCTGTGGGACTTTGTAAGGTTGCCTGTTTGCAGGTCACTTTACAAGCCTGCTGGTTTTCAGTGTGTAAATACCTGCTGCAAACTACATGAAGACCAGGGGCGTTTACTACGCAGCCTGTTCAACTTACCCAGGATGTCTTTCCTTTTGTTTAACTGTATACTTTTCATGTGGGTATTATTGATAATGATTAAGATGTTGGTTTTAGTACGGAAGAGGTTCACTCTGCTGTCTTGGCTTTAGAGGGTAATAAACCATGTGGAGCTGATAAGATAACAGCTGAACATCTAAAATATGCCAGCAAAAAACTTTGCCCCTGTTTGACATCTGTCTGACTGGCTTTTAGTTCATGGGATTTTGCCTGACTCTGTTTTATTAGTGCCTGTTATAAAGGACAAAACTGGCAGAATAAAATTTCACAATTTACATTCTGTATCAGAATCATTTCATGTTAGTAACAGAGATCGACTGGGCGGCTTTCTGTCTATTTTTCTTTTTAATGTTTACATGGATGATTTGTTTCAACAGTTGAATGCAGAGACACAGGGTGTATGGCTGGCAATATTTTAATAAATTATCTTATGTATGCAGATGATTTGGTGATCTTCTGCCCATATAGTGCCGGCCTGCAACAGCTGCTGAAGATTTGCTCTGACTATGGTGCAGACTTTGACATCAGATATAACGCCAGTGACAGCAACATGTTGGTTGTCAGAAGTAAAGAAGACAAATAAACAACAATAACTTGATTCTGTGTTGTTTAATACATCACCTATTTATTTTCTAATAATTTATTCCAAAACTGCGGAATCATATTTGCAAAGTAAGATGATTAGTATTTTTGTTAGAAAAAAAATGTGTTTTCATATTATGTGTGTGTAGAACCTGATTTTATTGAGAATAGATTCTGTGTTTATTTGTGTGAAGGAACAAATCCTTCAAATCAGAATGAAAATGTTTTTAAAGTTGCTTCAAGTTATTTCAAATCACAGACATGTCGTGCATTTACCAGAAAGAAATGGGACTGATGTCTTCTTGTGCTTATGAATGACTACAGCCATTTTTTTTTTTTTTAAACACAGAGATGGCGCTATAGAGCCGCTACAAAGTCCCCTCTTTATGCAGCCTTTACGTTTTTACACAGAAGCAAACAGTGGTGTCATGCCCAGTGTGTGATTATAGACAGCATGCCTGCATCATGGAAGCACAAGAGGCATGACAGGCGTGACAGGCGTGACGTGAAACACAGCATCATCGGCCTCTACTGTGGCATGAGATACATGTCATTAGCACTTTCAATAACAATGGCATTAACGTGTCAATAACAGTCGTTATCATTATTGTTATATTGTTGTATGGTGACTGATCTCGTCCTCTGCTCTGAGGGTAAATGAGCCTCATCATTTTCACATTTAACCAACATTTTCAGCCACTATTCTTGGTGTTTGAGTTAGCCGCTAACTGCTACTTTTAAAATCGAACCAACCAACACATCCTCAGTCCGACCTCGTCACATATTGACGTTTTGGTCGTGGACTTTCCACATCCACACACGACATGCAAGGTATCCTGGGTGTGTTGGTTGTTGACGTTCTGAGACACTGTATCAACTTCTCTTCTTTCAAGCTACACTTCCATTTTCAAAGGAAATTTCATGTTTATGTAACGGAGTTAAAAAAAAAAATGCACTTAATTCTCAATACATATTTCCAATCTATATTTGAGAATTTGTAATTATTTTATTTGAATATTTTATTGGGTATTTGTGAATTTTATCTCAATTAGTTGTTTTTATTTGTGGTTATTTTAATTTTCCTGTAGAAACTGCTTTTTTTTGCCCTTCATGGCTCCTGTACCTCCTGGGTTTCCGTAGCTCCCCCTTCTCTACCCGTCACAGCGCTGTTTCGCATTGCTGATGGTAAGTTGTGTGTGAAAATGCTCCGACATTATTTCGTTATTTACATTATAAAATGAGCTACATAAGCCGTAACACTCGGTGTGCAGTGTTAACTGTTGTTAATATGATGTTATCCAGCCGTTTTGAGCTGATTTGAACAGTGTTATTAAGAGTTTGGACGGTGTTTTTATATAACTTTTTGGGCGCGATTTGCAATACAGCGTGCCGCCAAAAGTCGTGTCTTCATTTCGAGCAGGAGATTTTCCACCTTATTCATTGTTAAAAACCTGTTGTTTAGGAGCTGAGGTGCAGACAGTGGAACAGAGGGCAAATTATGTGCTTTGTGTCTTCTGCAGGTATGTTTTTGTTTGATTTATGTTGTATTTTCCGTTGTTTCTGTTTAGTTCCCCCTTTATGTGTGCCTTTTTACTCTGTCCACCAGGTGTCACTGTTTGTTTCATGAACTGTATTAAATGTTTTGTGGTGATTTGTTAATATAATTCATGTTGAAATTTATGTTTTTCAGCAGTGTTTGGTATGACTTTGCAAATAATTTAATGAGCAATTTGTATGTTATATTAATTACATGTTTAAATGTAATTTTATTGCATTTATACATATTGTTAAAAGACAAATGAGCTCACATATCACAAATCCCAATTTGCCTCACAGGGCTTTACAGCATACGACATCCCTCTGTCCTTTGGACCCTCACAGCGGATAAGGAAAAACTCCCCAAAAAACCCTTTGACAGGGGAAAAAAATGGTAGAAACTTCAGGAAGAGCAACTGAGGAGGGATCCCTCTTCCTGGCAGTATACATGTGTGATAATAATCATATGTGTATAATAACAGTAGAAGTATGACTAATGATGGCAGCAGCATGTATCATGCCGAAGTTAAAGGATGTCTTTTGCCGTTGGTTTTTTGACGCTGCATGACGTTGCCCAAGCGCCGGATTTCAATGACCTTGGAGTGACACCATGCTCGAATAACACTTTGTCAAAATGTCACACCAGTGCCAGCCATTAGCCCATTTTAAGCTGCTTCTTTAAGGTGGGAATTTCATGCCTTGCTTATCTTTGTAAAAGGCACAAACACTGAATGGGTGTTTCAGAGTGTTCAGAGCTGAGGTGACCTCTGTATAAATGGAAGCCCAGCAGGACAGGTTGTTTCCACACAGGAGGGGACTCTACATCCTACAGTGAACACAGAGACACTGAGGGACTAAATGAAAATAACCCGAGCCCAAAGCCAAAGCCAGGGTAGAGAGGCTCAGTGAAGGTGGTGCTGAAGGTGTGGAGGTGGATCAGAGAGTCAGAGGAGACTCTGTAGAAGGACAGCGTGCCAGCAGGACAGTCCACATACACTGCTACTCTGTTAGAGACAGAGGAGGAGGAGGAGGAGGAGGAGGAGAGGACTGTACTCCTCTTTTTGTGCCAGACAGAGTAACCATCAACATCAGAGCAGCTCAGACTCCAGGACTTGTTATTCCCTCCGAACCTGCAGCGACCACTGCTCCCTCTCCTCCTGATTCCTCTGTAACTCACTGATACATAAACTCTTCCTCTCCACTCCACCTCCCAGTAACAGCGACCAGTCAGACCAGTTTTACACAGTAGCTGAGGCCAGTAGTCAAATCTCTGCGGATGATCAGGATAAGGCTGCTCCTCTCTCACTGCTGTCACCGTCCTGTTGTTGTCGGACAGTTTGAGGTTTCTGTTTACTGTGTTTGTGTCCAGTGTGAGTTCACAGGCATCTGATGAGAGACAAACACACAAACCGGCAGCAGTTCATCATTTACTTCCTATTATCACTATACGTTGATCTAAACACCCTCCAAGGCAAAGTAGTCTGAAAGCTATTCCTGTTCCATTTTTAGTACACAAACATTCACGGTCTCATTTGAAAGGTAACACTTGAGTTTTTTCCTCGACAGTCAGAATCACTGGCTGAATCCAAATCTCCACCTTCTGGACTTGCAGACTGAGCCCTCGCGGACTTCAGGCGTACGTAATGTGACGTCTTCACCGTCATCACATAAAGTCTGCACGAGCGGGAGTCTGCAGCATTATTAAAGGAGCTAATACACAGGCTTGGAGTGTGTTTCGCTCGTTTCCGTGGGAACATTTGAGAGACTATCATGCATACGGTGATCACTGCAGCAATTGCCTACATGATCAGATTGCACAGCTTCTATAGGCTAGGCTAGAAAGTCCGCTTGAGGCCCCTTGTGGACTGAATGAATTGTGGATGTGGAGAGCCCTAAGCACTCCCGGACTTCCCGTGAACTCGCCCGCAAAGTTTGCGAGTCTGCAAGTGTAGTGAAGTGCGGACATTTGGATTCAGCCACTCTGAGTGCTTCTGTCACTGAGTTATAGAAGTCTCAAATGAAATGAAAGTGTTTTTTTTATTATCTTTGCCTAAATATTTCCTTAAAAAAAGCTGCTGCAGATGACTACAACTAGGAGGTATTAACTGGGAAACAAAAGGGGACCGTAGCATGAAGCCTCTCATAGTCCAAATTCAAATTAGATTACAATATCACAGAAGAAAAACATTTTACACGTTTTAAACTTCTGTCCAGGCGCTTTTCAAAACAGAATTTGAGCTGCAAGGACTGGAGCTTTCCAACAGTAGTTTGCTTGAGTAAACCACTTAAACATTGCGGTTGTTTACACATTATAATCATCAAAGGTCAAATCAAAACCATGTGAGGGCCTGCAGGCAGGCCGTCGGATTGTTAAGAGGTTGTTGCTTCATTAACAGACTGACTATTAGATCAGAACTTCACAATGACTCGTCGTCATGGACCTTTTATGCAGGTACACAAGCTGTTGATTTAAATTGCTTTAACATGTGCTGCCTTGTTTTCTTGAATCTAAGTGAACACACACTTACACTTTCTCAGATCAGGTTTCAGCCTCTGCTCTCCACCATTTTCCAACCTGGAGGAGGAAACAAAGTCAGAATGAACCGTCAGAAGCTTCCTCATCAGTCATCACCATAAACCTTCACTCAGAGCCTCAAGCCTCTGCCTCTTTATTAAAAGATCTTGCATATCTGCAGCTCACTCAGAATGCTGCTGCAACAGTCTGAACAAAGTCCTGAGCAAAGTCAGTCGTCCACCCTACGAGAAATCCTGACCTGGATTTAGATCTGGTACAGACTGTGAGCCAACATACTTCAGCTTCGCCATGTGACAGAGAAACTGTGAGAGCTCTTGTTGTCTGAGCATACCTGAGAGTGTCCAGTCTCCAGTGTGGGTCCTCCAGTCCAGCGGTCAGCAGCTTCACTCCTGAGTCTCCTGGATGATTGTAGCTCAGGTCCAGCTCTCTCAGATGGGAGGGGTTGGATCTCAGAGCTGAGGCCAGAGAGTTACAGCCTTTCTCTGTGATCTGACAGCCTGACAGCCTGGAGACAGATGGACAGACACAGAGTTTACACATAAGTACATGTCTTTTTTTTTTTCCCCCGGTAAAGGGGTTTTTTTGGGGAGTTTTTCCTTATCCGCTGTGAGGGTCTAAAGGACAGAGGGATGTCGTATGCTGTAAAGCCCTGTGAGGCAAATTGTATTTGTGATATTGGGCTTTATAAATAAAATTGATTGATTGATTGTGTTCTAATGGGTGTCCTTTTCTTTGATAATCAGACTTCCTCTTCATCCTGTGTTAATGACACCAGAATCAGTTATAAGTCAGTTCCTATACTCGCATATGATGTCATACACTGGTGCCCTGTCCAGATGGAGGGCATGCAACTGGAGGCAAAGACTACCAACACTGCATGGGTGCCTAGGATTTGTGTTGTTTACCGCTATGCCAATTGATCAAATTGGAACAAAAGGCCACTTTAAGTCTCAAAAATAGTGGGACGTAAAGGGGAGAAGAAAAAATGACTAAGAAACAGCAGCAGATGTGAATCACAAACTTCCATCTTCAGTCAACTAATTTCAAACATTCAAGCTTAAGTGTTTTGTTAAATATGCCCCTAGTTGAATGCAATAACAACGTGCTGTGTCAACTTGACTGTGTTTTTATCCATGAGCCGGCGTTTCACCAAACCTCTTGGGACGGTAAACCTTAAAGATAGAAATCAGTATCTAAAATTAGCTAACATTACCTAGTAACATTAGTCTGATAGGTGGTGCGTCCATGCACAGAGTTGAAATATAAAAGACAGTTATACTTAAGCTGCTTACTCACCAACCAAACACAGGACGGCAGTAATTTCAGTTGTCAACCCAGTGGCACACAAAACTATTGTAGTCCACTAGACTCCTGTATGCTTTCAGGGTCCGGAGGACGAGGTAATTTGGAGTAAATTGGCCAAGTTGTGGCCTTTTTTATGTAACACGAGCAACATGAGGTTCAGTTTTCTGTCGTTATCTGCTGCCCACAGATTTATCCAAAACAATGTATGTAGTCACTTTCCTCTATATCCAATTCATGCAATATAGAAACATATCACTTCCTGCCCTCCATCTGAATTTTTTACATTAAAGTAGTCACGTGATTGCAAACAAAATATTGTTGGATATCATCAGTGACATTCATTTGTGTGACCAATACAATTTAAATGACCATTTGTTAAACAGATGGTGAAGCCTGACCTGAGAGTTTCCAGTGTACAGTTTTGACTCTCCAGTCCATCAGAGAGCAGCTTCACTCCTGAATCCTGCAGGTCGTTGTTATTCAGGTTCAGGTGTCTCAGACTGGAGGACTGGGAGCTGAGAACCAATGAGACCTCCTGACAGCATTTCTTTGTGAGCCTAGTTTGACTCAACCTAAAATGAAAAATAAGAAACATATTTTCTGATGTTTCAATTTAGTTTCTCAGAATTGTCTGTGGTGGAGTCAGGACAGTTCAAATTTTGGCATTGACAATAACATTTGATTTTGAGAAAAAAAACCTGAACTGATAAAGGAAACACTGACACTGAAACTCATGTACTGACACTAAATAATGAAACATGACCACTAAAAACATTTTCTTTTAGTTTGATATTTTTTGCATGTTGATGTGTTTTTTGATGACAAGATTCAATTTTTTTTCTTTATGACACTTTTAGTGACAGTAGTTTTCAGGTGTAACTATCTGTCACTGTTCTGCAATGGAGAAAAGGACTTTGAGAAACAGGTTTATTGACAAGTAGATTTTCGCATACAAGGAATTTACCTTGCTGATTATGGTGGTCATGAAAAATAAAGTTCTCATTCAGTCATAGGCATGCAGTGCAAAACTAGACCATAAAACATTTTTTGAGGCACAATATGGTGTTACACACATGCATCAGATTGAGTTCTGACCTGAGAGTTTCCAGTGTACAGTGTGGACTCTCAAGTCCAGCAGAGAGCAGCTTCACTCCTGAATCGTGCAGGTTGTTGTTACTCAGGTCCAGCTCTCTGAGACGAGAGGACTGAGAGCTGAGAACTGGGGACAGAGCACCACAGCTTCTTTCTGACAGATTACAGCCACTCAGCCTGAAGGAGAGTCAGAGATAAATAAACGCTGATACTGTTTCTATTCTATATAATGTACTAAAAGCTTCTCAGTTTTAGAATTTCCTTATTTCTATTGATGACTTACTAATTGGTTATGAAGGATCTGGCTCAAATTAAAGGCCTGGGATCTAGGAACTGAAGTTGAGTCCTGACATTGTATATCTGTCGATCTCTAGCAGACAACCGTTGATTTTGTAGGCTGCAGTGTGTGTCTTTGGTTTGCATATTTTATCAGCTCTAGCTAGCTAGGATAAGACAATGCTAATACTAAATCTCTCTAAACCACCGTAAAACTTCAATTAATAGCCCAGGCTCTTATTTGCTTAAATCACTGAAACCAACGAATTTATAGATCTATATTTGAAACAGGCATCTATTTGGAACTGGCCTTTATTTTCTCTCACCTGTTGCTCAGCAAAGATCGGGAGATGCAATCAAATTGTTTATATAAACCAGTATGAATATTGCTTGTTCAGAATTAGGCTGAATCATTCATTTGATCTAGCTTCGACAGACAGCACATCAGAGAGAGATAGTTACAGCTTTCGAGGATTATGGCACCCGGCATACTGACACAACACCACTTTATCCTGTTAAAACAATACTTACAATTCAGATTAATTTTCACAAAAAAACTTTTTTGTTTCTTGCGATCTGAGGACCCTTACAGACTAGGGAAATATGAATGACTTACAGGGCAATCGAGGAAATACACAATTTGAGGTAGCCAGCACCTCGCTTTTGTACATCCAAAGACTTCTATAAAAAATGAATTGCTTAGCAACCAGACAAGGCGTCTAACTGCAACAGGAGTGTCAGAATGTGTAGACACACCAGGCTAGTAAAAAAGACTGGCTTTTTAATGGAAGTTTTACGGTACATCTCCAGGTGACTTTTTAAATGTTAAATGCACCAGATATAATCTAACCTGAGAGTCTCCAGTGCACAGTGTGGACTTTCCATTTTAGCTGAGAGCAGCTTCACTCCTGAATCCTGCAGGTTGTTGTTACTCAGGTCCAGCTCTCTGAGACGAGAGGACTGAGAGCTGAGAACTGAGGACAGCTCCTGACAGCATTTCTCTGTGAGCCTGGCGTGACTCAAGCTGAAATAGAAATGTGAATGTGTGGTTACATTGTACCTTGATACTCTGAGTGGATAGACTATCTCTATTCCATACGTGCAGACAATGATCTCCCTGCTGTCAGGGTATGTGGATACTTCTTAAAGATGCATGGGCTTGCACATCCTAGGGTTAACCTATAAATCACTTGTGCTGGCACGTAATCACTGATATTTTGATCAAAACCGTCTCCAAGTGGCCTTAAAGCTGCAGAGAACCAAAGTTACAATGTAACCACACATTCTCAATTGTATCAAGACTATCTCTCCACTCCATTACATAATCCATTTCCATTGTATGGTGAACTCTTTGAGTGAGGAGACAATGCTACTCATAAGCACAATTTGTGACACAGCGGTAACACATAAACTATTTACAAATGTACACTTTTTACACAACAGCTACATCAAGGCCCTGCATACAGCAAAGGCAAAGCTTGAGATGCAGACGGGCGGCTGAGGCTAGTCAGCAAGACACAAGACTGACTCAAGGAAACAAATTAAATGCCCTGCAAGAGGCAAGGCCAAACTAAAATGAATTGGCCATGGTCAGCCCACAAACCGCTGAGCTCGCCAAGGGAGACACAAACGGGTGAAAAATTAGCATAGCCCATAAGACCTAGTCACTGTTGAGTCACATCCATCACTTACTCACTGAAGAAGGGGCTGGCTGCTACGTTCAGACTGTAAAACCCGGAGAATGTGGACTGAGATGCCCATGTGGCTGCTGTACATATGGTAGTGAGAGAGGCTCCCTGCCACAAGGCTCATAAGGGATCAACCCCAAAGGCTGAGTGTGCCTAAAGTCTGGTTGAGACCGGCACACCCAGAAACACATATACCTGCTGAATAGTGTCAACAACCCAGTGGAACAGCCCAGGCTTCAACAAGGGTCTACCCAAATGACTGAGTTTGAAGTAAACAAACAGCTGATCAGTCTTCCCTGATGTGCTGACATAGGACAGCATGGACAGGAGCTGCACAACCTCCTGTCCTCCTTCAGAGGGGGAAAGTGCCCATAGCTCAAGTGGCTGAGCCAGGTGGAACTTGGATGGAACCTTGAACAGGAACGCTGTACTGGGGCAAAAGATTACACCAGACTCATCCTGCAAGACCCTGCAGCATACACTGTGAACTGGCAGTGCACAGAGTTCACCCAGCCTTCTGGCAGAGGTTATGGCCAACAGGAATGCTGTTTTGAGAGAGACCAATTTCAATTCAGCAGCCCTAAGGGGCTCAAAGGGGGGACGCTGAAGTGCTCTGAGGACTACATCCAAATCCCATGGAAGGGACAAAGGTCTAGTCCTTTGAACTGTCAGCCTGTGGGCGCCCATGAGAAACCAGGAAATCAGGAAACAGTCATCCTTGCTTAGTGTGAATTTGCCCATATGAACTGCCTTGACGACTGCCATTATCCCTGCCAGGTTAGGGCAGACATCCCTGCCTGAGTAGGCTTGCACTTGCTGAACCTCACACCATGTAGAGCCGTCCCCCAGCGGTACAAATAGGGATGGGTATCATTAAGATTTTATTGATACTACTTCTTTTATTGATACTCCTTATTGATTCGGTACTTTATCTGTACTCTTATGGTTCTTTTTCATTTCTAAATAACTGCCTTTTAGAAAATATATTGGTTTAAAAAGAATAAATCCAGAACAGGATTATTGAATATTTGAAATAAAACAAATTGTTGTTTTTGGAGCAGCAACGGTAATTTTTACAACAGCAAAGTCACTATATATATACTACAGCAGGTTTTGCTGAAGTGAGAGCTGGAGCGGAGTGAAAGGAGGAAAGGCGTAAAGCCTGATTTATGGTTGTGCGTTGAATCGACGACGTCGCTACGTGGTTGCTGTGACGCCGCCGTGAACCCTTCGAACTTCTCCGTCACTCCGCTTCGTCGCGCTGCAATTCACCGCCAGAGCAGTAGGAGGCGTCGTTCCTTTCCTTAGTGGTTATCGTCGTCTCTAGTTGATTCTTTGTTTAGCTTCCGGCTTTTCCGGTCACAGAGAAATGAACGCGGAGCACGGACAGACGGCTCCGGTCGTATCCGTATCCGTATTGAACGTTGAGCATAATGGCATATATATAATGAGCCTTAACAACATCTACATCGCAACAGAAGATGTTTAAAGATGGCGGGGATGGCGGAATCTGGAAATACGGAACCTGTAAAAACGTAACCCTATTTGGCCTGAACATAGTTGAAGGCTCCACAGGCAGTTTCAATAGATAGGTCCGATCCACTTGCTGGAGCTGGTATTGAGACAGCCAGACTGCAGCCTAAGCCTGCCCCCTTATAACCGAGGAGAGGTTTGATGAAGCCGTTAGGAGTTCATTCACAAGACTGGAACCCTCAGAGCCCTCAAAACTCTCATGTGCCTGATGGGACAGGTAATTATGATATAGGGCCATAATGGCTCCAGGTTTAGCCAAACAGGTTTGTGAAGCCATAGCCTTATGCAGTTTAGGCAGCAGGCCATCCATTACTCAGCAGTTCCTGCCAGGGCAGGTGGCTTTGCCAAGCATAGAGTTGGAGGGAGAGACCAGCAGAGAGAGGGCTTGATCCATTAAATGACATTCTGCGTACCCTGACAGCAGGGGGATCATCCCTGTACATATGGAATATGTAACAGAGTGGAGTGAAAGCCTTGATACGATAGAGAAAAGGGTTCAGTGTATATATCAAGTGGATTGTTATTGATGGAAAGTGCGAACATATTGTCATCAAAGTATAAACCAAAGGAATATTTGTCTCTTTCATATAGTTTGTTAGCAATAATTCAAGAATGTTCCACTAATGGGTAAACAGTGTTATGTGTTGTGATGAAAACTTATGACAACTTGCTCCGCTTAGAATTTTCTGTCTGAATTATGCTGGACACAAGATGTGTACTACTTCACTTAAAAGTCCACTCTCAGTGTATGTGCCCTGAAGGCATCAAGCTTTCACATTCATGTGCTCACCCAGAAATCTCTCCAATTTACACAGGTGCAATACAATATTGCACAAAAGCATCACAATGTGATCTGACCTGAGAGTCTCCAGTGTACAGTGTGGACTCTCCAGTCCAGCTGAGAGCAGCTTCACTCCCGAATCCTTCAGTTTGTTGTTACTCAGGTCCAGGTCTCTCAGACTGGAGGACTGGGAGCTGAGAACTGAGGACAGAGCTCCACAGCTTCTCTCTGACAGATTACAACCACTCAGTCTGAAGGAGAGTCAGTGATACATTTAATTTACAATGTGAAAAATACATTTCTATTTTTTCCCTCTCTGAGTTGATAAGTCGAACCATCATGCATTACTGGAAACTAATTGAAAACTATTGACAAACCAATCTTCTAGCTCAGTTCACAAAATGAATACATTTTAGGCTTAAATGAACTACACTGTAATTTTCATTCATTCATCTGTGGAGGACCAATCATACAGAAGATAAAAAGACATTAAAATTGATCAACTTATCAATTTGTTGACTTAATCTTGTTACTCGAAATTGACTGAGACATTCATAGTTGCGTACAACCCATCACATGAGACAAAGTTAGTATCTGCAGTTATTTGTGCACTTACACAGCTTTGTTGGAGGCTTTGACCACTGGCAGCAGCCTCAGAAGAGCCTCCTCTGAAGAGAAGTATTTCTTTAGGTCAAACACGTCCAGATCATTTTCTGATGACAGTAAGATGAAGACCAGAGCTGACCACTGAGCAGGAGACAGTTTATCTGTGGACAGACTTCCTGAACTCAGGTACTGTTGGATCTCCTCCACTAGAGAACGATCATTCAGTTCATTCAGACAGTGGAACAGATTGATGCTTTTCTCTGGAGACAGATTCTCACTGATCCGACTTTTGATGTACTGGACTGTATTCTGATTGGTCTCTGAGCTTCTTTTCTTTTTCAGCAGGTCTCGTAGGTGTTTCTGATTGGTCTGCAGTGAAAGACCCAGGAGGAATCGGAGGAACAGGTCGAGCTGTCCATTTGGACTCTGTAAGGCCTTGTCAATAGCAAACATGTGGACCTCTGTCACAGATGTTTTGCTGAAAACCTTTCGCACTTGTTCACCACTTGTTTGCCCTGGTTCAGACATCACATTCTTGTTTCTGTTAAGGAGTTCCCTCTCTACATATAAAGCTGCCAGAAACTCCTGAACACTCAGATGGATGAAGCTGAACATCCTGTCTTCATCTTCATCTTCCTTCCTCCCACGTTCCTCTTTGAAGATCTCTGTGAACACTCCTGAGCACACCGAGGCTCCACTGACATCAATGCCACTCTCTCTGAGATCATTCTCGTAGAAGATCAGGTTGCCCTTTTCCAGTTGCTGGAAAGCCAGTTTTGCTAATGATTTAATGTACCTCCTGCATTTTTTGGGGTCGTACTTCTCTTTTGTCTGATGAATCTGAAACTTCACAAATTCTGCGTACATCTCAGTCAGGGTCTTGGGCAGCTCTCCTTCCTCTCTGGTCTTCATCACATCCTCCAGAACTGTAGCAGTGATCCAGCAGAAGACTGGGATGTGGCACATGATGTGGAGGCTTCGTGATTTCTTGATGTGGGAGATGATTCTGCTGGCCTGCTCCTCATCTGTGAATCTCTTCCTGAAGTACTCCTCCTTCTGCTGGTCAGTGAACCCTCTGACCTCTGTCATGATGTCCACAAAATCAGAATGGATCTGATTGGCTGCTGCAGGTCGTGTGGTTATCCAGAGGCGAGCAGAGGGAAGCAGATTCTTCTTGATGAGGTTTGTTAGCAGCACATCCACCGGGATCGACTCTGTCACATCAAAGTCCACCTCCTGGTTTTCATTATTAGAACAGTCCAGTCGAAGGCGGCTCTCATCCAGTCCATCCAACACAAAGAGAAGTTTGAATGTGCTCTTGTCAAAGTTGGTGTTTCCTGATGACTGCAGAGTTGTAAAGATGTAATTAAGAGCTTCTCTCGTGATGTCTCTGGTCTCCTTGATACATTCATGAATGAGCTCTGCCAAGCACAACTTCTCTCTTTTCCATAAATTCAGCTGGCGGAAGGTGAAGGGGAAAAGTAGATGCACATCTTGATTGGTTCTTCCTTCAGCCCAGTCCAACACAAACTTGCGCACAAGAAATGTTTTTCCAATTCCTGCGACTCCATTGGTCAGCACTGTTCTTGTAGGCCTGTATCTTCCAGAGGGGGGTTTGAACATGTCACAGGGTTTAATTGGGTTCTCTGTATCTGCTGGCTTCCACTTCACCTCAATCTGTGTGACCTCATGCTGTGTGTTGATGTGTACGTCACCTCCAGCTGTGATGTACAGCTCTGTGTAGATATCATCCAGACGCTGCTCATCCTTCTTCTGTGCCCACCCCTCCTGTGCACACATGAACTTATCTTGGAAGTGTGACTGAAGTAGGTGTTGGAAATATGAGATGTGCCGTGGCTCTGGTACTGGAACAATCACATCTGTATGACATCAGCCAAAATGCAATTATTTGAATATCTCAAGGCAATTGAATCGAACACAACTGGACTTAGTTTTGTTTCAGAAGACGTTTCACCTCTTATCCGAGAGGCTTCATCAGTTCATGCTTGTCTGACTAGGCTGGAACCAGTCTGACAAACTGGTGTGGAAAAACCCAGGTATTTAACCTCTGAGGAGGTCTTCACAAGGCCAATGATGTCATTGGTTCGTTAGTGCTCAATGGTGTGTCAACGACGGACGATGAAACTCCTGCTGCAACGGTGGTCGTTGGAGTCGTTAGAGTCACATGAGGCCATTTGTGAACGACCATTGTTTTTAGAGGTTAAGCTGTGAAATCTCCTGAGCAAGGATGAAAGGACAGCGTCATTACCCATGCCCATCGTTGACACACCATTGAGCACTTACGAACCAATGACATCATTGGCCTTGTGAAGACCTCCTCAGAGGTTAAATACCTGGGTTTTTCCACACCAGTTTGTCAGACTGGTTCCAGCCTAGTCAGACAAGCATGAACTGATGAAGCCTCTCAGATAAGAGGTGAAACGTCTTCTGAAACAAAACTAAGTCCAGTTGTGTTTGAGTCAGTTGCCTTGAGATAACTATGACCTGGATGAATGAGAATATCCACAGGCAATTATCTGAATATAACATGTCTTTATTTCCTCATAAAATCAAAGACGTTTGTATAAAACTTTGGGATAATTAGTGTATGAATTGATGCGTTATGGCCAAAAGCATGTCTCGTAAGGTCACATTGACTTTGACCACCAAATTCTAATCACTTCGTTCTTAAGCCCAAGTGGACGTTTGTACCAAATTTTTAATAAAACATTCGTATACTCAAGGTGTTCGTGAGATATTGTGTTGAGAATGCGACAGACAGGGTCACAGTGACCTTGACCTTTTACCACCACATTCTAATCAATTCATTCATAACCCAAAGTGAACATTTGTACCAACTTTAAAGAAATTACCTGAAGGTGTTCTTGAGATAGTGTGTTCATGAGAATGAAACAGATGAAAGGTAAAAAGACAAATATTTTGTCTGCGGGTTATAGTGGAGCTGATTTGTGTACTTGTGTTTAAAAATTAACCCTTCGCTAGGCCCTGCCCCTTTGTAATGACCGGTCAAGCTGTCGGAGCTGCATGGAGCCCACACTGTCACTAGCTGCACTCCCTGAGGAAATATTTTTAGAAAAGTCTGTGTTTGAAGGATATATCCAGGATGTCAAACTGACTCAGCAGCAACAACAGGTTAAAAAGACAAAGATAGTTAGAAGCTAAAGCCGAACTATAGGCTACAGATCACAGTGTAAAAGTGAACCACCACATCACTGGTGAGTGAGAACTGTCCCTCTACCAGTGAAGGGAAACTGGGAAACTGCCGCCAGCCGCCGGACATCTGCCACTGGACTTCCACTGGCGGATGGACAGGGAGCTCTGGGGGAAGTCCAACAAGCTGCTTGAATATCAGCAAGGTTTCCCTGCTTCCCTTCACTGGTTCCTGTACAGGCCTTTATTCACTGTTACAATCATTTAAAAGCAAAAGCAGCACGTGTATACATTCAGAGGGCTTTACCTTCAGTAGCTAGATAACCCTACACCTTTTGGGTTTGACTTTGGTTTTGGAACAGGGAAGAAACGTATATCTTCTTTCAATCGAACTTAACAGCACTTCAAAGAAACTCCACCGCCAGCTAGTGTCTTAGAGGTGTAACTACCGAGCAAAACAGACACACCAACGCACAAGTATAAGTGCTCGCACTGGCGTAGGTTCTGCTTAGGCTACGGTGTAGGATCTGCGTAGAGCCAAGGCACAAATATAAATCTGCTTTAAGACGTGCGGACGCTCTGATGATGCTTTGACTAAATTTCAGTGAGTTCTCCTGTCTTTACTTTCCCACAGTTACAATAAAGTCATGATGTCTCACACACAAAGTAAAACTTACACTTTATACATACCAGAGAATACAGCAGCTGTACCTTCGCTCTGAGAGGAGGAAGTTCTTCTGTTCTCTGAAGTCTCTCCAACATCACCGACATCCACTGACACTGTGTGAGACAGGTTATGTGTTATTTTTTAATTAGACTTACTACCCCTTATTTATCATTAACTTAATCAGTGTTTGTTAACTAACTTTAATTTTTAGGTTTTAAAAATGTGTTTGTTATTGCAGCAGCATGGAGGGCGGTGATCTATGCATTATGCAGCCACATTTAATTGGGTGCAGCTGGTGATTGATCATTGGGGAACCTCTGCCGTCTTCATTTGCGCTCCCCCGCCGCATCACTTCCGGGCGAGAGGTGCGTCGTCCTAACAGGTATTGCCACTCTCTGCTGCTTCGCTTCACAGTCTGTTTTCCCATTAAAAGCAACGCACCAAAATTTGTACATTTCCTACTACGTGATCATGAGCCAGTAATTCGAGCATAACCCACATATTTTAGGAGGCTGCGATCATGTGACCAATGCACTGACGTGAGTAAAAAAGGACGTGGTCACAAATGGTGCAGTGAGGGGATAGGCTTGAGTGGTGGATGGATCACAAACACTTTCCCAGGGACCTTCCACTGCAGACCAGTGCTTGGAACCATGTGAACTTTGAGTCCTCACCGTGTTTCCTCTCCCTAAGCTGAACCACAGTAGCTTTATTTGCCTAAACATAAACTCCATAAGTTATCGTTGATTAGGATGTAACGTCATTCATGGGTGCTAATTTGCCTGATATCATATGAACTGTGTGAGGATACAATGCTCGCATTAATATCTCAGTGTCTCAAACTGAGGAGTAAATAAAAGAATAAACCAGGCAGTGTCATCACACCTCTGATGATTGACAAGCTGAACCTTTCCTCATAATTATGAGATCAGGCCTCCAATTGTTCTTCTTTGGTGAATATAAGCATCTGTACAAAGAGCCTGTTCCTTTACAAGTATTGTGTTGCTCGTGTCAACTCACTGTTTTTGCCTGAAAATACAAAATGAAAAAGTCTCACTGACCTGGTGGTGCTGAGCTGGTGTCTGACAGACTCTGCACCAGATCATTCCTGTTGATCTTCTCTAAGACCTTCTTGGTCACCTTCAGAGCTCCATCAGGTTTATGGCTGCTCACCATCACCTTCACTGTGTCCTGTCTGTCTGCTTTCTCCAGTTTGGACACTTTGATGGCTTGGTAGCCTCCCAGGATGTCAGGCTGCTGCAGGTACCATTTGAATGTCTTAAATTCTTCATCTTTCAGATCCTCCAGAGCGTTCAAAAGGTCCTCTGACGTCATCGTGGCCTCCTGCTAAAATCAGGCAATCATTTGTTTGTAGAGTCTGGACAGTTACAGCCACCCATTCAAAGAGCTGAAGTCTGCCACATTATCCATTAGCTTTGGTTCCACCGACCACTTTTTAACACCACACTTAAAATAACACCATGCACATCACTCACATCAGGCTGTTCTCATGCACTGTTTGTGTGTTTTCCTATGTTTTTCCTGCAATCATGTAACCAGTGCTCTGAAGGGAGTAAACAAGAGAGTGGTCCCGAGTGGCCCAGACTGGGGTGGATTTTATTTTGTATTTCTGGTCTGTGTTGTCTGTCTGTAACTTATGTTGCTTCCTGTTTTGGCCAGGACCCTCTAGAAAAAGATATTTTTAATCGAGAGGTTTTCTGTTTTAGTTTTTCTGGTTAAATAAAGGTTTAATAAATTAAGAAAAAACACAGAACTTTTCCCTGGAGACTGCTGTTTTGAACTGTGTGAATCATTTTAAGGTACGACCTCGCCATGTTTCTTTTCCATAACCTCACCTCTGTAACTTTACGTTAGTTATAATTCCTAATTATAACTTTATGTTAAGGACACAACATCATTTGTGGGGCAGTAATTCATTGGATATCATACAAAGTGTAGCCATCATACAAGCGTCCATGATCAGAACTGCATTACTGTGTTAACAACATAATGAGCTGAAGCATAAAAAGAAAATCACAAAACTCTTACCTGAAAGTTTGGAGAACATTAGAACGTGTCGACAACATCAGAGTCGGGTCACTCTGCAGTCTGGCTGCTGTGTTTGAGTCAATAAGTTCACCAGAAGTAGAGAATGAGGAAATGCACGTGTGAACATAGAAGTGAAATCCCAACTTCATCTTATTCAGGTTCCTCTTTGTTGTGTGAGTTCCTGTAACATTTTACATTACACAACTGTATGATGCTGTGTTTGTGTATTTGTGTGTTTAGTTGACTTTAGTTGTGGTGGTGGTGGTGCATTGTTTTGTTGTCCCAGTAGTGGCTCTTGGAGATTCAAGACTTATGATGAACGTGTGCAGACACTGAGCCAACGCTGGCCCGAGTGCTGCTAGCTGGTTCTAAGGGTGCTTTCACACCTGCAGTTGGGTTCATTTGGTCTGGACTGAGGGGAAAATAATTATATTATTGCATTACAATAATGAGGTCATGTGAGGTTCTACAGACTGACAGGTAACTTGTTGACTGGATTGTTTTGGCGACTGCCATGTTGCACATGTGGGGAACTCACATTCTGGTGACTGACAGAGGTTCATACAACACTTTAATGCTTCTGATGTTTATATTAATGTTCTTTGTTGTCACAAAGCGCTCACGAAGAAGTAGCTGATTATGAACACTTATAGTTTTATTCCACTGCAAATTGACTGCATGTTATGAATAATGAACAACAGGAAGAGATAATGACTATTCGGAGCTTATGACTGTGGGATCCCTGATATACACTTTTGAATGGACTTCATCAGTGTGGGTAGAGTTACTTTCAAACTGTAATACATAACAGATTACTTGTTACCTTCATTGAAAGTAATAACTTAGTGTAACCCAGGTCCTGAAATGACATTCTCTTTTGCTTTGCTGAATTTCTCCCGTAACGTAATTAATTTTAATTATGGGATGAACAATTCATTAAGCAGTTAATAAGAACCTGTAAAATAATTCATTTTATTTTGAAATACATAAATAATTCATGGAAGTTTATTTATATGCTTAAAAACTGTTAAAAGTGTCTTAGAAGTGTTTCTTCGCTGCAGCGAAGAAATGAAAACCTGCAAATCACTAAATAAATTCAAACAAATTTTTATAAACCATACTCTGAATGGAAACAAGAGAGAAACGGAAACATGAATTTATAACAATGAGCAATGTGCCTTTTTCTCTGATACACTGTCTTTTCTTTTCTTCTGTTTTTGTTTTCCTACACATGCTCAGACTGATTTGATTATAAAAACATAATAATAAAAGGGTAGGACTAGATAAGTTTTACTAACTTCATCCTACACCCTTTCGAACAAGGTATGATTAACTATGATGTTATAGAATTGGCTCTTTGTTTATTTTTTTCTGCCTAAGCACATTGTATATTTTATTTATTTTGTTTTTTTCTTTTTACCTGTTCGAATAAAGAAGAAATCATCATCAAAATGGAGAAAAGAAGAAAAAAATGTTTTGCACGTGACCAAATGCCGTCTAGTACGTGGGTTTCCCACCTAGCCAATCAGCGAACTGTGTGAGCCCCAGGTGATCAGCTGGGTAGTCTGACATCCTGTTGTGATATCCTGCTTCAGGGCATGTTCATGCTGCGGCCTCGGGCCAGCTCAGAGAAGGAAAACTATTGAAATGACTGGTAATTTACCGGGTAAGATGCTGGAAAAATGTCTTAAATGAAGCTGTGTTAACTCCGGATAATGTATGACGGCTGTAAATGCTCTGCTTCTTCTAAACTGTTTACTATATGTTGAGAAAGAAAAAAATATTGGTGCGTTTCATCTGATTGTGGTGATAAAAGAGGTTAATTTTTAGTGCAATCTCTCACTGTTACCGGTGCAGGGGGGAGAAAATTAAGCACATTGAGCCATATTACCTCAAAAATTACTACAATAGCTACTGTTCTGAATGTGTTTGTTCATCAACTTAAAGGTGCACTATGTGATTTTTTTTTATTTCTGAAAACTGCTCTTTTTTGATTGTTTATTGATATAGTCATAATAATTTATCAATTTGAAATGGTTAATGTTGTAAATTGAATATTAGAACATGATTGTAAGAAGTATTTTTAATGTATTTGTGGTTTCACAACCGCAGATGAGAACTTGAACTGGAAATAGATTTTTGTTGTACAACTAAACTTTTTTGAGAACATGATTAAGCCAGTAATGCAAGTGAGTGCTATTGGTTGATAATAATACATGAAGAATTAGAAAATGAACATGATTTTGAATATAACAATATACTTGGATTTCCTTTGACCTGCTCATAGGTCAGGTTTTTAGTTGGATGACATCGTTAGAAGGGGTTGCATCCACGTTCCACCATCCATTGCAACGCTTCCTGTTGGATTCGTGGGAGGCTTCCAGAGATTGTTCCAGATCCCAAGATTTCAGGATTCCCAGTGTGAGCTGGGTGGCGAGCCGCATCGAACTTTTGGTATCAAATTGGAGAATTGTGACGGACTCCTGATCTTCCTGTCGCACGGACAGTGTGGTAGGACAAACACGTACACTGATACATTGACACTGAGTGGAGACGGAAAAAATAGAAGAAAGCAACAAGGGCCCCAACACTGACTCTGGGGAAAAAGGGGTTTTATTTTTGCCGGCTTTATTATTTTAGTTTGTTATTTTTCAATTACTGTTTACAACAAATTGTTGTGTTTTCATTGTGTTATTATTACTTAATAACAAGTTACACACAAAACCATAAACCATCTGTCTGTGTCTTCTGAATTCAATACCAAGGGCTCTTACACATCTAAATTCTTCTGTTACTGGTCCATTCCTCATTACAGTTTATTAATTACCTGTGCCTTGTCATCATATTATAACAAGGGTTACATTAGTTTACAGCATTACTCTTTGTGTAGGAGAATACATTACTGATTACCAGGCCCTAATAGAATTTGCAGATTTTTTAAGTTTTAGTTTTCAGAGGTGATCCAAAATGAAAATCTGTTGAATTCTGCGTGTGCATGTTGTTTTTGTTTGTTTGTTTTTGCTTGTAATGTGATAGACAATTAGCCTGGAAATCCAGACCCAAATCTAGAAAGATTTAGGGTCTGGCCATGAGTAATGCAAATGGACCAACTCGAGGGGCGGCACCAAGCATGCATTTGAAAATATCACTGCACACAGTTGGATAACACTACGACCAATCAGAACAATACACAGGGTGACGTATCCAGAGCTTAGCTACCAGAGGAGCTAACTGGTAGATTAGACTCTTGCCGTATCCGGTTGGCAAAACAGCAAAAACGTCCTTCTTGCAAAGGAAAGACTCGAGCGCCGTCTTCTGTTCCTCTTTTAGAGAAAAAGCCAAGTCTAACTCGTTCATTGTAGCGGCCAAAGCCGTTTCAAACAACTGGTGTTCATCCGTAGCCATCTTGCAATGTTTACTGACTGATTCCGGACATCATCGTCGCAGCGCTGTCGCCATCTGTTTAGCTCGCCTCTGGCCCGCCTATATCAGATACACTGATGTGATTGGTGCAGCTCGGTGTCATGGGCATAGGTAATGAGCATCATTACTGATTGCCAGAGTGACTCGCTGAGCAAATTCAAATTGTGCTCTAGCGAGAACTCTGGATTTCCAGGCTAATAGACAATACTACTTTATGATAACAATTGTTTTTGAACAAAAATAACAATAAGAGTATGCATGTATAACATGATGTTGATTCCACTACAGAAGAGACTTGATGATCAATAAAATTAGGTGGAAAAAAGTGGATATATCAATAACGGTATCGATATTCGATCAAATTAGTTGTCATATATCAGCATACCAGATATGGGCAAAAAATCCGATATTGTGCATCTTTAATCAACACTATGAAAACATGTGGACAGATGTGCTGTGATGAACATTGTTTTAATTATTCTAGCATGCTCCTTCCACCACCATAAAACCTCCACCACCTCTTTAAGGTGGCAAAAATATGTTTTGCTGTGACCCTGTCCACAGCAGCACATTGTTTAGCTTCCGTGTCAGTAGATTTGGTTAATAAGTACAGCACAAACATCTGTTTAACTAAATATATTTAAATGTTACAATTACTGCTGAAAATGAAGACAGAAATCAACAAGTTTGCTGATTTTACATCTCTGCAATTACAATCAACTGCCAGATTTCTTCCCAGAAGTGACTGTTGTTAGCATGATGTCGCAGTGATTTGGTTTAGTTACAATATTTACAAACAGGGTTCACACTAAGTTAAGCTAGTGTGACACTAACACACACGCTGAGAATCTTTTTCATCAGATAACTGAGCTCACTGTTCAGAGAACAATACATCACAGTAAATCAGAGTTTCACAGAGCAAAGTCGGAAGGCCGAGAAGGAAAAGCGCCAACAGTTTCGACCCTCTGCATCATCTCAGTCAACCCAGATGTTATGTAGCCCAAGCCTCCAGATCAGCCTATCCACGGCAGTGACATCACATGGGCTCACCCAATCAGCGCTGGGCACCAGCACCAGGAGGAAAACAAAGATCCTCACAAGACAACAAGAGCTTTCACTCTCCTAAAACACTTCTGCCGCAACACATGATGAAATATACTGTGAAACATACAGCTGGCCGTAACAATGGACGTGCAGTGAAAAATAATGTTTTAAGAATTAAATATTTTCTTGTCAGTAATATTTACAAAAATATTGTTGTGTGTCAGCTGTGCAAGTGTTTCTCTGCACATGAGGAGAGTCTCCCTCCTACAGTGAACACAGAGACACTGAGGAACCAGACCGTAACCCAAAGCCAGGGTAAAGAGTCTCAGTGAAGGTGGTGCTGAAGGTGTGGAGGTGGATCAGTGAGTCAGAGGAGACTTTGAAGAAGGACAGAGTGCCAGCAGGACAGTCCACATACACTGCTACTCTGTTAGAGACAGGGGAGGCGGAGGGCTGAGGGAGGTCTTTGTCTTTCTTGTTGTGCAAGACAGAGTATCCAACAATATCAGAGCAGCTCAAACTCCAGGACTGATCATTTCCTCCAAACCTGCAGTCAGCACTGTCTCCTCTCCTCCTGATTCCTCTGTAACTCACTGATATACGAACTTTTCCTCTCCACTCCACCTCCCAGTAACAGCGACCAGTCAGACCAGTTCTGCACAGCAGCTGATATGAGAAGTCAAATCTCTCTGGATGATCAGGATAAGGCAACTCCTCTCTCACTGCTGTCACGGTCCTGTTGTTGTCGGTCAGTTTGAGGTGTGTGTTTACTGTGTTTGTGTCCAGTGTGAGTTCACAGACATCTGATGGACAGAACAAGACACAAACACACATCTTTTAGGATCCTCTTTAAAACAGAGCATTGAATGCAGATACTCAAACTTTTGATTTAAACTACTTTAACATGTGCTGCCTTGTTTTCATGAGTCAAAGTGAACACACACTTACACTTCCACAGACCAGGTTTCAGCCACTGCTCACCACCAGGTTCCAACCTGGAGGGGGAAACAAAGTCAGAATGAACCTTCGTCATCAATAAGCTTCATAAACCTTCACTCATCCATTAGTAAGACAAAACAGCAGCAGTTAAAAAACACATTTCATACACAGACTCAACTAAACTTAAGATTCCCAGTCCCCTGCAAAGCCTGATTAATGGGTCGCGTTCTGTCAAACAACCTCTTTTTCCTGTCACAAACTTTAGAAAGACGACATGATGAGATGCTCTGGAAGTTTTCCTTACTCCTCTCCCCCGACTCTGCAGTTACTGTTTCACCACAACACCTACATGCTCTGTCATGCATGTGTGTGATGATTCATTGTTGTTTTCCTACTTCTCCCATCACAGCAATCACTCTGACAAATAGGATCACAGAACTTTCTGGGTTAGGGTTAAATAAATTTCTATCAAACTGGTCTTTCTCAGTCACCCTAGGCAATGCCTCGTCCTCAATAACTCTGACCCAAGGTGTCCCCCAAAGCTCCATCCTGGGCCCCTCGTTATTGTGCATAAACATGCCACTGATTAAACAAACACAAAATCCAGTACCATTGTCATGCAGATGACACACAAATATACTATATGTTACATAATGGCAAAGAAGGCAATTTTAATCATCTTTTATCCTGTCTATCAGATATAAAGTCCTGGATGTCCCACTCCAGTTTAATGACAACAAATCAGAAATAATTCTCTGTTCTCCGGCAAAGTCCATCACTGTTTTACATAATCATTTTGGTCTGTGTCTGGAAATGTCAAACCTGCAGCCAGACACTTTGGTGTGATATTTGAGAGTGACCTCTCCTTTGAAAACAAACATACAGGTGTTGTCCACTCCTGCTTCTATCATTTCAGAAGCATCTTCATGGTTAGATCATTGTAACCCGCTGTATTCAGAGTTAAGCTAAAAAGCCACCTCACACCCTCAGCTGGTGCAAAATGCAGCTGCTTTGAACAAACATTAGAAAACATGACCATATCACCCCTGTTTTAGCCTCTCTTCACTGGTTACCAGACAGTTTTAGAATTGATTTTAAGATTTACTGATCACTTTTAAAGCACTTTATGGTTCAGCCCACAGCTACATTGCTGAGATGCTGCCCCCTATGTGCCAGGTCGCAGCCAGATCCTCAGGCAGGGCTCTGTTGGCTGTTGTTTAAATTTTATATTGTCACTGGGTATGGTATTTTTTGAATGGTTTGATATAATTGTCCTCAGTACTGTCTTTGCTGCAGTTTGTTGGCGACTTTGCTGACCTGTCTCTATGAATTTCTTTAAGTTGCCTGTTGATATTTGTCTAAAATCTGCATTGTGTTAAATCCGAGTTGAACCATGTAAAGCACTTTATTGCACTTGTACATACTTGCATTGAAAAGCCCTTTCTATATAAGGTTTATTATGATGATTTTTTTAGGGGGATGTTGGTCTGTATCGGCACTGTCCAGTACTGAAGTCTTTTCACTTTTGCATGTAAGTAAGACTTGTCATTGCCATGTGTTTACTTGTGTGAGGCAAATAGTTATATTGTTGAATATTCTTTGGTCAAATTTAATGAAAATCTACATTTATATCTAACACACCATGCACCATATCTACTTTTATTGAAAAACAAAATGGGAACATCCTTACAAAGTAACTCTGAAGTCATTGACCTTAGCTACTTTCTTTGCACCCCTAAATATTGGTCAAGCAGGGACTCGCAGCATCAGTTACCGTCTTCACTGTTATCAGCAGTGCTGCAGGTACAGACTCTGAACTAACAGTCTAGCTTGTCAGTGTGATGGGCAGAGACAGTGTGTTGTCCACATGAAACAGTGTGTTGTTGTCTGTTCATACCTGAGAGTTTCCAGTTTCCAGTGTGGGTCCTCGAGTTCAGCAGTCAGCAGCTTCACTCCTGAGTCTCCTGGATGGTTGTAGCTCAGGTCCAACTCTCTCAGATGGGAGGGGTTGGATTTCAGAGCTGAGGCCAGAGAGGTACAGCCTTCCTCTGTGATCAGACAGCCTGACAGCCTGGAGACAGATACACACACACACACACACACACACACACACACACACAAATAAATAATGATAATTCATTCATTTGCATCTATTCCCTCTTTGTCAGTGTGAATTCCATGATTAGAATTAGCTAGATGTTCAATTTTCTCATCAGTCCACTGCTTTTAAGTGTTCTCGTTAGTATACAGACAAATGACACCAGAACCTGTTTCCAACAATGTACTTTGACTTAAATCTGCAACAGTTAATTTTTGATCACTCAGGGGCAGCACAACAATCTCTAAAACATGACACTGACAGACTAACACCTCATGAGGTAAGCTAGCACAGTGGAGAAGAAAAATATAACAGAGGGACAGACTCTGTCAAAATACTAGAATTAAACACTGACTTTTCCTTGAAATGTTTTAATCATTGGGGCCAGACAGCAGAGCTCTGTGAGATCGTTCCCAGACAATTTCTCAGACAAAAAAGTTACCACAATGTTTGAGTGTAATCCACTCTATTAAACCTTACTGTGAAACAGAAGCTGAGTTCTGACCTGAGAATTTCCAGTGCACAGTGTGGACTCTCCAGTCCAGCAGAAAGCAGCTTCACTCCTGAATCCCGCAGGTCATTGTCAGTCAGGTCCAGCTCTCTGAGATGACAGGACTGGGAGCTCAGAATTGTGGACAGAGCACCACAGCTTCTCTCTGAGAGGTTACAACCACTCAGCCTGAAGATGAGATGGCGACATTTACAAACACTGATTCTGGTTTCATATCTTCAGTGTAAAAGGCGTGAGATTTGTACAGTTGCTGTTACTAAGCTGATGAGTCAAACCATCAAAGGTCCCAAGTGATGAGAGGACTGTCTGGACAAAAATTGTTTTTTATTGTGTATACTACTGGGATTTAACAGCTATTATTTAAAAAAAAAAAATAGTCAAATTGGATACAATTTTTTTTAAATTAAGCCTTAAATGAACTACAATATGACAAATCTTTTTAAATATTGTGGTTGCTTTAGTCTGTGTAGGTACAACAAAACTGAAGAAACAATTTGTAGGATTTTCCAATTGATTAATGCTTCAATTTGTGAGCTAACTCTTGCAACTTTCAGTTGACTGAGACATTCGTCGTTCATTTTAACCTTACATGAGACAAAGTTAGTATCTGCAGTTATCTGCACACTTACAGAGCTTTGTTGGAGGCTTTGACCACTGGCAGCAGCCTCAGAAGAGCCTCCTCTGAAGCAGAGTATTTCTTCAGGTCAAACACGTCCAGGTCGTTTTCTGATGACAGTAAGATGAAGACCAGAGCTGACCACTGAGCAGGAGACAGTTTATCTGTGGACAGACTTCCTGAACTCAGGTACTGTTGGATCTCCTCCACTAGAGAACGATCATTCAGTTCATTCAGACAGTGGATCAGATTAATGCTTTGCTCTGGAGACAGATTCTCACTGATCTTCCTCTTGATGAACTCGACTGTATTCCAATTGGTCTCTGAGCTTCTTTTCTTTTTCAGCAGGTCTCGTAGGTGTCTCTGATTGGTCTGCAGTGAAAGACCCAGGAGGAATCGGAGGAACAGGTCGAGCTGTCCATTTGGACTCTGTAAGGCCTTGTCAATAGCAAACATGTGGACCTCTGTCACAGATGTTTTGCTGAAAACCTTTCGCACTTGTCCATCACAAGTTTGCCCTGGTTCAGACATCACATTCTTGTTTCTGTTAAGGAGTTCCCTCTCTACATATAAAGCTGCCAGAAACTCCTGAACACTCAGATGGACGAAGCTGAACATCCTGTCTTCATCTTCATCTTCCTTCCTCCCACGTTCCTCTTTGAAGATCTCTGTGAACACTCCTGAGCACACCGAGGCTCCACTGACATCAATGCCACTCTCTCTGAGATCATTCTCGTAGAAGATCAGGTTGCCCTTTTCCAGTTGCTGGAAAGACAGTTTTGCTAATGATTTAATGTAGTGAATGCACTTTTTTTGGTCGTACTTCTTTTTGGTCTGATAGATCTGAAACTTCACGAACTCTGCGTACATCTCAGTCAGGGTCTTGGGCAGCTCTCCTTCCTCTCTGGTCTTCATCACATCCTCCAGAACTGTAGCAGTGATCCAGCAGAAGACTGGGATGTGGCACATGATGTGGAGGCTTCGTGATTTCTTGATGTGGGAGATGATTCTGCTGGCCTGCTCCTCATCTCTGTATCTCTTCCTGAAGTACTCTTCCTTCTGCTGGTCAGTGAACCCTCTGACCTCTGTCATGATGTCCACAAAATCAGAATGGATCTGATTGGCTGCTGCAGGTCGTGTGGTTATCCAGAGGCGAGCAGAGGGAAGCAGATTCTTCTTGATGAGGTTTGTTAGCAGCACATCCACCGGGATCGACTCTGTCACATCAAAGTCCGCCTCCTGGTTTTCATTATTAGAACAGTCCAGTCGAAGGCGGCTCTCATCCAGTCCATCCAACACAAAGAGAAGTTTGAACCTGCTCTTGTCAAAGTTGGTGTTTCCTGATGACTGCAGAGTTGTAAAGATGTAATTAAGAGCTTCTCTCGTGATGTCTCTGGTCTCCCTGATACATTCATGAATGAGCTCTGCCAAGCACAACTTCTCTCTTTTCAATAAATTCAGCTGGCGGAAGGTGAAGGGGAAAAGTAGATGCACATCTTGATTGGTTCTTCCTTCAGCCCAGTCCAACGCAAACTTGCGCACAAGAAATGTTTTTCCAATTCCTGCAATTCCATTGGTCAGCACTGTTCTTATGGGTTTATATCTTCCAGAGGGGGGTTTGAACATGTCATTGGCTTTGATTGTTTTCTCTGTATCTGCTGGCTTCCTCTTCACCTCAATCTGTGTGACCTCATGCTGTGTGTTGATGTGTACGTCACCTCCAGCTGTGATGTACAGCTCTGTGTAGATATCATCCAGACGCTGCTCATCCTTCTTCTGTGCCCACCCCTCCTGTGCACACATGAACTTATCTTGAAGGTATGATTGAAGCAAATGTTGGTAAAGTAAGATGTGTCGTGGCTCCGGAACTGGAACAATCATATCTGTGTGACATAAATAGAATAAACATGTGTACAGATGCCTCTTTTCTCACAAGCGTCAGTAAATGCATGCTTTTAGTTTTGTTAGGTTGTTTGATCTGACGAAAATCTAAAATGCAGTCAAACAGAAATTTGCAGTTACAAGTGGAGCAAGTTGTCTGTGGGTGGTATTCTAGTATTAAGAGATTTGTATTCATGTAACAGCAGCTATCTTTAGGTTTAAATGAGTTTAAATCGAACACATTCCCTTTTATACACCTCAGATTTACAGCGATTAAATGTTTGCAACAGGGAGCTGCCCAGTACAACCACAGCCCTGCTGATAACCACTGAGCAGCTGCTGGTGTTGCTGCCATCTGCTGCATAAATTGTCACAAATCACAACAAGTCCTGCAGCATCAGCGTCACAATTCTTGTTCTGTCCAAATAATTGCTCTTGCTCTCTACCACGTGCCCAGAAGTGCACACTTTTTGTTTTGTTTAAACCACCCCAGATTAAAACCTCAGTTGCCCAGGCTCCGTCCTGGGCTCTCTGTCCTTCCTCTCCTGGAGCAGGGAGCTTCTCTGGCAGGGATATACAGTCACACAGCCAGTGAATCCTGAGCATTAGAAGTCAGCTAGTGTTTTTTGGGGGTGTTGGGCTTGGTTGGGCTTGGGCTTAGTGTTTTATGTGATCATCTCGAATATGCTAGGTCCTGGTTCCAACTCACATGGGTCAGTTTGGTTGAAGCTGGAATTTTTTCATCCCGCTGAGAACTGTAATGCTTGTACCAGCTACAAACAGGGCATCACTGCGGAGTTGTAAAGTGTAAATGCTTTTGTAACATTATCAATGTTACAAATAAGAAAACCAGAGCCTAACAGTGGACTATACACCGATCAGCTAAAACATTAAAACCACCGGCAGGTGAAGTAAATAACATTGATCTTTTCAGTACAATGCAATGATCTGCAGGGAAACCTTTGGTCCTGGCATTCATGTGGATGCCCTTTTACACACTCCACCCATCTAAATGTTGTTATAGACCAAGTACCCCCACTCATTGCAACAGTACATCTGATGGAAGTAGCCCCCCAGAAAGGCAGTGCACCATGCCACACCACAAAAACTGCTCAGGAATGGCCCAAGGAAGGTGACAAAGAGCTCACCTAGCTTTCATATTCCCCACGTCTCAATGTGATCGAGCATCTGTGAGACAAACTGTTTCCCCAGAGGTCCTTTGTCCATGCCTCCACTGGTCAGAGCCAAGTCTGATCTACGGTGGAGCCTCTGACCTGTCGAAGAATGGAGACAGGACGTCTGTGGGGGTCCTGTGTTGTCTGCAGAGATGCCGGACTCAAGTCACATGACTTGACTCGAGTCAGACTTGAGTCGCATATATCATGACTTGAGACTTGCTTGACTAACATTATTAAAAGACTCGACTTGACTTTGACTTTGTATTCATTACTTGAGACTTGACTTTGACTTGAGACAGATGACTCGTGTGTGCAATCTTCTTCACTAAAACTGACAGAAGAAAGATATTTTAATTCGCAATGTTAACGTTGTTGTTAAAATAAATATAAATAAATAATTAGAAAAACAGAGCTGTCGACTTAGTCGCACTTAACAGAAGTCACAAAACTGAACAAGCTCTGCAAAGGCAGTTCCATGACAGAAAAACTACATATTGAGCACTCGTTCAAAGTATAAATATGGCTATCAGATAGGGCATTAACAACTTTGAGTTTTTTCATGTCGACTTATCTGTCAATAAAGTCGAAGTCAAGTCGACAAGTCATTTGATGACGTCATCACATTGACACAGCGGAGGAAAGTGAAGTATCTCCACACATCTCAAGAAGAAGCTTGTGCGTCTTGTCAGGCCATCATTGTAAATAAGAACTCGTGTCTGTGAAGGCCCAAACATACTCGGGCGGAACGTATGCGGACCGGACTCTGCAGACGTCCGCAAGCCCTGTGCGCACAAAGCCACTCACTCAGTATCTTTGCAGAGTTAGAATTTGGCACTAACTTATTTGGGCTCCTCCATCATTAAGCTCAGTTCAGTGTGGCTGCATGAGCAGGCACAGAGCAATGCCAAAACAAAAGAGAACAAAAACGTTCTTTTCTCGGCTTGGTGACACTGCACAGGTCGCATGCCACATTTGACCAATGATGAATGAAAACTGGATTACAGGGGAACTTCATACTGAGGTGTGAAACAGCAAATTGAGTGCAAAATGCTTTTGTTTTGTTCTATAATACAAAGAACATGCAGTCCAGCTACCATTTTAAGAGGACTGGGCTTACAATAAAAGCCTTCATATGTCCAGTTTAGAGTTGCACAAACAAACAAATTATCTGTGGAGTCCAGTGATCCCAACATTCCCCCCTTTGGTCTCATTGCAGCTCGTATGTGACCCTGAGAGCACGAAGATGTGAAGTTCACAGTTGAAAGAGTTCATTTGTCAGTTTGTTCAAGTTGTAACATCTGGACAGTTTGTTAACAAACGGGGCGTTTGTTGGCACTATCTGTTTTGACTAAGCAAGAAAAGTTATCAAGTTACTGAACAAAATCATAAAGTTAAAAAGCAAAATCTCGATAAACATCAATGACACTGGCATGGCATCAAATAACTAACCTGTGTTCCTCAGTAGGGGTTAGTGAGGGCAGGAATACAAGTTTGTTGGGTGAGATGCAGAGAGTGATGATACAATGATAAGGATAACAGTTTGGGGGTTCAGCTGAGCACAGGTTGGTATCCAGACAAACGGTCCGGGAAAAGGTATCCAAATCAGCAGGTAAAATGTAGGTAATAAAGAGGAGCAAAGGTCTAAACACACAGTAGTAATACTTAAACAAAAATGCTGGAACTCTCAAACTTAGGCAAAAAAGATGGGGCACAGATCACAGGCATTCACACAGGCAAGGAACTTGACAGGAAGTAGATCTGAAATGAAACAAGGGGTGTTTTTCAAAGTTAAGGAAGAATGCTTCGATGGCTGAATCTGATATGATAACTAGTTTAATATCACAACAGGTGTAATGTTTGGCTTCAATTAGCCATGTGCCGACTTTTCCACCACAGCTAAGCATTTTTTTGGCAATATTTTCATTTCATTTTTTATTCATTTCATTTTATTCATTCATTCCAATCGAAGTGATTGGAAAGGAGCAGGATGAAGTAAACTTATAATACCTGCCTCTTTCTTAAAATATATAACTGCTTACATCAGATAAGTTGCCATTACAGCTATTACAGTGAAAAAAAAAAAAAAAAAAAGTTTACACGACGGTCAAAGAAAATAAACAAATCCAAGATCCATAAGTTAAACTATTTCATTACATGTTCTTATATAGCTTCTCTATTCTCTCCTTATATAACCTCTTATACTGAAAAATATTTGCACAGCTCTTCTCTTCCAGTTCCAAAGAATTCCAAATTCTGACACCCACAACAGAAATACACATTTGCTTCACATTAGTCCTTACCCCTTGCTTTTAAAATTAAACCTCCTTCAACCTTCTTTTACATTATCTAGCCTTCGGCCTCCGACATCTGGCCCATTGGTCCTTACCTCCAGAACGAGCCCCTCCCTGGTATAGCATTGAGAGACCCCTCTGTAAGCCAATTTATCCTATTCACTTTGTCACAACCAAGCTGACAGCAGATGAGCAAATTCATCCAATTATATCTCATATGCAGTGGCTTTGGAAGAAAGTCGCTGATAAATGTAAATTTGACTCTCATCGTCATTTCTCAGCCTCTATGTGGCTAAACCAGAAGCTATGTATAGGCCACTCACCTGTTATGTGGAAAGTGTGGTTTGACAGAGGAATCAAGGTTCTAGGTGATCTCTATGAGGGGAACATTCTCAGGTCTTTTAAAAATTTAATGGATTCCTTTTCATTACCTCAGCATCAGTTCTGGCGTTATTTACAACTGAGACATTTACTTGTTCAGACATTCGGATCCCCCTCCACTCCACCTGCCAATGCAGATATTCCCACACAGATAATTAAGGTGTTTGGGTCAGGTCATGAAGCATCATATTATTACTCACTGTTACTTCGTAGCTCAGACAAGTCTGCCTCTGCCCTTAAAGCAGTATGGGAGTCTGACCTGAACACATCATTTACAGATGGAGAGTGGAACCTGATATTAAAAAACTTTAAAAAAGTGTCCAGAGATCTCAGAACAAGGCTTATCCAATTTAAAAATCCTAAACAGAATCTACTGGACACCGTCTAAACTATACAGAGTAAATTTAAGGGACAGCCCCAAATGCTGGACATGTCAGGGGGGAGAGGGCACTTTAAGGCACATGCTGTGGGACTGCCCCCATATACAAGACTTCTGGGCGGGAGTTAGTTCCCATATTGAATGCATTCAGAAAAGTAAAATTCCTATCTCTCCCAGACTATTTGTGTTGGGCGATCCCTCTCTTCTCAGGGATATAGACCCCCTAAAAGCTGAATGAATTCAATCAGCTCTGATGTTGGGTCGCAAATTAATTATGTGTGAATGGAAAGCCCCTAGTGCACCCTCTCTGAACTTCTGGTCTAGCACACTTGGACATTTAGCAGCACTGGAAAAGTTGTCCTTCAGACTTTTGAACAGAATTGACTTCTTCATGCAAAAATGGAATAAATGGGAATCCTACATCAGGTGCTCTGAAGGGTCATCCTAACTTCCATCTAGTTCCTTGCATACCATTGTATAGTTAGGAAAAAAATGTAATGTAAAAATTGTGTGATAATGTTATGTTTTGTGCTTCTTTTTTTCTCTCACTTTTCTGGAGGGCTTTTTTTATTATTTATTTTTATCTTTTTTTGTTTTTGTTGTTTTCTTTTCATTTTTCTTTTCTTTTTTTTCCTCTGTTTTTTTTTGTGTCTGTTTTTGTAACTAGTATTGTCTGCCATCAGACTCTATAAGTGTCCCTCTTTACATGAAATACAAAACCCGGGCATTCATGTATCTATTTAAAGAGAATTGTAATGAAGTCAACAATGAATAAGTTGTTGTTGTGGCATTGAAAAACAATAAAAAAAATGTTAATCATTGAGAAAAATAAATAATTAAACCTCCTTCTATGATTTTCATCCTGTGATACTAAAACAAATAATCTCTGCAAATTTGCAGGCAAAAGTCCATTTCTCGCTCTAAACACAACCAACAATGTCCTTAATTCAGCTAATTCTTTAAACTACAATCCGGATTTAATGAACAACTCATTTGTGTGTTCCCTGAAATTAACATTGTACATCATTCTTATTGCTCTTTTCTGTAATAAAAACAATGGCTTTGTGTTACTCATATATGTGTTGCCCCATACTTCAATACAATGACTCAAATATTGCACAATAAGGGAACAATATAAAATCCTCATTGCTTTATAATCTAATACATATTTTGCTTTACTTAAAACAGAAATATTTCTAGACACTTTTTTTTATACATAAGCAATATGTGGATTCCGTGTTAGTTTATCATCCACTATTACACCCAAAAAACGAATTTCTGAAACCTTTTCAATCGCAACACAAAGACAAAGAAACATGTTCTTCCTTTTTTCTATTTGTGAACACCATAAACTTAGTTTTATTCCAATTCACTGATAATTTGTTTATATTAAACCATTTTTTGAGTTTAACCATCTCATTCTCTATGGTCTGTACTAACATTTTTAAAGCAGACTTAAAAAACAATCAGGCATTTCCACTGTGAAAAAGCGTAACTAATGCACTTTGCCCTTTAGTGTCAGTCTGAATGGGATATTACTGTCCGTTCAATCAACGGAAAACACAAACAATTAAATCATAACTGAGCATCTGTGGAGTAAATTCTGTTCCATTAGAGGAGCAGATTCTACTGAAATTTTCACATAAATGTTCTAATCCCAAAGACATATTGTCCTCATCAGTGGTTCAGTCTCTTTTCTGACCATGACAGATCTAATGTAGGGTTGTACTCTCACTCTGTATTGGCTACATATCAGATTCTGTTTATTCGGCATTTCTCATGCTCATTTTCTAAATATAGAACATTTTTTGGGAAGGTTTGATTATAAAATATTGCAGCATATACGTCTCATAAATATGGCAAATTACATAATGACTAATTGTCAGAATTCCTCTTTTATTGATGAGCAGCTATTCTTGAAACCATCACTCATTCTCGATATGAAGTCTTCACAGCTGTTTGAGTAACAAGCGTTCAAGTTGAGACTTTACTCATCATTCAAATGTAAATAATGTCATAGCAATCAAAGCACCAAATTCACTCCAACCACTGTGTGTGTGTTGTCCATGTGTGTATTGTACATCAGAAGTAAAGACTGAGTTTCCTCTTATAGCTGCAGCAGTGACAGTGTTTGCTGCAGGGCTGGTGCTGCTAACTGAAACTCCACCAAACAAAACAAAAGGGGGTTGAACAGCGTCCTGCAGCACAAAATGAAATTTAAGATTTTTAAAAGCTTATAGGGATTTTTAATTTCAATTTTTTATTTTTTTTATTTTATGGAGGGAACTGAATTTAGACTTTAAGACCTCAAGATACTCTGATACTGCTTTGACTAAATCTGTCTTTACTTTACTATAACAAACTCATGATGCCTCACACACAAAGTAAAACTTACGTTTCATTATTTCAAACTTTCAAACTGCACTTTGTCTCTCAGGGCTTTTATACAAACCAGAGAATATAGCAGCTTTACCTTTTCTCTGAGAGGAGGAAGTTCCTCTGTTCTTTGAAGTCTCTCCAACATCACTGACATCCACTGACACTGTGTGAGACAGGTTATGTGTTCCATGAACTCTCTGATGACGACATACAGGATACTACTGCTTTATTTCATGTCCATAAGCCTCATGTGCATAAGAGCATTACGTCATCAGGACATCTCATAGGTTATTAACTCAAGGCACAATAACAACATTCAGTCCTGATGTTTTCTGTATGTCTGTTATCTTCAAACTAACCCAGTGAGGCTGATTCATGGATCATAAATCAGACTCAAGGTGACAGGTTGTATAAGATAATGTGTGTGTCATGTCTCCAGCAGTGTGTGACAGGTTTAAGGGCTGATTTACAAGCACACACTCACTGATCATCATTTGAAAAGCTCAACATCTCTCTATTTATGCTCTCAACAAATAACTAATGTGAGCCAACTAGGATTTGTCCCCAGGTTCATTGTAAACTCTGACTTATCCATGTGACTGTTAATCTTCTTGAGTCTGGACTGAGTGAAGTCCCGTGTGGCTGCTTGCTCTGCTGCCATTCAGGAGCTTGCAAGTGGAGCTAGCTGCTAACAGCCACCGCTGCAACTAACAAACTCCACAGATCCATTCAGCAGCTCCACCATCCACAGTCACACACACATGGCTGATTATTTACTGCTGAGTTACAGCTCACAACTCGCACCAACCCAAACATCCTGGTGCAGACTATTTATATTATATATATAAATATATATATATTATTTACCAGCCTGTCTATTGCAGCATTTGAAGATAATTGCAATTTTCATCACGTCTTTAGTTTTTATTATTGAGTTTTTATTATTTTGATCATTGTTTTTAGCTCGTCATCATCTCACTTTCACCGCAGAAAAAGGTTGTTTTGTCATCAAAATTAACACTGCTGAGGAGAAATTTAGATTATTAAATCAGGTAGTGTCATCATGCCTTTGATGATTAATAACCTGAACCTTTTCTCATAATTAATGAGATCAGGCCTCCAATTGTTCTTCTTTGGTGAATACATTGAGCTTCTAAGAGCCTGTTCCTTTACAAGTATTGTGTTGCTCGTGTCAACTCACTGTTTTTGCCTGAAAATACAAATTAAAAAAGTCTCACTGACCTGGTGGTGCTGAGCTGGTGTCTGACAGACTCTGCACCAGATCATTCCTGTTGATCTTCTCTAAGACCTTCTTGGTCACCTTCAGAGCTCCATCAGGTTTATGGCTGCTCACCATCACATTCACTGTGTCCTGTCTGTCTGCTTTCTCCAGTTTGGACACTTTGATGGCTTGGTAGCCTCCCAGGATGTCAGGCTGCTGCAGGTACCATTTGAAGGTCTTAAATTCATCGTCTTTCAGATCCTCCAGAGCGTTCAAAAGGTCCTCTGCCGTCATCGTGGCCTCCTGCTAAAATCAGGCAGTGTTGTTAACTGAAAGAAAACTGTAACACAAATGTATGAGTGCAGCAACAGTGAGTTCTGATTGGCTGACACAGGGGCTGTGATGGTGTGACTGGTGTGCAGAGTCTGGACAGTTATGTCATACCACAGTCCAAAGACATGTGGTAGACTCTAAATTGTCCATAAGTGTGAATGGTTGTCTGTCTCTGTGTGTCAGCCCTGTGATAGTCTAGACCCTGTAAAGAAAACACACTGATTATATCGTATCCCATTTCTGACAACACATCCCCCAAAATCCTACACACTGGACATTTAAGAAATCAGGGATTTGTCACAAAAATATTGATTTGAATCTTTTTGAATAAGTGACAGAACTGCATTACTGTGTTAACAACATAATGAGCCAAAGCATAAAACGAAAATCACAAAACTCTTACCTGAAAGTTTGGAGAACATTAGAACGTGTCGACAACATCAGAGTCGGGTCACTCTGCAGTCTGGCTGCTGTGTTTGAGTCAATAAGTTCAGCAGAAGTAGAGAATGAGGAAATGCACATGTGTGAACATAGAAGTGAAATTCCAACTTCATCTTATTCAGGTTCCTCTTTGTCATGTGAGTTCCTGTAACGCTGTACATTACACTAGTACACTGCTTTGAGATAAAGCAAACTGTTCAAACTAAGAAAGATGTTTAATACTGTCATCATAATACTGTTAACATCTTAAATACTTCATTATATTTAGGATCAATCTGCACCTGTCTAATCTCTACATAAGTAAAGTGTAACAGGAACCGCCGCAAAACCGAACAGCTCCTAAACATCAGAGTGAAAAAGAAGAAGATTTTTACAAATGTAAAAGACAAGAAATATCACCAGTGAATCTCAAGAATAAGTTTTATACACGAGTATGTTTTATTCATTATGGATAATGGGACAAGGAACAGATGATAAAATTTTGGTGGTGATCGGTTGAAGCAAAGTGGATAAAATAATAAATAAAGTCTATGGTCTGACAGCCTCAGCAGCAACTCCAATTTCTAAAGACGGTGAAAAATAGTGGCCAGAATGCACGTCTTATTCTACTTGCTAAATATTGTTGTAATTCTAAAGTTGAAATTAATGTTCTGTGTTGAAAAAAAGAAAGTGAAAAATACAAAAAAACATATTATATTCTGTGTTGGTACAAAATAAAAACAAAATAAATACAGCCAGTGTCTCCATGGTGATGGCATATATAACCTAATAATGATAGTGATGCAAATAACCTAATTGTGATGCAAGCTGTAAAATCTGATGCAGAGGGGGAGGGAATATCACCTACTTGGCGGAGGTCTGCACTCTGAGTGCTTTTCTAGTTTGTTAATTGATTATTATTGTTATTTATACGTCTCTTTTTGTGTTTAAAATGCTGAATCAGTCACAGACTCCACTCAGAGGCTGAACAAGCAGCACGCTCATTCTGATTAACGAGCTAACGAGACTCACACACCTGTTACTAACCCTGCTGCAAAGGAAGGAAGGCAGCTGCCCCGTGTTTCCAATCAGCAGCAGTGTGTGAACCAGACTGAACTCTAAAGCTGACGACATTTTCACACTGAAGAAAAACACAAGGTCAGTATGTGGACTCTTATTAAGTGATAAGCAGTGAGCAGCAGTCACTGTGCACAGTTTATTTCTTGTAGGTTGTGCTGTTCTTGTTTTAATGTAACCATGTTTGTGTTTTGTTGACTGCCTTGACATGACAGGGCTGTAACTGTTGTAGCTTCAGTGTCACTGAGGGGCCTGTGTCAGGGCTGCCAATGTTTCAAATGAGTTTTGAGAGAGAACCAGTATCAATGAGGCCTTTATGTGACATTACGCACAGCAGGGGTCGGTGTCATCACTCCTTAGCCCCCAAAAATGTTGTTTAAAGAGTTCAGTTCAGCCAAACTCACAAATTTCATGCATTAGTACATGAAAGCTGAATCAAAAATCACAGTCACTCAGTACGTTTCCACAGTGAAGTGAAGCTACACTTCCAGCTGGACGAGGACATTTAACTGGACTGCTGTCCTTGTCCCAGGATACAAGCACAGGAGGGGAATCCATTTATTGTGCTTCCAACCGGAAAATTCACATGAGCGCCCCCTTCAGTTGGAGCAGCAACAACTCAGAAAGTCAACAAAAACTCAGGGCAAAATGTACATTTTAAACAAAGACAGATAGACACAAAGTTTCATCTGAGGAAAAGTCTCTACAGGACTATCAGTGGGCTCGCTCCATTTCAGTGCGCCGGTGTCACTGCTTAACACGTAACGGCGAGGGCTGAGAAAGCTGTTTGAATGCAGTGTGATCTGTCAGCCAGCGGCAGCAACCACATAACTGTCAGCTGACAAACACATAATAATCTCAGGCTTACAGGCAAAAGCCATGGTAAGGCAAGGCAAGGCAATTTTATTTATATAGCACCATTCATACACAAGGCAATTCAATGTGCTTTACAAGAGAAATACATTAAGATAAAACATTAAGGGAGCTCTCCTTGCTGACAAATTGTTGTCTGCATGGACAATAATGTTCACAATCTCTCACTCTGTTCATCCCATCCTTGTGGACGCCGTATCTCAAGAATACCATGAGGGAATTTCTTCAGATTTGACACAAACATCCACTAGGACTGAAAAATAAACCAATTAGAATTTGGTGGCCAGAGGTCAAAGGTCACTGTGACCTCACAAAACATGTTTTGGCTATAACTTAATAATTCATTCACTAATTCTGACAAAACTTGACACAAATGTCTAACAGGATAAAATAATGAAGGTCAAAAGGTCAAAGGTCAGCTTGACTGTGACATCATCATGTTTTAACGTCATATCTCAGGAACAGAAGGGGAGACATTTGGTCAGATACTGAATTGGTGACTCTAATCTTGAAACTGTGCTGATTGGAAAGATCTTCTGTGTGTGAAGCATCCATGTTTTCACTGACATGATGGAGACTGTCAGAGACACTGGACTGGTGGGCGGAGTCATACAACCACAGGGTGGACTGGTGGGCGGAGTCATACAACCACAGGGTGGACTGGTGGGCGGAGTCATACAACCTCTGGACGGTAATTCTAGGTTGTTTTTTGGTTTGTTTGGGGGGTTTTTTCAGGTAGATCTTCAGAGAATAAGCGTGTTCTGGACTTGTCCCCTCCACCCTCTGGTTCCCACGAGGAGTCACTACAGACTGATCTGCCACCGCCCAGCTAGACCTACAACGAGTAAGTGTCATTTTTATTTTCTTTAAGTCTGTGTTGTGTTTTTGGTTAGCTGCTGAGCCCACCTGTCTGTGTGATTATCCGACATGGCCGCTGAGCCCACCTGTGTGATTAGTAGGCACTCTTAGACTTGCATAGTCTAAAAATGTATCATGTAATGCTCTTTAGATTAGATAGACTTAGAATGTCCTGCCGGCGATGATACGGTTTTAATCTGCCGCCACAGCACTCACAGATCAAATGGACTATGCTAGCGGGCCCATAGCCCTCAGGGAGCCAACTGGGCGAGATTCTTTGTCTGACGTTTGATTGCCTGCTTGGGCCCCTATGTAGCCTAAGGTGCCAATCGGTCTGTTAAGTGATAGAAGTATCAGTTTAAATTTACAATACCAAGTGATCTCTGCTCACTGGCCTCATCCCTGAATTGAGGGCAATGTATAAGCCCTGAAACCATCAAGTATTCGGCTACAGAAAGGGGAGGGGGCCGAGGGTGGCCTCTTATTTTACACTGCCACTGGCCTGATTGTGTGAAGAACACGAGTGTTACCACAGTGAGAGGCAAGCTATCTTTTAAGCATCACCCGGATGTGGGTACTATCTCGGGGTAAGGCCACCTCGCAAGAAATAAAAACTCAGGAAAATATGTCTCAAGCTGTTACTTGATTTTTATTCTCTCAAATTGAGTATTTATTTCAGATACAAAAGCAAACAAATGTATAAAAAGCTAAAAATCAACTTAAATCAAATACAATGTCAAAAACTCAAAATGATAAAAGTTAAAGTAAAAGATAAAAATAGTCGAACTGGTCTGGATAGATTTTATTTGCCTTGAAAATCAGGCCAATCTGATTTTAAATTTGGATTTTCAATTTGTCAATAATGTCTCACCTAAATTAAGATCTCTTTATTTTCCAAAAGAGATCCGTCTAAAGCCAGCTGACATTTACTGCTTTGGTTTCAACATAAGAACCGCTCTCAGCAAACTTTCACCGGCTGTAGGTTTCACAAGGGAAGTCTAAAGATTTTATCTACTGCAAAGCATTCTGCCAGAGACTCTCGGAGCAAAAATATTATTCAGAGAGACATGGGCATCTGCAGGCCTTGAAAAAGGTCTCGATCACCAAAAAAGAACCCTTTTCATATTCTCTCTAGCCCAGTTCTTGGTGACACGATGGACAGTTTTTCAATAAATCCCATAGTAATTGGCTGTCCAACAATATCTGTCCATCAACCCCATGTGGGGAAGTTTCAAGGTTCAAGGTTCAAGGAGTCTTTATTATCCCCGTAGGGCAATTTGTTGTACAGACAGCAGTAATAAACAAACAATTAAACAACAATCACTCAGACAACAATAAATAACAAGAGACAACAGGAAAATGGAGAGCAGGTCAGTCACTTATTCAGGAGAGCAATAGCAGCAGGGACAAAGGAATGTTTTAGCCTGTTAGTCCTGGATTTTGGCAGGATGTACCTACGCCCCGACGGAAGCAGCAGGAATTCACCAGACAAGGAGTGGCTCTGGTCCCCAAGGATGGAACGGGCTTTGCTTAAAGTTCTGAGCTGGTAAACGGCAGTGAGATCATTCAGGTTAATACCTGCAATTTTGCTGCACACTCTTACAATACCCTGCAGTCTGTTTTTGTTTCTGAGGGAGACGGAGCCGTACCAACTCACATGTCTTCTGTTTTGCCACCTGCTCCTCTGGGAAAACCCCAGGAACAGCACGTACGTACATGTGGGCCAAACTGAAAACCCCTTAAAGGGGCAATAAGCGAAATTGTTTCACTGCTAGGTTTGCTGTTGTGCACTGCCTGTAGACCAAAACAAAGTGTGTCACACTAATTAAAACAGTCGAAAATACGCGCTGCCATTGCTCGCTGTAGCTTTTTATAGGGAGGGAGGGCCAAGGGCTCCGAGAGGGAGGGAGGGGGGGATTCACATGAACGTAGATGAACAATTTTTTAATTCCTTCAATCTAGAAATGATGAATTTTGCTTATTGCTCCTTTAATAATCATTAAAATAAAACATAGCAATATAAAACATCAATCAGTAATTGCATTATGATATAGGGGAACTGTGTTCATGTGTAAAATGAAAATACAAAAACTCAAAAACAACTTCCTGTTTTAACCTTCTTTGATTACAATATCCTCCAGATGTTACCTCTCATAGGCCTGTGACTGTAACCTGACCTCCTCCTCCACACTACACACTACACACTACACACCACACTGCAGGATAACACAGAGCGACTATGAGTGCAGTATGAGCACCCTTGTAATGTTTAACCAAGTACAGCTTAACATCCCCATAAACATATAAATAAACCTGAAGTAAGATACTGGCAATGATAAAATAATGTAAATATAAAACCTGGTCTGGATAAATATATATAGATTCACAAGGACAGACCGCAAGACGCTGATATGATCCCCAGAGGCAAGAAATAAATGTAAGATTAAACACACACTCATAGGTGATAGTGTGGGCACATTTCTTAGTGGAGGTACACCTCTTTCAGCCATTTTCCGGTATAGTTCTCTCGTCTGGGGTGAGGAAGACAAATCTCCATAACTGCCTATAAAGGCACCTGGTCTGCTGAACTGGAGTCCTGCAGACCCCAGCAGGGCCACAGGTTTAATCTGACCAATACGAGGCAGTCAATAAATGTTAGTATGTGCATGAGTGTATGTCAGCATGTGTGTATGTGCATATGCAGAGCTATGCATGTACTCTTGCAGGTGTAATGTAAAGTTATAGCTTTATAACAAAATTTATGAAGACACTCCAACCAGGGTGGCCAAACTTTTGCACGCCACTGTATGCTATGCTGGTGTACACCGTTACAGCTGCAGGTATCACACCACTCTACACGAACTATTCTCTGCTGCTACCACAATGTCAATTTGTTTGTGATGATACTGCGTGTTAATATGTCTTTTTTAACCTTCCTCTATGCATGTGTACTTATATCTGCGCTTATAATCTGAAAACCATTCAAACTTGACTTCTCATCATTTTGAGTCAGCATGATTTACAAAAACTGTGTGTGTGTGTGTTTGTGTGTGTGTGTGTGTGTGTGTGTGTGTGTGTGTGTGTGTGTGTGTGTGTGTGTGTGTGTGTGTGTGTGTGTGTGTGTGTGTGTGTGTGTGTGTGAGTGAGAGAGAGCTGTGTGAGTGTTTCTCTGCACAGGAGGAGACTCTCCCTCCTACAGTGAACACAGAGTCACTGAACCAGGCCACCCAAAGCCAAAGCCAGGGTAGAGAGGCTCAGTGAAGGTGGTGCTGAAGGTGTGGAGGTGGATCAGTGAGTCAGAGGAGACTCTGAAGAAGGACAGCGTGCCAGCAGGACAGTCCACATACACTGCTACTCTGTTAGAGACAGGGGAGGAGGAGGAGGAGGAGGAAGGGGTGGAGGAGACGTGTGTTTCTCTGTCATTGTGAGTGGCAGCGTAACCATGACAGTCAGAGCAGTGCAGACTCCAAGACTGATTGTTATCTCCAAACATGCAGTCAGCGCTGTCTCCTTGCCTTCCGATTCCTCTGTAACTCACCGATATATCAACATCCCCTCTCCACTCCACCTCCCAGTAACAGCGACCAGTCAGACCAGTTCTGCACAGCAGCTGATATGAGAAGTCAAATCTCTCTGGATGATCAGGATAAGGCAACTCCTCTCTCACTGCTGTCACCGTCCTGTTGTTGTCGCACAGTTTGAGCTTTCTGTTTACTGTGTCTGTGTCCACAGTGAGCTCACAGGCATCTGATGGAGAGAACAAGACACAAAGCAGCAGCAGTTCATCATCTCACACACCTGACAGGGTTCATTTGTTCCTTCAGTAACAAACTGACTGTTAATTAGATCAAATCTTGACAATGCGGATACACAATCTGTTGGTTTAAACTGCTTTAACATGTGCTGCCTTGTTTTCTTGAATCAAAGTGAACACACACTTACACTTCCTCAGACCTGGTTTCAGCCTCTGCTCTCCACCATGTTCCAGCCTGGAGGAGGAAACAAAGTCAGAATGAACCTTCAGAAGCTTCTTCATCAGCGGTTTTCTTAAACCTTCACTTGGATTTAGGATCACTCAGACTGTGAACCAGCAGTCCTCAGCTTGACAGTGTGACAAGCAGTGTGTGAGCTCTTGTTGTCTGAGCATACCTGAGAGTGTCCAGTTTCCAGTGTGGGTCCTCCAGTCCAGCGGTCAGCAGCTTCACTCCTGGGTCTCCTGGATGGTTGTAGCTCAGGTCCAGCTCTCTCAGATGGGAGGGGTTGGATCTCAGAGCTGAGGCCAGAGAGGTACAGCCTTCCTCTGTGATCTGACAGCCTGACAGCCTGGAGACAAACACACAGACACACACACAGATTTCTCTTTGTGTATCAGTGGGCGTCCTTTCTTCTTAAAGTGTAAATTGGCCAATAAGAGTTAGCTTAGTGCCAGATATCCTCACTATTCCTGTGTGATTCACCCCAGAATCCACCATAAACAGTCAGTTAACATTTTGATTGCTAAGTGACTTTGCCGAAGCATTTAAAAAAAATGTGCTAAAAAAACAAGAAGAAAAAACAAGTCTGTTTTAGAAATGTTCTTGCACAAAGTTGTTATCTCAGTGTTCCTGAGTATAAGCAGTAAAATCCTACAATTGCTGGATCTCAGCAGTGATAAACTTGGATGTCCAGCAATGTTTGAATGTGTTAAACAAAAGATCCTGACCTGAGAGTCTCCAATACACAGTGTGGACTCTCAAGTCCAGCAGAGAGCAGCTTCACTCCTGAATCCTGCAGGTCGTTGTTACTCAGGTCCAGCTCTTTCAGACTAGAGGACTGGGAGCTGAGAACTGATGAGAACTCCGGACAGCATTTCCCTGTAAGCCTGGTATGACTCAACCTAAAATATAAAATAAAGTGAACATTGTTTTCTTGTGTTTCAGTTTGGTGTGTCAGAACTATAGGACTGTGGAGCCAGGACAGTGACTCAAAATTTTGGTATCACAAATAACATTTGGCTTTGAAAAGCAGATGTGAACTGAAATTGTTGTAATAGCGCTGAAACAAGTTCCACATGTTGCCTGTTGCCATCCCAACAGGATTTTGATCATTTTTGGCAATGTCTTCTGTGACCTCATATCTACTGCAGTGGTTTGAAAAGGAACTCCCAATCCGCAAATATGTTAAATCTGTTTTGTTCTGCCTTTTTCCACATCAAGCATAATCTTAGCTCGCTGTCACATCTTGGCTAACATTAGCACATACATGTAGACACCCAAGATAAATTTCACAAATTGATTATCTGACCAAATGTCTCCCCTTCTGTTCCTGAGATATGACGCTGCGTAATGGACAGAAAAGCGTTCATGGAGAACATTATGATGTCACAGTGAACTTGACTTTTGACCCTTTGGATGTACATTCTCAACCTACATCAGAAAACTGCTCGTTCTTTAATCAGCTCAGCAGCATGCCTTCAATTAACATTTAATAACGCTGCATGGAGCTTTTGTTATTACCAAATCATTTCAATTGTTTGCTGAATGTATTAGTGTATGTTTAAGTCTTAGAAGAAATTATAAATCATCTTTTAGAAGGAGTAAGTATTTACTGTAAGCTAGCTTGGACCTTGTTCCATTTAACAACATATAACAATATCATTTTAAAACATGTTAATGTAGCAAGGCAACTAATTGCTAACACACTTGGTTAAAAAGGTAAACAACCAATGCTTTAAGATGGTCTGTTCACATTGTGCCATTTGAAGTGTAACAGGTGGTGAGTTCCAGGTTTTATTTCCCAATCCCTTCAGGAAAAAGGATTAGCTCAACTGTTACCACTGGAAAACGCCAGTTCTGGTTTAGCAATGAGAGTCGGGCCCACAATTTATGCAAGGTTATGTGAGGGCTAGGGATAAGGTGGATAGGACACAGTTTTCTGTATTTGTCAAGTGCATTTGTTGAATATTTTTAGAATTCAAAGTGCGAACATATGATTTTCTGAACATGCTCATTATAAACACTGTTGACAGTGTAGCCACAATCACTCTGATGGTCATGAAAAATAAAGTTCTGTTTCGGCAATAGGCATCCAATGCACAGCTAACATGAATGTTTGAGGCACAATACAGCGTTACACGGAGGCATCACAGTGGGATCTGACCTGAGACCCTTCAGTGTACAGTGTGAACTCTCCAGTCCAGCAGAGAGCAGCTCCACTCCTGAATCCTGCAGGTTGTTGTTACTCAGGTCCAGGTCTCTCAGACTGGAGGACTGGGAGCTGAGAACTGAGGACAGAGCTCCACAGCTTCTCTCTGACAGATTACAGCTGCTCAGCCTGGAGGAGAGTAAAAGATAAAGTCAAACTCTAACACATTTTCTTTTGTCCACAATGTTTGATTTAAAAAAAAGAAAAGAAAGAAAAACAACCCCTTCATTTTTAGAAATCTGCTTATTTCTATTGATGAGTTAGTAATTAGTCATGGAGGATCTTGCTCTGGCATACAACTTGCAATGAGCGACTGTTGTTTGCAGATTTTGTCAGCTCTAGCGAGGTAGCATAAAAATGTTTCCTCAACATGTTGCTACACAAAAGCACCACAGTATAATCTAACCTGAGAGTCTCCAGTGCACAGTGTGGACTTTCCATTTTAGCATAGAGAAGCTTCACTCCTGAATCCTGCAGGTTGTTGTTACTCAGGTCCAGCTCTCTGAGACGAGAGGACTGGGAGCTGAGAACTGAGGACAGCTCCTGACAGCATTTCTTTGTGAGCCTAGATTCGCTCAGCCTGAAATACAAATAAGTAAAAAAAATATTTTCTTTACCTTTTGCTGTAACGTCCCTTATGTTCAGAGTCAGTGAACAGGGTTCACTGTCAAGGATGGATCATCAGTCCTTGTCAGGTCATATATTTGACCTTTTTTCCTCCAAATTAGCTTTAGTTATTAAACCCATTCAGATCAGGTTTCTTGGAAACTAGCGAACAAGCCTGTCTGCATTTCCATCTGTTTGGTAACTTACAGCCCTGCTGTTTATTTTATATCATTTTAATGTATGTGTTGTGCAGCTGCATATTTTCAAACAGCCTTTGAATTTTATTTTGATCACAGTCTGTTTTAATAAAAGTGACTGTGACATCTCAAATGTGGCTTTGACTTGCAGCTGACACCGTTCACCCATTGGTAATACATGCAAAGAGTTACATATAAAACCTTGAAAGAGAAACCTAACACCACATTTTGATTTGAATCCCTTCACAAATTCAAAAATGCTTTCTGAACCCCAACCCTGCAAAAAAATATTTTTTTTTAAAAGATTGAGATTCCATGCAAAAGAATTTTAAATGTTCAAAGCACAAAACAGTGTCACACAAAAGTGTCACAGTGGGATCTGACCTGAGAGTCTCCAGTGTACAGTGTGGACTCTCCAGTCCAACAGAGAGCAGCTTCACACCTGGATCCTGCAGATCATTGTTACTCAGGTCCAGCTCTCTCAGATGAGAGGACTGGAAGCTGAGAACTGAGGACAGAGCTTCACAGCTTCTCTCTGAGAGGTTACAGCCACTTAGCCTGGAGGAGAGTTAGTGATAGAGAAAAACACGAATACTGGTTCTGTTGTCTACAATGTGAAAACTGCATTTCTGTGGTTGCCCTCAAGGCTCAGACACACCAAACTGACTTCAGAGAACTAGCGCTGAAGAAGGCCCCTTGCTGCGCAATCTCATGTTGCTGTCTCCTCTAAAAACGTAGCACATGAACACACTGCAAAGACTACAGCAGGCAGTCAACCAGCACATATGTTCCGCGCCTATGTTTCTGTTTTTGGGCGCTGAGCTGAACTGACTGTTTTATTTACCGACAGGTTCCGCCATGGCCAATGCTGATTCAACATGCTGCATCAGTAGGAAAAAAAAGTTGACTAGCTCCAATAAGACCACCAGAGCGGGACACACTACACTGACGAGGGCAGCAGACGCTCACCAGCGGCCCAACTTTGATCGACAGCTGACCATCAGCTCGGTGTGTCAGGGCCTTTTATTGAGTTAATAATGGGTCGAAACAATTATGAATTACTTTACACTAACAGTTTTTTTTAATCACAATATTTTTCTGAGATCAGGATTATGTACAGAAATGTTTTTTTTAATTAACTACACTGTAATTTTAATTTTATCTGTGGACTTCAATCTTGGAGCAATCAGTTGACTGAGACATTCATTGTTTAAGAACAACCCTACACATGTAATACAGCCAGTATCTGCAGTTGTCTGTGCACTTACAGAGCTTTGTTGGAGGCTTTGACCACTGGCAGCAGCCTCAGAAGAGCCTCCTCTGAAGCAGAGTATTTCTTCAGGTCAAACACGTCCAGATCATTTTCTGATGACAGTAAGATGAAGACCAGAGCTGACCACTGAGCAGGAGACAGTTTATCTGTGGACAGACGTCCTGAACTCAGGTACTGTTGGATCTCCTCCACTAGAGAACGATCATTCAGTTCATTCAGACAGTGGATCAGATTAATGCTTTGCTCTGGAGACAGATTCTCACTGATCTTCCTCTTGATGAACTCGACTGTATTCTGATTGGTCTCTGAGCTTCTTTTCTTTTTCAGCAGGTCTCGTAGGTGTTTCTGATTGGTCTGCAGTGAAAGACCCAGGAGGAATCGGAGGAACAGGTCGAGCTGTCCATTTGGACTCTGTAAGGCCTTGTCAATAGCAAACATGTGGACCTCTGTCACAGATGTTTTGCTGAAAACCTTTCGCACTTGTCCACCACAAGTTTGCCCTGGTTCAGACATCACATTCTTGTTTCTGTTAAGGAGTTCCCTCTCTACATATAAAGCTGCCAGAAACTCCTGAACACTCAGATGGATGAAGCTGAACATCCTGTCTTCATCTTCATCTTCCTTCCTCCCACGTTCCTCTTTGAAGATCTCTGTGAACACTCCTGAGCACACCGAGGCTCCACTGACATCAATGCCACTCTCTCTGAGATCATTCTCGTAGAAGATCAGGTTGCCCTTTTCCAGTTGCTGGAAAGACAGTTTTGCTAATGATTTAATGTACCTCCTGCATTTTTTGGGGTCGTACTTCTCTTTTGTCTGATAGATCTGAAACTTCACAAACTCTGCGTACATCTCAGTCAGGGTCTTGGGCAGCTCTCCTTCCTCTCTGGTCTTCATCACATCCTCCAGAACTGTAGCAGTGATCCAGCAGAAGACTGGGATGTGGCACATGATGTGGAGGCTTCGTGATTTCTTGATGTGGGAGATGATTCTGCTGGCCTGCTCCTCATCTGTGAATCTCTTCCTGAAGTACTCTTCCTTCTGCTGGTCAGTGAACCCTCTGACCTCTGTCATGATGTCCACAAAATCAGAATGGATCTGATTGGCTGCTGCAGGTCGTGTGGTTATCCAGAGGCGAGCAGAGGGAAGCAGATTCTTCTTGATGAGGTTTGTTAGCAGCACATCCACCGGGATCGACTCTGTCACATCAAAGTCCGCCTCCTGGTTTTCATTCTTAGAACAGTCCAGTCGAAGGCGGCTCTCATCCAGTCCATCCAACACAAAGAGAAGTTTGAACCTGCTCTTGTCAAAGTTGGTGTTTCCTGATGACTGCAGAGTTGTAAAGATGTAATTAAGAGCTTCTTCTGTGATGTCTTTGGTCTCCTTGATACATTTATGAATGAGCTTTGCCAAACATATTTTTTTCTCCTTCCATAAATTCAGCTGGCGGAAGGTGAAGGGGAAAAGTAGATGCACATCTTGATTGGTTCTTCCTTTAGCCCAGTCCAACACAAACTTGCGCACAAGAAATGTTTTTCCAATTCCTGCGATTCCATTGGTCAGCACTGTTCTTATGGGTTGATATCTTCCAGAGGGGGGTTTGAACATATCACTTGGTCTGATTGTTTTCTCTGTATCTGCTGGCTTCCACTTCGCCTCAATCTGTGTGACCTCATGCTGTGTGTTGATGTGTACGTCACCTCCAGCTGTGATGTACAGCTCTGTGTAGATATCATCCAGACGCAGATTACCAATATTCTTCCCTTCTGGAACAGGGGTAAACTTATCCTGAAGACATGATTGAAGCATTCCTTGGTAGTGTGAGATGTGGTGATTCTTTGGTCCTGGAACCATTCCATCTATGTTGAACACAAATAAAGAATTAGACTGTTTGTTCACAGTTGTGGAAACAATGCACAAATACTCTTTTCCTAAGGGACTGTCTTCCTAAAGTTCAGTTCAGACCAAAGATTTGTGACGAGACTAGACTAATACGACTAGACGAGACAAATATCATCGTCATAGCAACTGTACACCTCTGTTCTCACTCCCAGCTTCTCAGGTACAAGTAACAACTAAGTACTTCATAGGAAGCATATGTGTGTGTGACATGGGCACATACAGCAGCAGCGACTCACCGTCCAACACCGACACACTGTGAGGATGGAGGCGGACGTACATGTCAGCAGTGCCACGGATGTAAATGAAACCAACTCTGGCTCGGTGTGGGTGGAGAGCTGTTGTCAGAAAATACCACAGCATGCAAACATGTCTCCTGACAGGTTGACTGACATGACCGGCTGACTTTGCTACAGGCTGATTGGCTGTTGAAATGGATGATGTGCCTTAAGTTCTAAAACCAGCTACTGGCACTTTGACAAGCTAAACTAGGAGACACCATCAGCTGACTTGAGTCAAGTTGAGACAGGCCAGTTCACACTGCTGCAATTTTTAAATGGTTTCCTTACAGCTTACGAACGACTGGTCCCTCCCTTTAAAAACCCCCACAACAAACTGAATCAGCTAAACTGAAGGTGGCCAAACCACAATTGGGAGGCAGGTTCTGCCTCAACACATGTGGTTGCACAAAAAAAAAAAGCATGTAAGAGAGGAAGCTTTAACTGTATGTGTAGCTTAGTGTAAAAGCCAGTCGTATAAAGGTGCCGGTTCGTGAAAAGGATGTTTACTCGCATTCAAGACTGTGTCTGTGTAAAGCATCAGCTAACTAACACCAACTTAATGTAGGCAAAGCCAACTACCCAATAACTTGACTACAAAGAGATCACAGCAATAAAACTCATTGAATAACATCTGATCAGACGTTAAACATACATTGATGAAAGTATACAGTCTCGTTTAACATGTACTATTATACTAATGCTTTGCCCAGTTGTTACGTAACCAGGTCATGAATGGAGGGAACAGTTGATTTGTTGTGCTGCTTGTTAGCTTGCGGTCATCCATTTTGGATGAGCAGAGCTGAAAGAATTGTGGTTTCTGATGCAATCCTTGCTGTGCTATATTCCAATGAGGCAGGTCAGAGGAAAGTGGTCAGTCTTTATCCTTACACAATTAGCCGTTTGGGGCTAGCTCGGCTTTGTCCTCCTTTTCTCGGAAAGTCAGCCTACAAACGTTAACCCTTTTTAAATAGGAGTTGTGCAAATTTGCAGGAAAGCCCAATCATTCTTTTTCCAGCATTGGCAGTATAAAAACAAAATCGGGGAGTGCAGAAAAATGCCGCCTACCTACTTTTGTTTATACAGAATGTGCCTTTTTCAGGGCAATGGGGGGCGTGAGCAAGTAACAAAACGTGTAGCTCAGCGTGTGACGTAAACAGTCATCAACAGCTCCTCCCACAAGTCATCAACAGCCCCTCCCACAAGTCATCAACAGCTCCTCCCACAAGTCATCAACAGCCCCTCCCACAAGTCATCAACAGCTCCTCCTACAAGTCATCAACAGCCCCTCCCACAAGTCATCAACAGCCCCTCCCACAAGTCATCAACAGCTCCTCCCACAAGTCATCAACAGCCCCTCCCACAAGTCATCAACAGCCCCTCCCACAAGTCATCAACAGCCCCTCCCACAAGTCATCAACAGCTCCTGCTACAAGTCATCAACAGCTCCTCCCACAAGTCATCAACAGCTCCTCCCACAAGTCATCAACAGCTCCTCCCACAAGTCATCAACAGCTCCTCCCACAAGTCATCAACAGCCCCTCCAACAAGTCATCAACAGCTCCTCCCACAAGTCATCAACAGCTCCTCCCACAAGTCATCAACAGCTCCTCCCACAAGTCATCAACAGCTCCTCCCACAAGTCATCAACAGCTCCTCCTACAAGTCATCAACAGCCCCTCCCACAAGTCATCAACAGCTCCTCCCACAAGTCATCAACAGCCCCTCCCACAAGTCATCAACAGCTCCTGTTGTGGAAGGCCGCCTTGGTCGGTTTAAACTGAAAGGGTTCTGCCAATATGTCGACCCTACGAGGTGGAAAATTGGGCACCTCGGATCAACTCACCAATCCAGCTCTGTGTGTCTAAACGCTCACAACTTGCCAGCAAAACGGCCCAAAATTTGCAGAAAATCTGGCCGTGTGAAAGGGACTAATGTGTCTGTTGAAGACACTAAATTGTCTGGCGTCTTCTAGCATTCAGAAGAGTAGTAATGTAGGTGTTTTGGCACAATGAACAAATCAACTGTGGAGCCCTGTACACAGGTGAACATCATCACCTTCATACCAATTTTAACAAAAATTTTGGCATCAGATTTTTTAAGCAGTTGTGTCACACAAGGATCACTAGACACAAAACACATTGGTCTGGAAAACATATGGAGGATAGAGACATGTCTCTACTAGGGGTGTCAAATTATCGCGTTAATTGCGAATAATTAATGAGAGCCATATTTAACGTGCTGTGTTTTTTGATCGCGTTAATCTCATTTTTAATCTCTAATTTTACAGTTTCTGTATGCCACAGCGTTGCCTTTTATAAAACCCGTCTGTGAGCAAGCTTCTTTGTGCTTGAGTTGTGGCAGAGCTGCAGCGCTACAGAGCAGAGCCCAGCATCAGCACTGATGTCTGTCCCCTGCAGTGGCGGTCTGCTCACTCAGGAGCCTATGAAAAGCTGTCTGCCCTAGCACGCAACTATCTGACCTCCCCGGCAACCTCCGTGTAATTTTCGGGACAATCAGGGCAGAATTCAGGATTCAGGAATGATCGTCCTTAAAATGACACTAGAGCAGAGTCTGGAGGAGTTATTGCCCGATAAAACATTAAAAACTGATCGTGGTGGTGGAGTTGTCCTGCAGCTCCCACCAGCTGCACAATGGCTGCAGCAGTTCCTACATGAATTATGGATGTTGTAGTTTGAAGAAGAGAAGACAGCGCAAGTTGCAGCCGTGAGGACAGGGAAGCACAGGCAGCCACGAGGAGGAGTGATTTGCACGTTGCAGTGCAGCCTCTTGTTCTAACTGTTCTATAAACTGATACAGCTGTAATTAATGCACCAGGTGTCTTTCATTTTGTTAGCTTTTATTTTTTATCAAGTTTAAAGGACAAGTGCACTTACACTGATCACTTCCATGAAATAACACGAGAAATTGGAAAAGAGGAAACTAATTTAGAAAATTGTTAAAATAAAAATAGGGAGCTGATCACAGATGTGTTGTTTCTGTGTGTTTTTACATCTGTTGCGTTAGTCTGCAGCTCTGCTTTTAATGACGCTGACATGTCATGACAGTCAGGCACCCCCTGGTGGTCGAGACTGAAGGTTGCAGCACTCTTTATTGGGACTCATCTCAAAACCAACAGGAATGTAATGGCTAGGTGCACTGCATCTGTGATCAAGTGTGTTACTGTTGAAAACAATAATTATGACTTTATAAAACCACTTTTTGTAATATATATCAACCTTTTGATCATCTGTCACAATAATGTGATGAATTTATGAAAATACCTCAAGTTGAGGGCTTTTCTCTGCAATTTTGAGATGAGATTTAAAAAGAGATTAATTAGATCAAGTAATTACAGATCATAATTAATTAATCTCTCCATTTTTTTAATCTCTTGACAGCACTAGTCTCTACCAATATTTGAGTGAAAACACACTCTCGTTATCCTCATGCTAACAGTTCTGTACATGACAAATGTTTCATTAAAGTGTAGTGCAGTGTTTACTGTAGAGTTTAAACTGTACCCTTAAGTTGACCTTTAAAGGTACGTGTACTCTGTGCAACTGACAAATCACACACTGGTTTAATATTTCATGTATTCTTATGACACACACACACTCATTGAGCACTTAAGCATTGTGGTGGAGAAGTACCTAGTACATAATCACGGAAACGGTCAGTGTCAGTCAGTCAGTCATTCTACCAGTGCGCCCCACTTTGAAGTCAACACAACATACAAACACTTTCACTATCTGCCTTTCAACGTGCTGCCTCAACTACTAATGTACAGTTTTAGCCCACTAACTATTATCAATGGTGCTACTGTACTTTCAATAAAGCAATCGTACTATCAAACTCACAAACACTCTGTGTGAACACATTGCTCTTCTTAATGGGTTCAGTTGACTATTTAATCTGCAGTTTGCTATGACCTGTGTCCCAAACACACACCACGTGGGCACCTGTGCACTCAGTGGGTATGGACTAGTATGTTATATTCTATAATGTCGCTCAGTTCTTGAAACTTCAGTTGTGTTGTGTAATGTTCTGTGTTATATTTTGTTCAGTATGCCTGATACCTGGGCTCTGCAGCCTAAGCTCTCATCAGCCTCTGCCGTTTGTTCCATTCCTTCACTCTCAAGCCGTGAGCGTCTTAAAATCTTAAACAAGTTTCTGAGTTTGGCACATTTGGCTGCGTCAGCCTGTATTACCTTTTTTGTAACAGTCTTTTCAGCTTCCTCTTTGCTCTTTCTGTTCTCCATCTTGTCTTTTTTAATCTGCTTTTCTCTCTCTTTCTTCCTTACTCGCATCTTTTACCTTAATTGCAAGTGTAGCCCGTGGTGTAATCGAAGGTATGCTTGACTTCCTTCGTCATAACGCTTCACAGTTCAGGGGTGATGTGTGTTCACGCAGATGTGGAATTTTAATGTGGATAAGGGTTATGCCCAGAGTTGTGACTGTTTTAGTCTGTGGTATTAATTTGGTGCCCAACCATTATTATTTTGTCCTATTATTGTTCTGTTGAAAAGTGCTCTACAAATGAAGTTATTATTAGTTTTATTATTATTAATAAGTTAAAGTGTTAGAGCTGCTCCAATTATAAATGCATTTCTCAGACTCCAATGACATCATGTTTTTCTCTTCCTGTGACTGACCTGGTGGTGCTGAGCTGGTGTCTGACAGACTCTGCACCAGATCATTCCTGTTGATCTTCTCTAAGACCTTCTTGGTCACCTTCAGAGCTCCATCAGGTTTATGGCTGCTCACCATCACCTTCACTGTGTCCTGTCTGTCTGCTTTCTCCAGTTTGGACACTTTGATGGCTTGGTAGCCTCCCAGGATGTCAGGCTGCTGCAGGTACCATTTGAAGGTCTTAAATTCATCTTCTTCTAAATCCTCCAGTGCGTTCAAAATGTCCTCTGCCATCATCATGGCCTCCTGCTGAAATCAGACAGTGTTGTAAGTTGAGGGAAAACTGTGACACAAATGTATCAGAGCAGCGACAGGGGCTCTAATTGGCCGATACAGGAGCTGTGTTGGTGAGACTGGTGTGCAGAGTCTGGGCAGTTAAAGGCCTGCAGCTGCTCTGTGGGCTGATCTAATGTGGCACACTGCTCACACTGATTTCACTGACAGAGAGCCATGTTCATCAGCAGGATGCTGGTGAATAAAAGACACACATTGAAACATAAAATCATCATGAAAATGAAACCACAAGGTTAACACGTCTAAATGTTGCATATGCAGATTTTTCTGTGTGTGTGTGTGCGTGTGTGTGTGTGTGTGTGTGTGTGTGTGTGTGTGTGTGTGTGTGTGTGTGTGTGTGTGTGTGTGTGTGTGTGTGTGTGTGTGTGTGTGTGTGGTCAATAACATCCAACCCAACAAATCAGAAAGAGCGCAATGATGATTCAGGGACTTTGCATTTGTAATAAAACGTAGAGACTGAATCGAGGCTGCGTAAAATGGAGGAGGCTGCATGCATCTACAATACGTCACCGCAATCGATCACAGACAGAAAAGTAGCTTCCACAAGTTTTGTTTGTAGCACTGAAAGTAAAACAAGATTTTACAGGATGCTGATGTTTGAAATGAGCTGATGGTGACGTCGCACAGCACAGCAGGGCCTCTGAAAGTTACACGATACGTTTATCCAACAACAACATGATATAAAGTTATGGGAATGTTCCTTGCCAATTGGAACTATGTTGACTCACTGAATCTCTGAAGGAAGTTGTCCTTTAAACTGTGCAGGTGGATCAATGGACACACAGCTGGGTTCAGGTCCAGGAGAGTCTGGTCTCTGCTGCTGCTCCGGGCTTCAACACAAAACACACACAGAGCTCTGACTGTGAGTAATGATGGTGGGGTGATGGGCAAGAGTCAGCTCTGACTGTAAGGAGACTAATGAAGCTCTCTGGTTTTAAAAATGTTTGAAATGAATTTTCAGGTTCTTTGAGGACTCAGGTGCCAGTGGAGAAAAGTAAACCAAACATGATTTCAAACCCAGTTTAAAGAACATTGTGATGAGCTGAAACAGTGTAAACAGTCGGTCGGCTCTCTGAACTTATTTGCTCTTGTTATAAAAGAGTGGAGCGTGTGGACTGTTTTGACTCAACCACCAAAATCAATCAGCCCGACCTTCAAAACTAAACTTAAACTGACTAATAACTTGAAGAGAGATGTTTGTGTTACGACAGAGGAAAATACAAATCAAAGAAATGTCATGAAAATATCACAATACATCACATCACATCACAAACGTCCGTCACATTGACTCAGAGCTGACTGAGCAGTCAGGACGTGTTGAAGCTGCGGATCAGCTGATGTAGTTCTGCTATCAGACCACTAGATGGAGCTCATTGCCCACAGCATCTCCACAGAGCCGAGGGTCGCTGCAGCCAACCACCAGAGCAGCTGCAACCATTAGTAGTAGTAGTTTAGTAGTTTATTTGGTTCATTTGTTAATTAAACAAATGCATTCCAGTAAAGCAGTACATATATATGAACGAACCAAAAAGGTGAAGGCTGAAGCCGTAGCTTATATGATGCCTTCCCTTTTTACACTTCATCACACCAAAACAAAACATAAAGTGTTACAACAAAGACAAAAATGTTACAAAGATTAATTTCAACGAAAAACATGTGATATAGGCTTAGGAATTTACAGGCAATTTGTCAATTGCCCTAAGTTTAAACATTTTTTTGAATTTACAGATAGAACTACACATTTTTAACTCATCACAGAGACTATTCCACAAGTTTACCCCTTTAACAGAAATACATCTACTTCTGAAGTTTGTCCTTACTTTAATTTTTTTGAACACACAGTTTCCTCTGAGTTCATACCGACTTACTCTGGGTAAAAACATTTTCTGAGTGCAGTAAGGAAGTAAATTGTTGTGGGCTTTGAACATTATAAGAGAAGTTCTTAATTCAACAAGATCTTCAAATTTTAACGTATTTAATTTAATGAAGAGTGGATTTGTTGGTTCGCAATATTTTGAGTGATTTACAATTCTTATGGCTCTCTTTTGTAGTTTAATTATTGGGTCAATGTTTGTTATATAAGTGTTTCCCCATATCTCCACACAGTACGTGATGTATGGGACAATGAGTGAACAATATAGCATGTAAGTGGATTTCTGATTTAAAAGTTCTTTCGTCTTATATAGAATTGCAATGATTTTGGACAATTTAGATTTAATATTATTTATATGTGCTTTCCAATTGAGTTTATCATCAATTATCACGCCCAAGAATTTATTTTCATACACTCGTTCAATTTCAACATCATTAATTTTGAGTTTAACTTCACAATTTACTTGTCGAGTACCAAAGATTATAAATTTAGTTTTACTTAGATTCAGTGATAATTTGTTAATATCAAGCCATGCACTGATTCATCAATTGGCTGATTGAAGGAAAATTAATCAGCAACTATTTTGGAAACCGGTGAATCATTTCAGTTGTTTTTCAAACAAAAATGTCAAACATTTGCTGGTTCTAACTTCTTAAATGTGAGTGCATGATGCTTTTCTTTGTCATGTTAGGTAAATGACAAAGACGTGGATTGAGTCAAACGTGATGACTTTAGACTTAACTTGACAAAATGAACTTGTCTTTAACGCCAGTGACTTGCAACTTCACTTGGTCTGACGGAGCCGTTAGACCTGGAAATTCTTGATACCTCCCGCCAACTCCAAAGACTAAAAAGTATATTATGTAAGAACCGTGCAAGGAATCAGTTCAGTTCCCTTCATTTCCTGAATCATTCCTTGAAACTCAAAGTTAAGGACTCAGGACTTGAGCGCAAAGACTTGAGATGAATTAGTGACTTGCAAAACAATGACTTGGTCCCATCTGTGGTAAATGATGTATTATGTAGTATGATAGTCTTTTGGTTTTGGACCGTTGGTTGAACAGAGGAATGACGAGGTCACTTTGGACCGCTGGAAATTGTGACGAGCATTTTTTACATTTTTTGACATTTTATAGACGAAAGGATTTATCAGTCCGTCAGCAGATTAATCTGTCATGAAAACAACTGTTAGTTGCGACCCACAGAAGTGCATTGTGCCTTTCCAACATGTTCTCATTCCAAGTCGTCACATATCGCTGCTTTGTCAGTGGACTTTCCTGTCTACATATTGCACACTTGGCCTGCGTTCCAAATCGCATACTTCTACTATATACTTTTAGTATGTACTGCAGCTGCCCTTAATAGGTATGTAGTGTAGTATGCAGTATGCATGCTACTGGGACACACTACATCCGCCATCACATCGCTCCCTGAACTCCGACCCTCTTGCTCACTTCCACCGCCGTCCGTAGCGCCACATTTGAATATGTTGTGTTGTTGTACTTCGGAGATGCAGCAAATCTCCTCTCGTCGAGCTCGCCAGAGTCGTGCGTACCGTCGGAGGTGCCGGAGAGCTCTGTTGCTGTTATGTCATAATGTATTTTTGTTGTTTCTAATAAACTGACGTGTTCACGTAAACAGTTCCAAGCCTATTATTAGTGACCTGTCTGTTGAACTAGTCACCAGTAGGCATATTGACCCTTCACACACAGCTCTCTGTTGCTGGCAGATGTGTGTTGTTAAATATATTCACAGCTGTGCAGCTGCTGGCACTATATTCTGTCTGCACATGATGCAGCCTTACATTCACATTACTTTTATTTGTAGTGTAACATACTTGCACATTCTTACTACATTACTTAATATGTATTTGACTTTTACTATTTATATATTTACTAGTCTCTACTGCTCATACCTGGCCCATAGTGTTTTCATATTTAGTCATATTCATTCATTATTTATACCACAGTTACACCACTGCCCATACTGGTAGAACCTTCTATATTGTAGTCATAGTTTAGTCTAGTTTAGTTTATTTATTTATAGTTTCGTGGACAATCCCCATTAATTCACTGTAGCAAAAAAAACAGTAAATAGGGCAGCTCTAGCCGAGGTGGCTAATTTCCAGCTGTAGTCCCCGGCCAGATGATGATAGACAACCTAAAATGCAAATACAATACAGTTATAACATCAATACTAAAATACAGTACAGAAGCAGTGCAGAACATGCAGGGCTGAAAGAGCAGCAACAATGCACTGACTGAAACACAACACACCGGTGGTACATAAAATCACATGTACATACGTAGGCAGCATGCCCAACCAATAGTTGAACCCTAACATTGATTATACTATAATCATAATAAAGTTGAATGTTGTAACCGTGTTCTTGCAAAACTGAATGATATGTGACAGTATATAATCAGATCATTGCAGTCCTAATATGTAGTGTCTTAGTATCTCAGATTAAATAAACCATGTATGAAAGGAAGTGTGGGCGTTGGTTGTACACGCAGCTCAGTCAGTGCGACGTAACTTCTGCTGCGCAAAGGATGGGTATTGGAACGCAGGGCAGGTATCCTCCTACGTCTGCTGTTGACCTCCTGGGACGCCACGACCAACGCTGGGATGTCAACAAGGTTAGATTTAGAGAAAATATCGTGCCCTGTCGTGCCTCCAGGCTCCCGGGGGAAAGTTAAGGGTTTGTTGGAGCCATCCTGATTGTTTGAGATTAAAGTGTTCAGTAAAAAAAAAGTGTTAAGTTAAAAAAAACAACTAATTATTTTACAGGGAAAAAGCAACAACAAATTTAGAAAAAAAACGCAAATTCATGAAAAAAAAGCCATAAATTTAAAAAAAAAAGAGAGAGAACTCACGAATTAACCCGAAAAACTCATAAGTTTACAAGTAATTTAAAAAAAAAAAAGATTGATGAGAAAAAAAAATTAAGAAAAAACAAACAAACAAATTTACCAAAAAAACATAAAAAGAAAAAAAATCACATATTTATGAGAATAGAAATCAAAAAATGGCGAGAAAAAGAGTCAATATATTATAAATATATTTACCAGGAAAAAAAATATAATTTACAAGTAAAAACTAAAAATGAACAGATGTGCTTTCCTTGACAAAACAAGCACTTTTAAATGTATTTTTTAAAATGTAAATGTTCAACTTTAAACTCAGGATTTCTGAGTTTTTGCTCAGAATAATATCTTCCTCCCCTCTGTATCTTTTCTATATATTTATGTTTTGACCCACAAAGGCCCCGTCGTACTATTGTGTGTAATTTTGTACAGTCAGAGAATAAACAGCTGATCCCCACACACAGTGATGGACCCCCCGCAAAGCAGCCGGACCACACTGTGTCTCTCACAGACATCTCTATCAACTCACCTGTGACTCAAATATCAATTAAGACATCACGATAAAAGACAGAAACACATATAAATTCTGCAAACTTAACAGTTAATAGAAACGTATTCAACACTCACAGAGAAACAGCAGCCGTCTCTTATGTGACTGAAGCCTTCTTGATTCTTCTGCAGACTGAGAGAGTCGAGTCTCCTCAGGACAAACAGCATGAAGAGCTCCACTAATATGTTGTGTGACGTCACCGTTCGAGTGTGGTTATTGTGACCCAACTTTCACACCACAAAATGTTCCACAGGAAGTGTGAGCTGACAGGTTTCAAACTGGTTCATATGTTTTTCTGTCTCACAGTAACTGTGTTGTGTTGATCTGTTCTGTACGACATCTACTGCACGTCTGTCCGTCCTGGAAGAGGGATCCCTCCTCAGTTGCTCTTCCTGAGCTTTCTACCGTTTTTTAGCGCCTTAAAGGGTTTTTTGGGGAGTTTTTCCTGATCAGCCGTCCCTCTGTCCTTACTCCTGCGTTTCGATGAAGCAAACATGAAGCTTCAGTGGTCTGAGTTATACAGACTGATCCTTTAAACACAGACTGTTGCTGAGACAGATGTTTTAGACACGGAGGCGATGCCTTCTTCACTTCAGTGACACAGCATGTAATAAGCCAACTTCTTTTAAAGGTGCTTCAGCTCCTTTTTCACACGATACAGAACCACTGGAGGTGTCATATAGCACTGGGGATACCCAGGCACTGGTTAGATGGAGGGAAGTTTACCACTCTTCATTGATACATTGTTTTGACCCACATTGTTTTGATGCAAAGCTGGTTGAAAATTGGTGAAGTATCCCTTTAACTAAAATGACACCATTATACAATACTGTGCAAAGGTTTTAGGCAGGCGTGAAGAAATGCTGTGAATTAAGAACGCTTTCAAAAATATAAAGTTTTATTGTTTATTTTTAGCGATTTACAAAATGCAAAGTGAGCGAACAGAAGAAAACTCCAAATCAAATCAGGATTTGGTGTGACCATCCTTTGCCCTCGAAACAGCATCAGTTCTTCTAAGTACACTTGCAAGCTCTTTTGAAGAGGCACAAAGAAACGGGCAATGTTGACCGTAGACGCCGTGGTCAGCCGAGGAAACTTAGTGCAGCAGGTGAAAGACATGTTATGCTACTTTCCTTTGAAATCAGAAGATGTCCAGCAGAAACCAGCGCGACACAGGTACACCCTTCTACTGTCTGGAGAGGTCTGGTTAGAAGGCAAGGCAAGGCAAGGCAAGGCAAGTTTATTTGTAGAGCACAATTCGTACACAAAGTAATTCAAAGTGCTTTACAGAAGAAGAAAATGCATTAAAATCACAATACAAAATAAAAACATAAATAATCATTATAAAATGAACTTTAAAAGAGAAGAGTGCAGATAAGATCCTTTCAGTCATATGCACAGTGAAATAGAGCTGTTTTGAGCCTAGATTTGAACATTGTCAGAGTAGAGGCCTGTCTCACATCTTCACAAAGACTGTTCCAGATTTTAGCTGCATAAAACTGGAACCCTGATTCCCCATGTTTAGTCCTGACTCTGGGCACCAGCAGGAGGCCGGTCCCTGAGGTCCTCAGAGTCCCAGATGGTTCATATGGCACTAACATGTCAGAGATGTACTTTGGTGCTAGGCCGTGGAGAGACTTGTACACAAGCAGAGCTGCTTTAAAGTCTATTCTCTGAGCCACAGGAAGCCAGTGTAGAGACCTGAGCACAGGACTAATGTGCTCGTACTTCCTGGTTCTGGTCAGGACCCGAGCAGCAGCATTCTGGATGTACTGCAGCTGTCTTACGGCCCGTTTGGAGAGGCCAGTGAGCAGGCCGTTACAGTAGTCTAACCTACTAGAGACAAATGCATGGATAAGTCTCTCCAAGTCAGGTTTAGACACTATACCTTTGATTTTGGCAATGTTTTTTAGATGGTAAAAGGCTGCTGATGTTATTGATTTGATGTGGCTGTTAAAGTTCAAGTCTGAGTCCATTATTACCCCGAGATTTCTAACCTGATTTGTAGGTTTTAGAGAGAGAGACTGGAGGTGACTGCTGACACTTTCTCTTTGTTTCTGTGGACCAAATACGATGACTTCAGTCTTGTCTGAATTTAGCTGGAGAAAGTTGTTTTGCATCCACACACTGACCTGTTGGATGCAGTGACAGAGTGAATCCACTGGTCCATATTCACCTGCTGTCAGTGACACATAGATCTGAGTGTCCTCTGCATAATTGTGGTAGGACACATTATTACTTTGTATTAACTGGCCTAAAGGCAGCATGTAGAGACTGAACAGAAGGGGTCCCAGGATTGACCCTTGGGGCACCCCACAGGTCAAGGCCATGTGGTCTGAGGCACAGTTACCAATTTCAACAAAGTACCTCCTGTCTTCTAGATAGGACTTCAACCAATTTAGGGCAGTGCCAGAGATGCCCACCCAGTCCTCTAATCTCTGTAACAGGATCTCATGATCGACAGTGTCAAAAGCAGCACTCAGATCTAGCAGGACTAAAACTGAGACTTTGCCTGCGTCAGTGTTCAGGCGGATGTGATTTGTCACCTTAATAAGAGCGGTCTCAGTGCTGTGATGGGGTCCAAAACCTGACTGGAAAACATCAAAGGAGTTGTTCATTAGGAGAAAGTCAGTCAGCTGTTGGTAAACAACTTTCTCAAGGACTTTGCCTAAAAACGGCAGATTTGAAATGGGCCGGTAGTTGTTCAGTACTGTGGCATCAAGACTGCTCTTCTTTAGGAGAGGCTTTATGACTGCAGTTTTCAAGGCCTTTGGGAATGTTCCAGACTGTAGTGACATGTTAACTATGTGAGCGAGTGGTGGTAACAAACTGCTCAGCACAGACTTTAGAAATCTAGTGGGTAACACATCAAGGCAGCATGTAGATGAACTCAGACTGGTGATGATCTCTTGGACAGTTTTGTCAGTTACAGGTGCAAAATGAGTCAGCTCTAAGTGTCTAGGTGGCTGCAGGGTTGTTATTGGTGTTGTGGAATTGATGGCATTTTTAATGGTCTGAACCTTGTCGCAAAAGAATACTGCAAACTCATTACACTTAGATGTGGAGATCAGTTCCAACGGCAGTTGAGCTGGAGGGTTTGTTAATCTGTTCACTGTTGCAAATAAGACACGCGAGTTGTTACTGCAGTTTCCAATAATTTCAGAAAAGTACCTCTCCCTTGTTCTACGTAAGATCTGGTTGAACACGTACAACTTTTCTTTGTAAATTTCATAATAAACATGAAGCTTTGACTTTCGCCATTTCCGCTCGGCCCTCCGGCACTCCCTTTTCTGTGCCCTGACCGAGTCGTCATTCCTCCATGGCGCCTTCTGCTTATCTTTAACCATTTTAACCTTCACAGGGGCAATGGTGTCCAGAACAGTCAAAACACTCGAAGTAACAGAGTTCAACAAATCATCAACAGTAGAATTAGAACATGAGGCATTTTCAAAGTTTATCATTTCCATGAACAGAGCGCCTGTGCTGTTATTTATGTGTCTCCTCCGAACAACTGCAGGACCAGCCGGTGGTTTGGGAGAAACAGACAGGTCAAAGAAGACACAGAAATGATCAGACAGAGCAACATCAACCACATTGACATTTGAAATATTAACCCCCTTTGTAATGAGCAGGTCCAGAGTGTGCTGCGCTCTGCTGTGTGTGGGCTCACACACATGCTGAGTCAGGCCAAAGGTTTCAAGGACAGCACTGAGCTCTTTAGCATTTCTGTCACAGACATTATCCACATGTACATTAAAATCACCTGTAATGACCAAACCATCAAAGTCTGTGCATACAATTGAAAGCATCCTGGTAAAATCATCAATAAAACTTTGACGGTGCTGGGGAGGCTTGTATATAACTACATAGAGTATGGACGGAGATTGTTTTAGCTCCATTTTAAAGGATACATACTCAAATGATGAAAACACCCCAAATGACAACCTGTGCGTAACCATATGATCTCTATATATTGCACAGACACCTCCACCCTTTTTGTTTTCTCGTGTTTCAGATTCAAATTTGTAGTTGGGTGGAGCTGATTCTGTTAGAACAGCATTACCTGTGTTTTTGTCAAGCCATGTTTCAGTTAAAAACATAAAATCAAGATTATATGAAGAGATCAAATTATTAATTAAAAATGATTTGTTAGACAAGGATCTGACATTAAGCACAGCAAGTTTCAGATTAGTTTCAGTGGGACTGGACATTATCTTCTTACAAGGGATATGGATTAAATTTCTCTGATTGGACAGTCTAACTGTCCTTCTGTAATCTGGTCTATGTGGTGTGGCTGTAGATATAGCACTAGGGGAGAATATTGTCTCACAGGGCCCCAGCTTGATATTACCTTTATCATGGCTGTAAGTCCTGTGACAGCAGAGGCCCTGTGCATCCTAGCTCTTAAGGATACCAGCTCTGGGGGCAGGCAGGGGAGGACGAGCAGGGGGAAGTTTGGGTGATGGAGATGAAAACTGAGGGGGAGGAGCTGGGGGAGCTTTAGTTTGTGAAGCAGGAGAGTTGAAGCTCCTGTGTGACTTGATATTAGGGGTGAGGGGAACCATCTTAATCCCTGATTTGATCAGGCTTTCAAGATGGTTGGGAAGGCCCATGGGGAAGGTGGGGATGGAAAGGAGAGGGAGAGGGAAAAGGCTCTAGAGGGGGTAGATGTGGCAGGGGGGGCCCAGGGCTGGTCTGTGGGTAGAGGAGGTGATGGGGGTGCTGCCGGGTTTGAAACTTCTGCTGGGGCCGTCACAGACGAGTCCAAGGCCTGTGATGAGGGCCCGGGGGGAGGTGGAACTGATGGCGGACCTGAATCCTTCACTGGGGGCGGTGGAGGCTGTTGTGGTGCTGGAGCTGAATCCTTCACTGGGGGCGGTGGAGGCTGTTGTGGTGGTGCTGAAACACTGGCTCGGTCTCTGGCTTCTGTGACAGAGATGCTTCTCTCGTTCCTCTTTTCTCTCACTAGTCGCTCAGGACCCTGTCCCGGCCCATTCTGATGCCTCAGAGCGTGGAGGAGGTGTTCCGTCAGCACTCTCCTCCCACCTCTGCACAGGTGTGGGCCCTTTCCCTTGAACAGGTCCTCTCGTTTCCAGAACAGATAAAAGTTCTCAATGTAGTGCAATCCTCTGTGCGCACACTCTTTGGACAGCCATGTGTTCAGCTGAAGCAGCCTGCTGAACTTGTTTATCTTCCTGTCTATGTTTGGAAGAGGTCCACTAATGAATGCCTTGACCTCCAGTTTATCAAGCTCCTTGAAGAACTTAGTGAAATCCCTTTTCAAGACTTCAGTCTGTTCCTTTCTGATGTCCACTGCACCCACATGCACGATCAGCTGTTTGACTCCTCGGTGTGTAGACAAAACTTTTGAGAGGAGTGTTGTTATCTCAGAGACAGTGGCACTGGGACAGCAGCATGTTTGAATTCTTCCATGGTTTATGCCACTGATAGCACCGTCTCCTATTAGCAGCGTATCTCTTTACTTTATGGCTCCAGTTACGTGAAGATAATCCATTTTCTCTTTGTTCGTTAGAAACATTAAATTCAGTCTCTGACAGTGGCAAAAATCTGTTTGTAAGCTGTATTTTGGGTGATGTTACGTAGGTATTAACATTGTCTCTCATCACTTTGTGCTGCTTTGGCTTAGCACCAAGTTCTCTCCAGGATGAAGCATTTTGGTCTTTACAGAGTTTTGGAAAAGACACAGTATCACTCAGGTTTAAGATGAAAGTAGCAGGTTTTTCACCCTTTTTACTGAAAGTAACTGTGGGCTTCTTACCACCGGATGTCACTAGGAGCGTCTTGTGAAGTCCTTTTTCAGATTCTAAAGCAAAAATCCGTGCTTGTAGCTCATTAATTTCTTGTTGATATCTCCGACAGCGTTCACAGAAAGAATTTGTTTGGTTTCTTCCCCCGGACATGCTGCTGGCTCGTCAGATCGGTTAAAAATATAAAAATGTTCTTCAAAGTCTTGATTTACTTAAAATAATTCATGAAATGATGGATATAGAGATTTTCCAGGATTTGTAGAAGGAGTAAAACGATTAAAAAGCAAAGTAAAGAAGGAAGCAGGCTGGAGCAAGCAGGAAAGCGTCTGCACTCTTCAGAAGCAGGAAGCATTAATGTGTAATGAAGTGGTCTTCATGGATGAACTGTGGCCAAAAAGCCAAACCTCTGATGTGGGAACAACACCAAGTGACTCGACTCTGCACAAGCACACAGGAAGTGGGGTGCAGGAAGTGGGCAGCAGGTGCTCTGGACTGATGAGTCAAAATGTGAAGTATTTGGAGGTGTGTTCGCTGAAGGGCTGGAGAGCGCTACAATGATGAGCAACTGCAGGCAGCAGTGACGCACGGGGCAGGTTCTTTGCAAGCTTGGGGCTGGATTTCTGCAATGGATTTGGGGTTTGGTCAGGATTAATGGAGTCCTCAATGCTGAGAGATACAGGCAGAAACTAATCCATCATGCAGCACCATCAGGGAGGCGTCTGTTTGGCCCCAAATTTATTCTGCAGCAGGATAATGACCCCAATACAGCCAATGTCATTAGGAACTAAGAAGAACAAGGAGTCCTGGAAGTGATGGTGCGGCCCCCACAGAGTCCTGATCTCAGCATCATCCAGTCTGTCCGGGATTACATGAAGAGACAGACGGATCTGAGGCAGCCGACATCCACAGATCTGTGGTCAGCACTCCAAGATGTTTGGAACAAACTGAGTTCCTTCAAAAACTGTGTGCAAGTGTACCTCGAGGAATTTATGCTGTTTTAAAGGCAGAGGGTGGTCACACCAAATACTAGTTTGATTTTTAGGTTTTTGTAAATCGATAAAGATAAACAATTAAACTTTATATTTTTGAAAGCGTTCTTCCTTTACAGCATTTCTTCACACCTGCTTGAACAGGAGTATGAACACACATCCAAACCGAAGAGGGCTGACAGCGAGCAGATCATGAGACACACTGCAGGGCTCCACTCTAACACTTATTTATTACACCAACAGTTGGTGATGCATCACTGTATCGATCTGTTGAAGCTAAATGTGTCAAAACATGAGATTAAACTGTGTCATTACAATAAATAACAGCAGATGTGGGTTTTTAGGTCACGCATTCATCCAAAATTATATTAACCTCCGAGTAACTCGGCACCACTAAAACCACACTCTGTCCCAAATAACCCGAGGCCCCTCTCCTCCTCTCTACAGTCCCTGACCACTGTATTATAATGACTGAACATACTATGTCATGTACAGCTAACACAGCCTGGGTTCATCCCAATATCCCTTTCAGCTCCTCGACTCCTCTATCGTTTTTCACTTAGCCCAGAAATCAATCAATCAATCAATCAATCAATCAATTTTATTTATAAAGCCCAATATCACAAATCACAATTTGCCTCACAGGGCTTTACAGCATACGACATCCCTCTGTCCTTTAGACCCTCACAGCGGATCAGGAAAAACTCCCCAAAAAAACCTCTACCAGGGAAAAAAAACGGTAGAAGCCTCAGGAAGAGTCGTACAGAACAGATCAGCATAATAAATTAACAGTAATCTGTATGACACAATGAGAGAGAGAGAGAGAGAGAGAGAGAGAGAGAGAGAGAGATGCAGGACATCCTCGGTAATGACAGTAGCTTACAACAACATTCATGAAAGTAATAATATTGTTGTTATAGTTCTGGCTACTGTGGTACAATATGTTGAAAGTATATATTAGTATCTGGCAGTCTACATGTATGATAATAATCATATGTGTATAATAACAGTAGAAGTAGAAATCAAGTCAAAGAATAATTAGAGCCACCCATAATCACAGTGAGACGGTCAGGGACTAACTGTTTGCTATATGTGGTGCTGAGCAAGCTACTTGAAAAATATAGTGAGCTAAGCTGCCCTGGAAGATGATGTGAGTGGTGCGTTCAGAAACACTCATTGTGAGCGACTCTGACACAAACTGGAGCGTTGATAAATTGGCAGCGCTGTCTGAATGTAGCGTTGGGTTATCCAGAGCAGCGCACTCTCAGAGTGGCAGAGCGCACTCTGGACACTCTGTCTGTGGAGACGGAGCAGCAGAGCGCCGAGCGGAGTGAACGTGTGATTAACTTAACCGTTGGTTCATTCATGTAGAAATATAACGCTGCGTTTCTTCCACCAACAGGGCTCTCATTTTAGTGTAGAGCGTCAGACTGAATTTACCAACGCACCATGTCAGGTCACTCACTCTCCGGGACCGCCAGTGTTACTTGAATAAGTAAACACTGAGCAACGGGACCAGACTGGCCGACCCGTATGCTCTCACTCAGTGGATGGATGATGTCACAGGAAGCCAATCTTACAAAGGAGGACCACACTTGTTTGTTTTGCTATGGAAGCTAACGTTAGCTAATGTGCTAAAAAGTTAGCGTTGCAGAGAAATCCAATATTCCTCTTAATCCCTCCCCAGTTTCTGATGAGGTGGACATGATAACCCTTAATACACATAACCTTATTCATCCCTACAACAGGAAATACTTTTTCCCTAACCTGATATGAAGTGTGCGCTGCACATGTGAGCATTTTTGATGATGGCCTCCGTCCAGTCCTTTGGTCTGATCACATTTAACCATAGTTGTCTTTGTTTTTGTTGACGGGCAGTGGCGGCTGGTTTTGAGCCATGACTCCTTCTGTTCTGGCTCCAATAACACAACAAGACAAACACATGTTAACACTCCTGTGGAGCCTACAGCCCTGTGGGGGAGAGGCAGCTGCTCCTCAATTTCAATTTTCAATTTTATTTAAAAAGCCCAATATCACAAATCACAATTTGCCTCACAGGGCTTTACAGCATACGACATCCCTCTGTCCTTTGGACCCTCACAGCTGATAAGGAAAAACTCCCCAAAAAACCCTTTACACCTCCAGGTGATAACATGATGTCATTGTGATGTCGGCCCTAACAGGGTCTTTAATACGTGCTTATAAATAAACATTTCATCACATTTTCTATGATAACTACTGTGTTATGTCTTCATATAATAATGTATTATCTGATTCATATTTATACACAGTGGAAATGTCCTCACAGTGACACGTTGTGTTTTTGGTGGTGGGAAGGGGTCAGGTGCTGCAGCTGAAAAAAACCACATTAGACGTGGTGGGAAGGCCGGCGGCTGCCTGATAAGAAAAACACACCGACGTCAAGGCTGCGCTCACATGTAGAAATGTTTTCACAAGAAAACAGTTAATTAATGACTAAAGTGCTCGACACTCAGAGCTCCAACATCCAGGAGCAACTTTAAAATCTCTCTGCATCCACACACAGTGAAGCTGGAAAGGGTTCATGACCTGATGGACGTTCACAAAATTGTAACTGTGTTTTTCTCACAAAATTTGTTTTTCTGGTAAATTGATGTGTTAGTTACATTTATAAGACCTTCTCCACAACATCTTACATATTTGTCTTACCTATATTTAACACGTGTGTGCCTGAAATAAAGATTATTTCTTCACACCTCAGTAACCATCATCAACACCAGCGTGGTATGTCAACATTTGGTTTAATGACAAAAAGGGTAATTTACATTCTACAGTGGAGGTTGATTCAGATGTTGTTGTTTTGTGATTAAATGTTGTTAAATTCAACAGTTTTAGTGCAAAAATGAAAAATAAAAATGTCTTTGTATTCAGCACCAAAATAACACAGCTGGCAGACTATCATACAGGGCGTTAAAGTTTACTAAAATATCATTTTAAAATAGGCAGATAATAATGCAGCGTGGCGGCTTGGCGGTGCAGTGGTTAGCACTGTCGCCTCACAGCAAGAGGGTTCCTGGTTTGAACCCAGAGTGGGGGGGCCCCTTCTTTGCAGACTTCACATGTTCTCCCTGTGTCAGCGTGGGTTTCCTCCAGGTGCTCCAGCTTCCTCCCACAGTCCAAAGACATGCAGGTTAACTGGTGACTCTAAATTGTCCGTAGGTGTGAAAGTGAGTGTGAATGGTTGTCTGTCTCTATGTGTCAGCCCTGTGATAGTCTGGTGACCTGTCCAGGGTGAACCCTGCCTCTCACCCAGTGTCAGCTGGGATAGGCTCCACCCCCTGTGACCCCCAACAGGATAAGTGGGTACAGAAAATAAGTAAATGAACTTCTGAAAAACTATTGGTCGGAATCACTTAAACAACAGATTGAAATGGCTGCATGGCAAAATAATTTCAGCTAGCATTTAAAAGCAACACTAAAATAATTCTCAGAGGCTAAAGTGTGCTTCTGTGTTTAGTTCCACCTCAAAGATAAAGTCAGCTGTAACTCATATTAGCACATCGCCACAAGCAGCGATTCTGAGGTTCAGGCCACCACAGACCCATAAAAGGATCGAGGATTGAGATCTTTCACAGTTCACAACACCTGCGTCAAACACAACTAACAGGCTTTATGTTAATTGTAACGTCTTGTTCAGTGTTTGCTTGATTTAACAGACGGTCGCATCAGTTTTTCCAATAAGTGCATTTTGTTTTCATGGTGTTAAGCCTGTTCTTTGCTAATGAAAAGTAGCCATAGCAGTAGCAGCATGACAGTTTATCATAGTTGTAAATGCATTGTGCTAACAGAGCTAGCAGCTAGCGTTAGGGTTAGCTCCACCCTCTTGTCTAAACATGGTCACCTCTGGCTCCAAAAATCCAAGATGGCGACAGTCAAAGTGCTGCACTTGAGGCTTCAAAACAGGAGTCCACAAACCAACACATTCTCACTCCGACCTCGCCAGATTTTGACTATGTGGACTTTCCACGTCCACATAAAACGTCCAAGGTACCCAGGGAGTTTGCATACAGTCTTTCAAAATAAAAGCACTACGTCGGCGCAACACCACCAGATTTCTTCAACAACAAACGCATGTGGTTGAGTTTAGGAGAAAAGGACGCAGTTTGGCTTTTCTGCCGTACTCAGACTTCCACCTCCTTAACTTACATTGTTGTCCCGCTGCGTTCCCCCCCGATGCTTCCAGAAGCCGTTACACAATAACAGCAACCAGCCGCGTGTCACGGTGATGTGAAAGGACGGCTTTTTTTCGTCTGTGTGTGACGCAGGAAGTCACTGCCCAAGCACCTATTCAACAACTTTGAGTGAGACTGGGGTGCTCAAACCAATGAGCAGAGATGTAAAGTAACGAAGTAGGAGTCTTATTTTTTTTCTGCTACTTCCACTTTTACTTCACTACATATTTTCAATGAGTCGAATACTTTTACTCTGATACATTTTCTATGAGCAGCATCGTTACTTGTTAGTATTATAAATATCTGATGGATCATTACAGTATCACTGCCAGAGCGGACGGCAAGTTTTTTCCCCTAGGATGGCGAAGGCAAGACCCGCCTTACTCTGCCTCCTATTGACTTACCCTGACATTCTTACACTAACCAATCTCATTACTCATGCCTCAACCTAACCAATCCAGCCAAAAAAGGCAATGACTACTAGCAAATCAGAGGGAGAGTAGACTACTGACTACAAGCAGGTTTGGTGGAGCTGGCTTGTCATTGGTTTGGTGGGACGACGGAAACTTTCTGACCTGACGTTAGTCTTTCTAACCAGGAAGAGGCTCCACCTACTACACCCTCACCTTCAAGCGATTGTGGCGGTGAAGGGAAGGAAGGACCTTTCAAGGGGCTGAATTGGTTTGCTGTCAAAATTCTGTTGTTTAGCCCTTCTGTTTTGGGCCATCTAAGTTTGTTTAGAGAGTGAATTGAAGACTCCATGCACATGTACCACATCTTGTACATCCCAGCCTTGTGTTGCTGCTATAGTCAAAGGAGGTTTAGTGTCCTTCAGGCTAAACGTTTAAAGATATTGCGTAAACAATATGATAGTCCAACTTTGGACTGCATTCTTTATTGACTACATAACATACTAAAACTTCATACTTGTACTTTTACTTTCAATACTTGAGTACATTTTAAAATAGACTACTTTTAATACTTAAGTGCAAAAGATGTTGTATACTTTAATACTTCTACTTGAGTGTGGCGTTTAAAGAAGACTTCAACTTCAACTCGAGTCATTTTTTTGGTAGAGTAACTGGGTCTGTGGTACTTTAAACATCTCTGCCAATGAGTGATGTCACATTGGCTTCGTCTATTATTTTCTTCACATAATGAGTCAGGCGGATGCTAATGCTTCTCATGGCAAATTTGTGACGTGAGTAAAGATCAGCGGTATAAATGAGACTAACGGGGTAGTAGTTACGCCTTTTTAAAGTTGACCTGTGATTATAGCGCCCCTGTCAGGCCCATTGGTGTGATATTTCTTTGGCAGCGTTTGGTCACAGCTTCCAATCGTTGGTATGAATTTCATGTGTCTGTGTTGTTCCATCACACAGGAATTTGCACAAATGTTTGGTAAGAAAAATGAAAATAAATCAGAAAAAACAGCCTGAAAATCAAACATGATCTGAAGAAATGTCTGCTACTTTAAAATCAAACTTCTTTTTTTTATGGTGACAAATCCTTTTTAAATAGTGATGCGCTCCCAGAAAGTAAATATTTTAAGATGACAGGAAACTTCAGTCCTGATCCACAGTGGGAGCAAACTGTCGAGGTGTGTGTGTGAGTATGTGTGTGTGTGTGTGTGTGTGTGTGTGTGTGTGTGTGTCGGGTGTGTGTGTGTGTGTGTGTGTGTGTGTGTGTGTGTGTGTGTGTGTGTGTGTGTGTGTGTGTGTGTGTGTCGGGGTCAGCGTGGTGCTACAGTCCTGACTCTCACAGCTCTCCTCACCCTGGCCGACTGTGCCGTGTGTTCGTCACTGAGGTAAGACAAACTTTTCTTCTGACTCATCTTGTTTATAATATCGATCTCTAACGCTGACAGTCTGGATGACAGGAAATAACTGCTTTGTGTTTCTGAGCTGATGTTTTTTGACTCACTGAGCTTGTGTTTGAGCACAGCAGCACATGTTGACAGACTCTGTTTTTCATCCCGTAAAATCACATTTTCTTAACGAGATGTTGGAAAAAACATCTCACAGAGGTGTCTTTAGCGTTCAGTTTGTAACTGAGGGAATCTTTTCCCCTCTCATTAACACATGGAAACATGTGCTTTACATGTTCAAAGGGAAAAAATAGTTAAATGAAAGTCTTTCAGTCTATTTGACATATGGAGACAACACTCAGGTAATATAATAATAACTTTATTCATATAGGACCTTTAAAACAGAACCAAAGTGCTTTGACAAAAAGAACGGGGAAACTTAGAAGGTAACAGAGCAAGAAAGCGAGCACAAATTTACTCCTATATCACACTTTGTTCCAGCTGGAAGAACAATGTGCTGCAAGTGTGGCAGAGGCTGCAGGCACAAGACAACAACAGTGAATCAAATCCATTAAAATCAAGAATAAACCAGTAAAAGATACAAAGACGTGACTCAGAACTGATTTTAAAAAAATGTCAAAATTAAATAAAATATTAAAACCAAGAGACGACCATTAAAAAAGGATAATACATTAGAACTAAAATGAATAAAAATGAAATGAAATAAGATACAATGAGCAATAAAAGATGACAAATGAATCAAACCAACATAATAAGATTTAAAAAAATACATAAACATGTGTGTTTAATGTGTGTTTAGTGTGTGTTTAATGTGTTTAATGTGTGTTTAATGTGTGTTTAATATGTGTTTAATGTGTGTTTAATATGTGTTTAATGTGTGTTTAATGTGTGTTTAGTGTGTGTTTAATGTGTTTAGTGTGTGTTTAATGTGTTTAATGTGTGTTTAATGTGTGTTTAATATGTGTTTAGTGTGTGTTTAATGTGTTTAATGTGTGTTTAATGTGTGTTTAATATGTGTTTAATGTGTGTTTAATATGTGTTTAATGTGTGTTTAATATGTGTTTAATGTGTGTTTAATGTGTGTTTAGTGTGTGTTTAATGTGTTTAATGTGTGTTTAATATATGTTTAATGTGTGTTTAATGTGTGTTTAGTGTGTGTTTAATGTGTTTAATGTGTGTTTAATGTGTGTTTAATATGTGTTTAATGTGTGTTTAATGTGTGTTTAGTGTGTGTTTAATGTGTTTAGTATGTGTTTAATGTGTGTTTAATATGTGTTTAATGTGTGTTTAATGTGTGTTTAGTGTGTGTTTAATGTGTTTAATGTGTGTTTAATGTGTGTTTAATATGTGTTTAATGTGTGTTTAATATGTGTTTAATGTGTGTTTAATGTGTGTTTAGTGTGTGTTTAATGTGTTTAGTGTGTGTTTAATGTGTGTTTAATGTGTGTTTAGTGTGTGTTTAATGTGTTTAGTGTGTGTTTAATGTGTGTTTAATATGTGTTTAATGTGTGTTTAGTGTGTGTTTAATATGTGTTTAATGTGTGTTTAGTGTGTGTTTAATGTGTGTTTAATATGTGTTTAATGTGTGTTTAGTGTGTGTTTAGTGTGTGTTTAATGTGTGTTTAATATGTGTTTAATATGTGTTTAATGTGTGTTTAGTGTGTGTTTAGTGTGTGTTTAATGTGTGTTTAATATGTGTTTACTGTGTGTTTACTGTGTGTTTACTGTGTGTTTAGTATGTGTTTAATGTGTGTTTAATGTGTGTTTAATGTGTGTTTAGTATGTGTTTAATGTGTGTTTAATGTTTAATTCATACTGGTTTAGATAAATAATTGATTGTATTTCCCAATCTTTGCTGAGAAACTTTTTTGCGTGAAAGGAACTGAAGGCCTGTCTCAAATACAGGCCTGTTGATTTTAGAGATTTAAGCAGATAATAGCCCGGGCTATTGTTTGAAGTTGTAAGGTAGGTTATTAAGGGGACGTCCTCAGGTTGACATGTTGTGACCAGTCATATGTCTGAAGGGAGCAAAAGTCTGACACATGCAGGACCTGTATGAATCAGATAATGACACTGAACTGGAGCTCAGAGTAAATGAACGTTCTCAACAGGAACAGTGTAACCCTTTCAAAACAAACAAACAAACAAACAAACAAACACACAAACAAACACACAAACAGTGTATTTGACAGGATAAGCACTCTGAAGTTGGCTCCGACCTCTGAGTCCTGGTGTCTGACCTCACTGCTGCAGCAGTGCAGCTCTGATTTGAAATGAATAAATCTAAAAGTCAAGATCATAAAATCAATGTATTTGCATTTAGTTGATCCAGATAAACACTCTCTGCTCTTTAATATGAACTTCAGAACTGTTTTAAATTGCAAAATAAAGACATGCGATTGATTGTGATTAACTATTGAAATTCAATGATTCATTGCGATTTTAAAAACTAATCGTTCGACAGCAAAAAAAAAAAAAAATCTCCCAAAGAGCTTTTCCATTCTGTGATTAGAGAACTGATTCTTGTCTCGAATATTTTCTTGGTCTCTTATCTGTCATATGTCCGGCAGGCCTCTTTCTTTTGTCACAGACTCAGTGTTTCTTGCTCTGTGAACATGTCATTTACACTTTAAAGGTTCCGTGATGAAACATGATTGTTACTTGAGTGTGATGTTTATGCTGTTTGACCAGAAACAGCCTGATAAAAAATGGAGCACAGCAAGGGGTGGACATGCAGAGACACATCTGCTGGCTGATGACGAGGAGGTCGCCGGCGCTATGAAGACGTCAGCGAGAGCTCACGTGACGCTGCGAGGGCTTTTTGAGTGCACCTCAGCAGAACCAAATCACATTGTCTTTATTTTTCTGTTTTCCATGGCAGGACAAAAGAGCGGCCGAGGGGGTCTGTGTTCAGTGTCCACTGTCCGCTGCTTGGACACCCCGCAGCTCTAATTGATGCTTTGTCCGTCCACGTCTCGCCTCGTTAGAGCCCTCAGAGCTTGCAGGCTGGAACAAATCCAATGTGTCATCCGTGCTCAGGTCTGCTCCCTCTGTGTGTGTGTCAGAGTGTGTTTTGAGGTTTGGACTCCATGTTTGCAAAACTTGCACACTTCTGAGCTTATTCACATTAATGCAGGTCATTCTGATGATGCAACTTTCTCTATATGTCCAGCTTTCATTTTCCAAAAGAGACATTTGATTTAGAAACATGTGGGCTGCACTGTGGACAGATCGCCAGCAGCAAACAGGAAGGCAGCTGTGGAATAGGAAGACAGGAAAACCTACGTCTCCGTTAAAACCTTAACAGAGGCTGCATGTTGCTGTTTGCCTCCTCGTTCTTCTCGTCTTTTTGCATATGTCATCATGTTAGCTCAGTCGCCAGAAGAAAATGTTGGTGTTGTACGTTTCTGTACACCATGTTTTGTAAAGTGCTGTACTTTATGAGCTGACATTGTCATCAGGAGGTGGAGGAGATGGTGGATGGCGTGTTGTGGAGGCAAGATGCCTGCCAAGCTGCAGACCACTGTACAAGACCAACAATCAGTAAAACTGTTTTTTTAGCAGAACTAGTACCACAAAGATCGCACTATAGAGCGACTACGAAGTCCCTCCTGTATACCACCTTTGCAAGGGCTGTATAAATATAATATTAATATATATATATATATATATATATATATATATATATATATATATATATATATATATATATAAATTAAAAAAAAACAGCTGCTCTGTCACTACATTTCAAACGTTATCAGTCTGTTAAATGGTCGTTATCAGTGGTTATCAGCCTCATAGCTGAGCGTTAGAAGAAGCCTGCTATGCTTACTCGTGGGTTCAGAAATCTGTTGTCAGACCAGCCATTACATGGCCACTTTCATGAGGTTTCACTGTTCACGGTTCTCGCACCAAAACTATGCAGTTATTTTTAGTAACAAAGATCATAGTTAGTGTTAAAGTAAGTACTTTTTTCATGTAATGTAATGTCAAGTAAATTAAGTATTTACGTACGTTAGTTAAAATAACCCAAGACTGACTTTTAGTTTCACACTTTTGGTTTACCACGGGACACAAACACGTCTCCTGGGTGAAAGTCCTGTGTTTGTTTGTCCCATCCACTCCGACCTCCTCACTATTCAGAGTTTGTTGCTGTTCACACTATGCCACCTGACTACCTCCTTCGCTCCTGTCAGAATTCCTAGGGCCACTAGAGGTGGCTGCGTAGGCCCCAAGCACACAGGAAGCATTTAAGCAGCTGTAATTGGTTTTACTGGGAATTAAGCTTTTGCGTTGCTATGAGCCTCTTTTTTCTGCGCTTGAGGCGCCTAGTGTTTTTGCCAGAGCGCTCTGAATTCTAAAGTTGAAAAAAGTTTAACTCAGAACAGAAAAGCGCTCCATCTCATCTCTGCTCCTCTCCCATTGTCCAATGGGATGATTTGAGAGGTGGGGCTTCTGTGGTGGTCACGACAACAAGTTTACAGTTGGTAAACAATGGAGGAGAAACTGGTGGTAGTGGTTGCTGGATACCCAGAGCTATACGACTTTACAAAGCACAGTTAGCACCATCTCAATAGAAAACAGCAGATAAGTGCAGTACTGTAAACGTCCATGATGGAGGAGAAGCTCCTGGACCAACTGGTGGTTCTCCCCATGATCCAGCCTCTTTGTTAGGGTCTCATGTACCCACACAGATCTCTGTTTATCTGCTGACAGCCTCTCACCCTCAACCAGAGCTACAGACAGCACCCTCTGCCTCAACATGGCAGCAGCTACACACTGATTACTGCAGGATAAATACAATAAAATAAAGTATTAAACATAGACTGATTAGAAGGGTTAGGAGGTGATGGGGTGGTTGCTTGGCAACACTTAAAAGGTGCAGCAAGCCATCTTTTTTACTAGTGGCATTCAATTTTTTTTATTTTTTTTAAAGGCAGTGCAGTGGCCCTCGTATTTTGTAATCAACACTTCTTGTGTGATCAGGGTCTAATACAGCAGGCCGTATATATATATATATATGTATATATATGTATTCATATATATGACCACTGATAACACCCATTCATCTGAGTGTTAACTAGGTGTCTCTACACATTTGACCAATCGAGACAGTCCACCAATTATCTAATTATGTAATTAACTTCGACATTAAATGTGTTTTATTGGACAGGATGAACCACAGCAGTCCACATGATGTGTCGCTTTATGATGATAACAGTACCTGCTACTCAGTGTGTATTTCATCTGACCCTCTTCTCCTCACCTCTCTCCTCCACACTCCTCCTCCCTCACTCTCCTCCTTTCCTTCAGTCCATCAGAGTTCAGCACCATCTGCAGGCTGAGGAGCGCATCCCACCCCAACCAGGTCTTCAACCGAAGGCGTTGAATACCAGTGCAAGTTAAGGAGGTGAAAAGTCCAAAAATGGCAAACAGGAGAGTCCGACAATCACCAGCTTTCATCAGGGAGGCCGGTGTTCACTTCCTGTATGAATGTAAAACCAAACCCTGATCTTTTTTCTCAACCTAACCACCTGCTGTTGCCTAAACCCAACCATGTGCATGTGTTGGCTAAATGTAACCATGTTTGTTTGCTGGTGTAGGAGAAAGAAAAACGTCAATTTGCAGTGTTGTACCGACATAGTGCTTTTATTTTGAAAGAGACTGTGTGCAAACTGTACATTTCCTGTAAAAACAGAAGTGTATTTTGAAAACAGACAATGCATGTAACAGGCTGAAATTGACACGGCGTCCCAGAACGTCACCAACCAACACACCCAGGGTACCTTGGACGTGGAAAGTCCATGACCAAACTGCGATATGTGGCGAGGTCGAAGTGAGGATGTGTTGCTAAGCCAGTCTCCATGGTAACACCTCTGTGTGTGTTTTCCAGCGCCTCAGGTTGACTCGTTAATCTCTGCAGGCAACTGTGACGTGACACGTGTCCTCACACTCACCTGCAGAGATGATCCAGTCGCTCTGCTCGGATCAGTGATGGACTCACTGCTGGAACATGAGGCTGTAACAGGAAACAGCTGAGGTGGAAAGTAACTGAGCACATTTACTCAAGTACTCTGTGCTTCAGTACAGTTTTGAGGTACTTGTGCTTTACTTGAGTATTTCCATTTTCTGCTGTGTTGCACTTCTACTCCACTACATTAATTAAATACCCTCAAGTAATAGTCACTCTGCAGATTCAGATTATTGACACCAAATCTATTAACCTAATAAATGATGACGTGTTGTTATAGATAAAACTACCCAGCAGTAGATGAGCGCCACCTTTATTAGGCTAGTACTCCAGGGCAGCAGGGTTCGTTGGCGGCCCCTGGTGGCAGCTGCAGGCGCCCATCTACATTACCTTACTGTGTTAACAGGAAACAGCTGTGATCCAGGTTAATCTCAGCTGGCAACTGTGAGCTCTGAGCATCTCACAGAGCCGGCTGAGGTTCACCTGAACGCAGCACCAACACTTCCTCTCTGCCAGAGGACCTGGACAGCTTTGAGGGGGCGCCGTGGAAATATAATATGAGAAATATAAAAATGGAGGCTCGCCAAAAACGATACAATACTTTTTATTTTTTTCTAAATAATCAATCTGCTTAGGTCACAGCTAATCATGACCAATAACAGTTTGAAAATGTAACATTAACCAAAGCTGGGGATCTGATTTGACTAGAATATTAATTTCACCTGGATACCCCTTGTCTGTACCTGTGTGAACAGACTCTGAATGTCTGAGTGTCAGAGGTCTGGATGCTGAGGTGTTTCCCTCCTCCTCCCTTCTTTACTGTTGCAGCTCCAAGTTCTTTTCTCATGTTGTTTCCTCTTCCATTAATCCATCACTGCTGTTATGTGTCAGATAAAACTTGTCAGGCTCGGACATACTCTCCGCGGTAAATGTCCGCATCAATGTCTGCATCAGCCCACAGCAGTAAACAGGAGGGGCTGGGAGGTGTGCTTACTGTCCTCCTTCTGCCAACATTGGTGAAGGGAAACTAAGAGGATGTTGCTGCGTCTGGACGAAGATGTAGAGAGCAAAGCAGAGAAGCAAAGAGTACACGCACGAGATGTGTTCACGACAACAGAACGTTGTTTGCACTGACAGTTTTGCTCTTGAAATATGAATAGGTCCGACATACAAGAGACAAACTGATCGGTTGGCGCTAGGATCGATCCTCTAAATGAAAACGTGGTATTGTGAGTATCAGTATTTTAGGATTGATCCGCCCACCCCTAGTCCTGAGTCCATTCACTCCAATGGGAAAAGTGAATTTGAGTACAGATTAAGACGGTTTCCTTCACACCGTCGTCACTCATGTAAATATTGGACCCATTTTTCACCAATTGTAAGCCTTCAAACATCTGACGTAATCTTACATTTAGTTGATATCAGATATTAAGCTAACAGATAAAAGCAGCGGAGAGATGGCCACAGCCACTTAGGATACCATGTGAATACCATTGCGTACCATTGGCGCAGCTTGTAGTGGAGTATCTTCTGTTATCGAGGGTCTTTGACTGAACATTTTCTTTTACTTTTTTATCAATGAAGAAAAAACTGGCATCTCTTCTTTTATCACTTCTTCTCGCCTTGCTAAGTGGTTTTTAATTCAAGGACTTTTTTAGACTAAAATGTAATTCATTCTGGGAAACACTGTTAGCAAGCAACTTGTTAATGTAAACAGGGTGAGTTTAACTTGCTCTGAGTTACACTATGTGTCTCTGTGTGTTCACGTACAGGTACGTATAGGTTGGTGTCCACCGGCGGAGTGATGGACAGGTTTCCTGATGTTGATGATACTGCATCAGGAACTGATTGGAGAGCGATGAGAGGCCATCAGTTCCTGATGCACTGCCTTCAGCATTGAAAGACACTCCACGCAGTCAAAGGACATTGCGATGACATCAAGAGCCAATCAGAGCCAGGAATGTACTTTAAATTCATAATATCCTGGTGTGTTTTTGTACTGATGGTCTACATATTCACGCCAGCAGCTATAGATGGTAAAGTTGCGGCTGAATACTGTAACTCTCTTTTTAATTGTCTTGGCAAATCATTTCTGGACCGTCTTTAAATAATCCAGAATGCTGCTGCCAGGCTGTTAACCAGGTCCAGGTGGACAACACACATCACTCCCATTTTACCCCATCAGGTTCAGGATCCATTATTTGGTACTACTCCATGGTCGGCCACCTGAGTACATCTGTGCCCTCCTCCATCCCTGTATCACCAGTAGGTCTCTTCTACCCCCTTTTCCACCAAATTAGCTCTGATTCTGTAACCGGTTCTGTTCAGGATTCTTGGAACATTGGTGCTGTCGAGTGAACCAGACGTGTTTCCACCATTTTGGAGTGGAGCCATTTTAACAGGGATGTGTAATCAATGGAGGGCGTTGCATAGTGCACAATGGAAGTAAACCATAGTAGCAAAATGGCAGCTGACATGGAGCAGCTTTTTAGCCACAAACATGGCTGTTATTTATTGACCAACTGCTGTGATTTCTTTCTAACAGTGCCATGACGCATGGTTATTTTTTACTGAAATATCGCCGCATTTCCTGCCAGGATATTGCCACGACGAGCAATTGTGTTTTACAGAGTATTGCCATATTTCCTGCCAGGAAAGGGCCACAGAAAGCAAATGTGTTTTACTTTTTAATTTTGCCACGTTTCCTGTTGGGATAGTGCCATGGAAAGCGGCTGGTTTTTACCAAGTTGTCGCCATGTTTTCTGTCAGGGTAGCGCAACAAAAAGAGCTTGTTTTTTACCATGATACCACCATGTTTCCTGCCGGGACAGTGACATGCAAAGCGGTTGGTTCTTTACCAAGATATCACTGCGTTTTCAGTGCTTATTGTGCCCATAAAATTGTCTGATTTTAAGCCAAAACATGATCTTTCCCTAACCGCAACAAAGTGGTTTTTGTGCCTAAAACAAACCACACATTGACTGCAATGTCACTGAAATGTAAAAGTTTCAGTGTGTCCACTACAAAATAACATACAAACGTAACGTATCCGTGGTTTGCAAACAACAAACAATGCCAACATTGTTTGCAAAATACCTGCAGAACTACAGACATTTAAATCAGCTGCCGCTGGACTTTATTTTAATCGATAATGATGTTACAAAGGTGAACATCACAAACATTGTACCTGCTAACATCTGCATGTTAGACCTGGCATTGTAATGATGTAAGCATGCTGGTTTTGGCATTTAACTCAAAGCAGCACTGTACAGCCTCACAGAGAGTCTGGTTTCATTGACAGTATCTATAAAGTAGTTTGACTTTGGTTTTATTTATTTTGTATGTAGCTCTCCAGAATAAAGACTTTGAAGGAAATGTCTACCAGGCTTTGTCTTCTTCTGTGGTGTGTTCTGGAGGGGGTGGGGGGTTCAAAGATGGTCAAAGTGTCACCTGAAACTCAGCACTGACAGTCACTGATTGACAGCTGAGTATCGTCAGCAGCTGGTTGAAGGTTTCAAAACAAGTCTTTAATGTCTGTTCCTCTCATCACATTTTTATTCCGACATACATTTGAGCTCAAAATGAAAATCAAAAAGCACCAATCTGTCCACGTCAGGGCTGCAGACAGAATTAATCTTTTAGCTACCAGGGAGAAACTCTGCAGCTCATCAGTTGTCCTGTGACGCTGCCGTGTCTCGAGAGTTTATTTCCTTCAGCTCAATCTTTGCAGCTGCGTTGAGGTCACTCTGCCGGTGTCTAAACAGAAATGAAGAAAAGAAGTTGTGTTATCATCCACAAAGAAAAAAATATACCACTGAGAATTGTGATTGTTGAGGTTTTAATTAACCTTAAATAACTGGACAGTAAAACTAGATGCCTACAGTTAAATGTATGTTTGACTGGACTTAAGCTGAGAGATAAGACGCAGCAGTTACAGCACAAAGCGGGAAAGAGTGCAAATAAACAAAATATTAGCAATGCACAGTAACATCAGCACGTCATGAGTATCGGCCGATATTGGCTTTATGATAAAACATCAGAATCGGCCAATATGCTTTTACGCATTTAGCACAATGAATGAATATCACACACACTCCACTCCATTCTCCATCTGCTGGTGGGCCATCACGATAAGAGTATGTATGTTTTATATGATGTTAATTCCACTACAGAAGAGACTTAATATCACTGAAATCAGGTGGGGAAAAAGTGGATATATTGGTAGTGGTTATGAGTCAAATAAGTTATTTATCGGATATCAACAAAAAAATATTCAGTATGGCGCATCCCTACAAAATATTAAAGTAAAGATTATCCAAAAAACAAAAACCAAATGTACACAATGCTGGAAATGTGAACAGCTTAACAGTAAGATGACATTTCCACCAGAGCTAGTGACACACGCGTCTCGATGCTTTTTATTCATTACCTATGGAGAGCAGTGCATGGTGGGAGTGTTGCAGCGAGTTCAAGGGGGGAGGGGTTACAGAGCGCTGTCCCGTCTATTTTTGCATAAAGTAGACTAGACTGAACTTTACGATGCGCCTGCCTCTCGCCTCAGTGTTACTTTGTCACGTGAGTCGACTGCAGTGTACGATCTTTTCTGACCCTAACCAAGGAGTTCTGTTGCCTAAACCGACATGACAGATCAGTGTCTTGACCACATGATGAAGATGAAGCAGTAAAATAGACAAACATCAAAAAATATATATATGCTACCTTCCCTCCTCGACATCCAAGATGTTTTCAGGGAGAGGGACGTTGAGTGTCTCCGGGAGCATGAAGACCAAGCTGCCACTGACGATCCCCGTCCCAGCAAAGATCAGCGGTGGCAGAAGAAGCCAGACGTCCTCCAGCAGCATGATCATTGGTGCCACGGAGCTCCCAATCCGACAGAGACACGAGGTGTAGCCCAAACCACACTGCCTGTCCAACGACACAACCAGGAGCTTCAGTTTAATGCTGTGCTTATAAAGAGAGAACAAAGTCTTTACCACCGCTCAGTGAAGTGGAGCTCCAGTCCCAGCTGGACGAGGACATCTAACTGGCCTACTGTCCTTGTCCCAGTATACAAGCACGGGAGGGGAATCCATTTATTGAGCCAAGTATGTGCGACTCCTCTACGATAGGTGGAGATATGCCCCCTTTCAGCTTGTTAGTATTGGACCTTTTTCCTGTTGACCTATTACGTCACAGACCAAACAATGGACAAACAAGTTAGCTACGGTTAGCTAGCAGCTAACTGCTACCATGGTGGACAACTTTACAGCTCTGTACATTTCGCACGTGCTGTTAAATATTGAACTCTTCAAGCTGAAACAGTATGAAACTGTGTCTCTGTGCCTGTCAAAAAATAATTGCACGGCTCTGGATGTAGATTTCTCCATGTTGTTACTGACTTCTTCTTTTACACATTTATTGCTATTTCACTTGGAGCATGCTCACAGCACCTCGGCCAGTTTGAGTCTGATTGACTGTATACATGCAGGAGGAATTAAACTCCCAATTGCCTTATTTAGGTATGTTAGTCTGACTTTGAGAAATTCGATTTAGCACGTCTCAAAGCAGTTGAATCGAACGCAACTGGACTTGGTTTTGTCTTAGAAGAAGCCTCGTCAGACTGGGCTGGAACTAGTCTGAGTAGTCAGACTAGTTCCAGCCCAGTCTGCGAGCATGAACTGATGAAGCCTCTTAGATAAGAGGTGAAACGTCTTCTAAGACAAAACCAAGTCCAGTTGCGTTCGATTCAGTTGCTTTGAGATAACTATGACCTGGATAATGAGAATATGTACAGGCTCGATTTAGCACGATTTCAGTCAGACTAACATGTTTACATTAATTTTAAAAGTCTGGTTTTAGTTGTACCAACTCAATAACATTTGTAATAATAATAATGTAATAACATACATTTTCTCTAAACATGTTGGGTCAGATTAAGAAACCTTAACTTAAGTCGTGTTTTCATTCAATTATCAAACTAAATTTAAGCTAACTTTTGAAATGGTGCAGAAAGAAATGCAACTTAAGCACATTTCCATGAGCTGGTTCAGAGCAAATTAAGTTGGCTACACAAAGCGTGGTTTGGTCAAAAGAAGAAGAAGAAGCTGTCAAGAACTGGACTCAAAACAAGTCCCCTCGACCCTCTAACTATGCATCTACCAGAGAAAAACAGAGACAGGTCTTAAGGATGGCAAGCCAACCATCGAACAGATCCACTCAGACCGTATTTTGCTGGTGATAACATTTGCAAGCAAGCGAGCTAACGTAGTCAGCTGGCTAAAGGCCTAAAAAAGAACGAACAAACCAAACACTGGCTCTAGATTTTTGCATTTTTGCATCAGCTTCTGCAGTAAGAGGCCAAGATGAGGTTAGGGTTAGCCAAACGGGTCAGCCCCCGTAAGAAATCTCCTCAACAATGAACACTGAGGGAATTGTCACAAACCAGGAGAAGTTTCAGCTGGTTGCAATCTGCAGTCCTCACTGCTAGACTCCACTACACCGCCCTGAATCTGACACACTGCTGCTTCAGTTCTTTTGAATTCAGTAGTTTTACTTGTCACGGAGTATTTTCACATTGAGATATTGTTACTTCTACTTCAGTACAGGATTAAATACTTATTCTTCCATTTTTATTGTTGCCATGGCATCGCATGCAGGGTCCTGTATGTCCCTCGTGGTTTAAGGTTCGGGGTTTTACCTGAGGATAGTTGGGTAGAGTTCAGTTGAGTAAAGGAACGCTGTGGTGAACGCTGCCTCTGAGAAACCCTTGGCCACCACAGCGATGCATGTACGAAGCACAGAGTACTCTGAGTGAGAAGCAGATGATCAAAGATGTGGTTATATACAGGACCTGTGCCTCAAAACCTCAAAGTGTTTATATTTTTTACTATTGGAAAGTTAAGAATCACGTTAATATTGATTTTTATCTTCTTTCCTTCAACAAAAACTTATCATAAATTTGAGCAGAGATAAAAACAGTACAATGTAGAAATGTATTATTTACATCAAAAGAAGAATGAAATGATTCAAACTTCCATTTATTTGATGTCCGACATCTGACTGGACCCAGTTAAGCTTGATGCGGCAGATTACTAACTTTTCAACAGTAGTGTATGCTCATGTAGAGACAGGAAGTGATGTCACCTAAAGGTACGGCTGTGTTTATTCCTATCAGAGCTCCTGTTGTGATCAGAAAGCAGGCCTGGCCGTTCCGACGACCGATCCAGTCCAACACGAAGAAGGTCAGGATTTTGGCAGGAACTTCGATGGCACCGTAAATGAACTGCGTGAGGTACATGCTGACGCCGAAACCTGAGATCTTGAAGCTGATCCCATAGTACAGGAAGGCAACAGCAAACCTGCAGGTACACAGTCAGTCTGAATACTCACAGCAGCAGACGGCATTTGTTAAGGTCTAAAGGTCAGAGGAGGATTTGGTACCAGAACAATCCAGAACACAGGGTGATCTTCCTCAGCTGAGGTGTTTTGACCAGATCCAGGTAGGAGTGGTTCTTCTCAGCCACCTCAGACACCGTCACCTTCCCCAGAACCTGACACAAGCACACGGTCAAACACTGACACGACAGCACATTTACAGAGGAGCTGCAGATATCACAGAGAAATAACAGTCAGCACGACACTGTCAAACTGATGTTTGAGGTCATTGAGAAACAGTTTGTTTTACCACTCTTTAACATCTTGGTCACTATTATTAAACAAAAAAACATCATCATCCAAACTCATCCCTTCCTCTCGAAAAATTCAATACTATGTTTATTCCCACAACAGCAGCATCGTGTCACTCTTTTTATTTACAGGGATAGTTCAGATTTTTTCTAAGTTTGAAGTTTGTTGAAGCAGGCAAGAGGACCTCGCAGGCTCGAGGCTGAGCAGCAGCAACATGTTATTTTAGCCGCCTAAAAACACAAGTATCAGTTGAAAGGCTGTAACTTCCAGAAAAACTCTCTCTGAGGCCATAAAGTGAAGTGAACAGCAGTCAGCATCCTGTTGTATCAGACCCTCAGTTTTATGTTGTATGTAAATAAGCTACATATTTACGAATGTTGTTGTAAAAATAACGTTAGCCTTGCATTTGCTTGTTTTAAATGGAAATATTAACCTTTTCCACTAGCTAGTGCACTAGCCTGCTAGCTAACACTGTCTGCTTATCAACTGAATCATGGATCATTACAGAATACGCCAACTTTCACTACTGTTCATTTTGGGAGGACCACCACAAGGGAGCGTGTCGATGGATCATAGATACTTGTTTCTGGCTGCCAATATTAGCTAGATGAAAGTTGGATCATCTTCCAGATGGTTCAGAGGAACAAATACACCCATCCGGATAGGTCAGGCGTCCTGGCTCTAAGCCCATGAGCTGCCTCCAGCAAACCCCGCTGACCCAGACTATATTCTGCTCCTCTGCTCAAAGAACCAGAGGGATGGCCGGAGGTCGGCAGGTTCTGTCGGCTTTCTGGATGTGGAGCCATTTTTTCCCTGAGGGTTTCGTGCCTCTACCCTCCGGACGGGCGGACCTGTTCCTCAACCAAGTACAACAAATGGAAACTTTCATCATTTTAAAGTGGAAATAGATGACTTTCAGCTAACTTAGCTAGCGTGCTAGGTACTCTAGCTAATGCTAGCAGCCAGAAACAAACAACTAGATTAAATGTCCACTAAATGTCCAATAATTTAAACAAAGAACATGAACAGCTTTCTTGCTGGGGTCCTTAGAAAATGAGCAGTGGTTGAAGTGACTAAATTCTGTTATGACTGGGGAGTTTAAACATAGACATTAGCTAGTGGGAAGCGGATCCTGGTCTATGCCATGTTGCCATTTTTCTACAGTAGCCCTGCATGGACAAACTGTATAGGGACATTCATGTTCTTGTGTCCACCACCGTAGTTAAAGGCTCCTCTGCCAGTGTGGCAAAAACATGGATTTGATATTGACCTTGTCAGTTTATTCATGCTGGATGTTCACATTGAGTCAGTCAGTTGTACCTCAGTGTGCAGTCTGGATGTCTGTTCGTTCCTCCGGTTCATTCTGGCGCACTGAACAAGATACTTCTTGGCTTCCTCTACTCTGCCATTGGCCAGCAGCCAGCGGGCCGACTCTGGCAGCCACCTAAAGAGCGATGGGGTAAACTGGCTTTTAAAAACACAGAGACACAAAGATATTTCCTGTAAGCATGAAGAACAGAGACAACACCTCACCACCAGGAGATGATGGCAGCGACGCAGGGCGCTGTCACGGCCAGCACCAGGTGTCTCCAGTCTCGTATGTAGTAGGCCAGCAGGGCCAGGAGCATGTTCCCCACGCTCCACGACAAACTCATGACGGTGCCAGTGAAGGTCCGGTGCTTCACGTCTGTCCACTCGATACCTGAGCAGGAAGTGAGTCATGACAAACAGACTGCAGTTAAGTACATTAAGATTTCTCTGAGAACAGAAAACAGATTTTAAATACAGCAAAAGATTTTGACCTGTGGTCATAAATAACACGAGCATAAGAATAATAAATAAGGCGTTGTCAGTATTATGTTTCTGCTATTTCAGCTTTAAATGATTGATTAGGCTTTTGCTCAGGTGGACAGCATTTACGATCAGGTCTAACTATTCTCTGGCCTGTTTGGGTCCCCTCTGGATGGATGTTTGATGCACGTTGGGTTCTTGTTTGCTCCTCTTTTAGACAGCTTTAATTGTGAAGCAGCAAATGTTACATTTGTGGAAGTCTTTGCTCTCATCATTTAGTTCCAACATGAATGAGACCATGAAGTCACCATTGTATGATGACGATTAAATATTCAGAAAAGAGATTATTGAGAAAATAAACAATTAAAAATAAATAATAGAACGCTATAAAGGTTTTGATTTTGAGATCACAGTAACAATGAAAACATGGTAGGTAGGCACTGACACGGACGTGAGCTCGAAATGAAAGCTTTTCTGTTTTGAATCGAGTTCTTACTGAGGACCACGCCGATGATGGACAGCCCACTGAGGGCCACACCGCAGAGCGCCCTGCAGACAGCGAACATGACGTAGGAGGTGGAGAAGGCCGAGGTGACTCCCAGCGTGGTGGAGGCCATTAAAGCCACCAGAAGCATCGACTTACGACCAAACCTGCAACACACACACACACACATCAAATCACAGTACATCAGTACGTTTACATGACATCAGAGAAAATCGCTTTAAGGCCTCTGCACACTGAGTCCATGTTTTTATCCGAAACTGACGCACGTCAAAAAATAAATACGACTTAATGTTGTATCAATCATGTTTGCACACCGAGTGACAGACACAGAGACACAGTTCATGCTGCGTCAGCTGAAAATAAGCTAATCGTGGCTGGTTGGTAGCTTTGGTGATAGTTTGGTTTGTGACGTACTAGGTCACCTGTAAATTAAACTAATTAAATGGCTAATCGAGCTGTAACTGTAGATTCACTTCACTGTGCATTAAAACATGTTGCCAACTTGGGGACTTTGTTGCGTCTTGTCAGAGCCTCTTAACCACTTTATTTCTAAAAAGTGACTAGCGACGAATTATTCAGACCAACAGGGAAAAAGAAAGAAAGATGTTCCAACATATTATATTATATTTCATTCCCATGCACGCTGCTCAGAGTGATCACAGTTCATGGCTCCTCTGAGTCTCTCCCCCTCTCTCCTTTTGTGCAGGCACATGATGGGCCTGGGGCCGGCCGCACAGCAGGAAGGACACAACCGAGCGTCCTCTGTGCCTTGATTGAATTGCGTGTTACCCAGTTTGGAGAGGGAAAGAAGTACCGTGGCCGGGGGTCAGTTCTGAAAGTCCCACAATAGTTACTGTCAGTAAACAGTATGACATTTTTAGTGGGCGGGGCTTAGCTGGAGGCCAAACAGTTCTCCACAGACGTTAGCCAGCACTAGCTAACAAGTTGTGTTTTTAGACGATGGAGGAAGATGATGTGAGTGGTGCGTTCAGAAACACTCATTGTGAGTGTGGGAGCGACTCTGACACAAACTGGAGCGTTGATAAATGTGGAGCGCTGTCTGAATGTAGCGTTGGGTTATCCAGAGCAGCGCACTCTCAGAGTGGCAGAGCGCACTCTGGACACTCTGTCTGTGGAGACGGAGCAGCAGAGCGCCGAGCGGAGTGAACGTGTGATTAACTGAACCGTTGGTTCATTCATGTAGAAATATAACGCTGCGTTTCTTCCACCAACAGGGCTCTCATTTTAGTGTAGAGCGTCAGACTGAATTTACCAACGCACCATGTCAGGTCACTCACTCTCCGGGACCGCCAGTGTTACTTGAATAAGTAAACACTGAGCAACGGGACCAGACTGGCCGACCCGTATGCTCTCACTCAGTGGATGGATGATGTCACAGGAAGCCAATCTTACAAAGGAGGACCACACTTGTTTGTTTTGCTATGGAAGCTAACGTTAGCTAATGTGCTAAAAAGTTAGCGTTGCAGAGAAATCCAATATTCCTCTTAATCCCTCCCCAGTTTCTGATGAGGTGGACATGATAACCCTTAATACACATAACCTTATTCATCCCTACAACAGGAAATACTTTTTCCCTAACCTGATATGAAGTGTGCGCTGCACATGTGAGCATTTTTGATGATGGCCTCCGTCCAGTCCTTTGGTCTGATCACATTTAACCATAGTTGTCTTTGTTTTTGTTGACAGGCAGTGGCGGCTGGTTTTGAGCCATGACTCCTTCTGTTCTGGCTCCAATAACACAACAAGACAAACACATGTTAACACTCCTGTGGAGCCTACAGCCCTGTGGGGGAGAGGCAGCTGCTCCTCCAGCTGATAACATGATGTCATCGTGATGTCATCGTGATGTCGGCACTAAAAGGGTCGATAACAAAAGCTAACTAACTGATCGAGGGGCAGTGGAGGACCACTCCACTGTTAGGTAAAATTCTTGGTATAATGTTAGTTTCCTGTTGTACAGGGCTGTCTGCCAGCAAGTAACGTTATGACAGTATTCTAATGATACACTTCAACTGACTTCAACCTATTTTTATGTGGCTTAAGATGTTTTGCTGCCACCTGCGTCCAAAGGCACCAGTCTCCTCTGACAGAAACCCTGACTTTACCCAACAGCTCTCTGCCATGCTTCCATTTCTATCAGAGTATAATTAAGAGCAGTACACCCACCACATGTAGCACCCACACACTGCTGTCTCATTATATATAAACGTCCTGTCCGGAGATAGATTTTTGTCTCTACCTGTTTATATGACTTGATCGCTGCCTCGCTGCACCCAATGTGTGATGATGTCATTATTATGCAAATGAGCACATACATCATCTGGCAACTTTTGGAGCTCGTCCCAGCGACTTTGATTGAAAGAGCAGGACATATGTACATTTTTCAAACAAAAGCACTTTGAGGACTCCTCACAAGCTCATATTGGTTTTGCTTTTTATTTGAAGATCATGTGATATGATGAAAAGCTCCAGAACAGCTCCTGCATGACACTTGACGTCAGATTGTTTCGTAAATATGCTTCCAACATCAAGAATGAACTTTCGAGCTGACATAAACGGGAAGTCCTCGTCAACCGAGCAGACTCTATGTGAGAAAAAACAAATTATTTTTCTGTGAAAATTAAAATGTAAACAGACCGTATGTGTGTGTGTGTGTGTGTGTATGTGTGTGTGTGTGTGTGTGTGTGTGTGTGTGTGTGTGTGTGTGTGTGTGTGTGAGAGAGAGAGAGAGACAGCATTCTGTGCTGGTAATTAATGACATGGGATTATGATGAGGTTACTGATATTTTGGGTTTTATTCAATGTAGAGAGTCATGTGGAGAATCTGCAGATGTTGTCACACACACACACACACACACACACACACACACACACACACACACGTTTGTATCAGCAGAGCAGCAGCTGACTTTGTTGTTGAAAAGCACTTTGAATCGCCTTGTTGTTGAAAGGTGCTGCACACATAAACTTGCCAAATAACACAGTGAGTCACGGTGCGGGTGTTTGGGGCAGCGTCCTCCCTCTGAGGCCCATAGGACTCGAAAAGTCTATCTTAATGTGATCATTATGCAGCTGTGACTGTTGGGCACAGAGCTCATTTGATAATTTAATATCTTAAAGATTTTATCAGTCAATCACTCATGAACTCTGAATTATTTATTTTTAGGGTCCGGGCAGCTAAGCTGCCAGAACACTATTGTAATCCTAGGTATTCTTCTTCTTCTTCTTCTTCTTCTGAGGAAATCATACTTCCCATGGGTGAAAACTCACCAAACTTTGCACAAAGGTCCGGTCTCATGCCAGATATCCTCAGCTGTAAACTCAAGTCAATAGTCCTGATGGTGGCGCTGCAGCAAGCGTCTAAAGTTCAAAACTTTGAAAATTCATAACAAATCAACCGTAAATGCTACAACTTCACAACTTTCATCAAACTGTAGCCCCAATACTGAAGAAACTTTTGTATATTTAAACATATTAAAAATTATGAAGTTCATCACTCTGTTTTTTTTCCAAAAACTGTAAAACTTCTTAAACCTATCTCCTAGATTTTTGATTTATCAAAAATTGAGCCTACAGTGCATCAAAATGTTTGACTGTAAACGGTACTGTAAACATATACATGCAAATTCTTGCTAAATAAATCTTCAATGTTCATGAAAATAATGACAAAATTCTAGAGTCATGGTAGATGATGTGTGGCAAATTTCAGAATTTTATCTCAAAAACTGAATTTTTTAACAGCATTTTGAATTTTGCTCTCATGTGAACAATTGGAGTCAATGTAAAAATGGCAATTTTAAACATCAGTTTTTCACTTATGGAGCAAATCAATCATTGTTACAAACAAATTACCAACATCTCCATGCTGTCTAGATGCAATATGTGTATTTTCAGATTTTTGTTTTGATAACTCAATTTTTTTTACAGTGGTTTGAAATCTGCTTTTCCATGCATGGACGGCTGCTAAGCCTGCACATCTGGCTTAGTCAGTTTGTGAAGCTACACATGAATTGTCACTGACTGATTAGCTCAGTGAGATATAAATTGTCTCAGAGGTTGTGAGTTCAAGCCTCAGCTGATGCCAAAGGCAGATTGTGTTGTTAATTGTCTTCCAGTTCTTCTGCTTGTCGCTCAGAATTGCCTAAAAATGCCCAGACCCAACCCGACCCATCGCAGCTATAAGTGTTTATTTTTTAATTTCTGTTATGTTTATGAGGATCTACATAAGCTACTGCAGTGCAGCATCTATTCTTCCTGAGGTCCACAGCAACAAAAACAATGACTCAGTCAAACAAAACAGCTCCTGGTAATACAGTAATCAAAATATATGATTTTCCATGATTTCATCATCACTAATCAATAACTATCCACAAGAGGAAAATTTAGTTTGCAGCGAAAACTGTAACATGATCATCGTATTAATCCGTTAAAATCAGCTCCACTTCACCAGTATTGATGCTGAAATGCTGCTTTCATGTTTATGAGAGGGTGATAACAAACCAGTAACATTTCTAACACTGAGAGAGAACGTTACTTTTGAATCATTAAGTATCAGCATGTTACTATAATATAATATTCATTTACTAAAGTAATGATGCTTTAATGTTTTTCCACGGTGTCATTGATGCTGCAGACAGAGGTGATGTCAGTCATAATTAACAACTTTATTGATCTCCTGCAGCATCACAGTTTCAGGTGACGGTGGGGGTTTTAAACAAAATGAACTCACTTGTCAGAAAGCTGTCCAAACAGAACTGATCCCAGCGTCACACCGAGGAAGAAATACGTGGCGAGAGCTTGATTCAGCTGTTTGTCGTCACACACCAGATCCCACTGCAGAGAGACAGACAGGTTCAAACGCAGGCTGCACAACACCTGTCTGTCTGTCTGAGACACACCTCTCACCGCACCTCTCTGCAAACCGTCATTTATGATCACTGTCTAAACAAGTGAATTCAACTTCTGAGTTTAACTTTTGTGTAAAAACTTTATTGACTTTGTATTTGTAGAGAGAAGATGGAGGTGCACGCATCATGTCCACAGCATCTAGTGGACATTAAACTGCAGCTTAAGAAACTTCATCACTAACTTCCAAACGCTCATCTAAGGACCGCCTACTCAGCTGACAATCACCAGCGCACTGCATCCATCCCCACTTGTGTCCACAACCCAGTCGCCAGTAAAAATGTTGGCCTCACACTTCTGCAAACCACAGATAATTATGTTGCACAATATTATGCAGCAGACATGTTGAAACTTTATTCAACAACACTGAGGTTGCCGTGGTTATGTTTAGGCACAGACAACAGTTGATAATGATTAGAAAGGATCATGCTTTGGTGGGTAATATCCTGGCAGGAAATGTAGCAATGTCACCTAAAAAGCCGCTGGATAAACAGCACGGGATCGCTACAAAACAGTTTGGTGTCTGAAAAGCTGCTGGAAACACAGGGGCTAAATCACCACTGTTTTTGTTGTTTGTTTGTCTCGATCAGTGGTCTGCAGCTTGGCGTGTATCTCTCCAGGGTGGCACGCCAACCACATCCCATTCCCCTCAGGATGGACGGTATTAACCGTGGTGACTTTTATCCACCACCATCATCAGGTCAACATGTTTGGTTTATGATCAAATACCTGCAGAACTGATGACATTCACATAAACCTTAGCTGGACTTTGTGTTACTGCTAAGCTGCAAATCAGATCAGAAGCACAGAGAGTTGTTGACTAGAGATGATACGCCGTCTCATGGTGGTCACTTCCTGTCAGCGTTACAGATCAGAAGCACAGAGAGTTGTTGACTAGAGATGATACGCCGTCTCATGGTGGTCACTTCCTGTCAGCGTCACAGATCAGAAGCACAGAGAGTTGTTGACTAGAGATGATACGCCGTCTCATGGTGGTCACTTCCTGTCAACGTTACAGATCAGAAGCACAGAGAGTTGTTGACTAGAGATGATACACCGTCTCATGGTGGTCACTTCCTGTCAACGTTACAGATCAGAAGCACAGAGAGTTGTTGACTAGAGATGATACACCGTCTCATGGTGGTCACTTCCTGTCAGCGTTACAGATCAGAAGCACAGAGAGTTGTTGACTAGAGATGATACGCCGTCTCATGGTGGTCACTTCCTGTCAGCGTTACAGATCAGAAGCACAGAGAGTTGTTGACTAGAGATGATACACCGTCTCATGGTGGTCACTTCCTGTCAACGTTACAGATCAGAAGCACAGAGAGTTGTTGACTAGAGATGATACACCGTCTCATGGTGGTCACTTCCTGTCAGCGTTACAGATCAGAAGCACAGAGAGTTGTTGACTAGAGATGATACACCGTCTCATGGTGGTCACTTCCTGTCAGCGTTACAGATCAGAAGCACAGAGAGTTGTTGACTAGAGATGATACAATGTCTCATGGTGGTCACTTCCTGTCAGCGTTACAGATCAGAAGCACAGAGAGTTGTTGACTAGAGATGATACGCCGTCTCACGGTGGTCACTTCCTGTCAACGTTACAGATCAGAAGCACAGAGAGTTGTTGACTAGAGATGATACGCCGTCTCATGGTGGTCACTTCCTGTCAGCGTTACAGATCAGAAGCACAGAGAGTTGTTGACTAGAGATGATACGCCGTCTCATGGTGGTCACTTCCTGTCAGCGTCACAGATCAGAAGCACAGAGAGTTGTTGACTAGAGATGATACGCCGTCTCATGGTGGTCACTTCCTGTCAACGTTACAGATCAGAAGCACAGAGAGTTGTTGACTAGAGATGATACGCCGTCTCACGGTGGTCACTTCCTGTCAACGTTACAGATCAGAAGCACAGAGAGTTTTTGACTAGAGATGATACACCGTCTCATGGTGGTCACTTCCTGTCAGCGTTACAGATCAGAAGCACAGAGAGTTGTTGACTAGAGATGATACAATGTCTCATGGTGGTCACTTCCTGTCAGCGTTACAGATCAGAAGCACAGAGAGTTGTTGACTAGAGATGATACGCCGTCTCACGGTGGTCACTTCCTGTCAGCATTACAGATCAGAAGCACAGAGAGTTGTTGACTAGAGATGATACACCGTCTCATGGTGGTCACTTCCTGTCAGCGTTACAGATCAGAAGCACAGAGAGTTGTTGACTAGAGATGATGCACCGTCTCATTGTGGTCACTTCCTGTCAGCGTTACAGATCAGAAGCACAGAGAGTTGTTGACTAGAGATGATGCACCGTCTCATTGTGGTCACTACTACTACTACTTACAATGTTGCAGAATGACGTATTGCAAGTGGTTGCATGTTTCAACTCATTTGTTGCAGGTCTTTGGTCTGAACTAGGCTTTACAGTACAAGGTTCAGTTAAAAATGAACAGCATCCTGTTGCGTCTCCTCTGAGTCAGTTGGTGTTCCTCAAAGTCGAGGTAGGATCCTTAAATGGCTGAATTTCAAGAGGGCTACATCATTAAATCCCACCAAAGGACTGTTCCAATATCAAGGATCCTCCTAATTCTACCCAGGATCGAGTCCTTTTTTTCCAAGGAATTTCCAAGGATGCATGTGTGTATCCTCAGTGGTCATGAAGTACCCACAATTCTTCAGTGATGCACACCTAGGCACTCACTAGCTTGCTCCAATGTGTGTTCACCGAATGCTTGGAAAGAGTCTTGCCTAGCCTCTGTAGGATCCGTCCTATCAAGGAAGCTTCATTGACTGTAAGAAGCACCAAGTAATTGTTCTTTGGTTACAATAATTCACCACTTTGACTTCTCCACAAACTAATTGTTGTTTTGGTCTAAAAACTGACGACCCGTCGCTGTTTTTTTTCACCCATGATTGTACCACACAAAGCTTGTTTTTTACCGAGACATCAACGGCTTCTCCTGCGCAACCAAATCTGGGTATTTTGAGCCCAAATATAATGTTTTCTTAATAACAACTAAGTGGTTTCTGTGCCTAAATATACCCACACATTATTAAGGGCTGAAATGTAAAGTTTCAACATATTCCCTACAGCACAGTGTGTAATGTATCAGTCTGACTTCCAGTATAACAAACACTGAAATCCACTTCACTGGTCAGATTCAGGCAACAGAGAAGAAAATGCTTAAAGAAATGAAAATTCTAAATGTTATTCTTTTTACCTCGGTGGCCGTTGTGGAGCTGAACTGTGATTGGTCATAGATCCACCCATGGGGACAAGGTGCCGTCCTGTTTTGTGGGTTGAGGCCGGAGGTGAGAGGGGGGTCATAGACTTTGCAGGAGCTGAGGGAGTCGTCGTCCTGACGGGGGATCCTGAGGGCCAGCCCCTCTGGGTCAGAGCTCAGCGACATCCCATTTCCATCTTCTGGGCTGCCGAGGGCGCAGCGGTGAGGAGGTGTCGCAGAGACAAAGTTGTGCAGGAGGAAGTGGAGGGGGAGGATGGCACGGGGGAAGCACAGGATGAACAGGAGCACGAATTGGAATTTGGAGAAGCCACCAACATCGTCTAAGACCTCCTCGAACCTCATGGTGACGAGATAAACAGAATCCAATCTCTGCTCGTCCTCTGATGTCTCTCTGTGTTGCTCGCTGTCTGTGAGTGAAGACAATCAGCTCTGTACAGTGAAGAGTGGTGAAAGGGAGGTTCTGTGTGTGTGTGTGTGTGTGTGTGTGTGTGTGTGTGTGTGTGTCCACATGATTTCTCTTTTCTGTGTAGATGGGTTCAGGTTACTCTATTTATACCTGTAGGTAGACTTGTTTTGCGGTAGACAGATCAACCAACAGGCGGCTGATTGATGGTGTTGTTGTCCCCAGCTGACCTGTAGCAGAACAGATCCAATTCTTCTCAGTTGTCAAACAACTGTCCAGCTTGTGAAGGATGTAAAGCCCCGTCTCCACCAAACCCTTTCAGTCCAGCACCTTTGGAACCAGCAGTGAGCCTTCAGACATGGTACCTAGACCCTCGGTGTGTTCAGACAGTCCTCTTAAATGTGGGCGGGGTTGTTGTCACTCACTGCTCCGTCCAGCACTCGCTGTATTTCCTCATCAGCGGTGACACAGATGGAAGTCTGCACCTGGTTTATCGTCCACAGAACGAGGCTGCACGCCCACATTTTCACAACAAAATAGAACAGGCTGCAGTGAGAGTCTCTCTCCATGGGATATTTAAAAATAGCAGCTTTGTGCATTTAGTCCTTCTCAGGCAAGCTCAGGGGTTTAGTGTTGCTGGAGCCCACAGGAAGTGAGGATTAGAATATATGACCTTCACATAATCCGCTCCAAATTAATCTATATTTTAAAAGTCATTACTAAAAGTGTGTGTCATATAAAAACTAAAGTGATGCTCAAAGTTGTCACAGTGAAATTTAAGGTGTGCTGATGGATTCACGTCATCAACTCATGCATTGAGTAACATTACAAGTTAACGTTCCACCTTAAAAGTTGCCGGCAGTCGGCCCAGTGAATGAAGTTATTTTTTCTCTTTCATTTTATAGTTGTAGTTTACTGATGTATGAACAGAGGTTACATAAAACCAGAGTGACCGTCCTCTACTGACCAATCAGACTGCAGGGTTTCTAGCTCCACCTTTTAGTACCAGATCTGTGTGCTAGGTACCCCAACAGAGGGGGGACCAAACATGGGGACGCTAAGGACGCTGCTGTTGGGACCATCCACAACTTTACTGTGAAGACAGAAACTATGAGACTGAGCTGCTCTGTGAAACAGGGCTTTATTGATTCGCAGTGAAAATGTTGCTGCATGAGTTTAATTAGTTGGTTTCCATAGACTGACTGATGCGCTTCCTTCCAGGCAGCTCATGCTTTCGTGTCTGATGAAACTTTCTCAACCAAAAAGCCAAAGTGTGACGTCTGATCAAATATCTGGTCTGTTTTTGTCTCAACACATTTTATTGTTACAATTTGTGTCAGTGTGTCACGTGTTTAGCAAAAACTGATTCAAGCTTCATATGAGCAACATGAAAGCGACTCTACTGATGATCAGGATTACTATAAACACCTCTGTAAAACCTAACATGATGATGTTAAAGTCTACCTGCAGTGTAACTGAACAACGAGGTGCAGCCGTCACCTGGTGCATTGTTCATTTTGTATCACCTCTTGATGTTTGTGTTTATTGTTATGCACCAAAACAGCACGACAGATACCTTTAATGTGCAGACCCTCTTGGCAGTAAACCTGGTTTTGATTTCAGCTGGAGAGAGTTGCGACTTTGTCACAAAAATTTTAAGCAAACTTTTGAAAGGTGGCAAAAAAAGAAATGTGTCTTAGATGCGTTTCCATCAACTGGTTTGGAGTGAATCATCTGGGCTACACAAAGTGTCAGTGAAAACATGGATGCTTCACACACAGCAGATCTATACAATCAGCACAGTTTCAAGATTAGAGTCACCAATTCAGTATCTGACCAAATGTCTCCCCTTCTGTTCCTGAGATATGACGTTAAAACATGATGATGTCACAGTCACGCTGACCTTTGACCTTTTGACCTTCATTATTTTATCCTGTCAGACATTTGTGTCAAGTTTGGTCTGAATTAGTGGATGAATTTTGGGTTAGGGTTAACCTAACCTAACCCTAACCCTAACATGGTTTGTGAGGTCGCAGTGACCTTTGACCTCCGGCCACAAAAGTCTGATTTTTCAGATGATGATCATCATGCACATGCTGGCTGTTTGCACACTGTGAAGTGTGTGCGGAGTGTGTGTGATGTGTAGGCTTTTTAAGTTGTTTTTTGTCATCTGACGTGCACTTATATTCTGCTGTGCACACACAGGTTGTGTGATGATGATGATGATGATGATGATGCAATTTGTCAAGAGGATCTTTAAGAAATCAGCTGTTTGTGTTGGTGGTAACTTCCTGTGTGCTGCGTGCTCGTTGCAGCGGCTCCAATAGAGTCATGCATTTTCTCCGGTCACTCAAAAACATGTTAAGCTTCAGAGAGGGAAAAACAAAGAAAACAAGTCGCCTCTCTCCTCTGAAAATTTAAGAACAGTCCCTGTCACTGAAGGTCACACATGCTGTCACAGAAACGTGGCTGATAACCAAACCAGTGCCAATAAGAACCAGCAGGGAGAGCTAAAGTCTGACGTAAGAGTTTCCAGCTTGTTGAAATGTGTTTTTCGCTTTAAAGGATCTTTACATGAATGTGTCTCATGTTTGAGTGTTTGAGAAAAAGATGGGAGTGAAATCAAAAATCCAAAGATTGTTTATTAACATGATGTATCACTGTGTGAGGAAAAGATATGTCCAAAGACCCTGAACAGACTTCAGAGACAAAACTTTAAACCTGATCAAATAAAAGACACTGAGACGGGTGAAGCTGTTTTCACTCACAGACAGCTTTTACCATCTGTAAGGTCATGTAATAGTAATAATTATTATAATAATGATATAGAGAAAAGGCTGAAATAACGACACGCCCTGTCTCTGGCCGTCAGTGTGCGGGGCTGTCAATTGAGTCATCAGCTGTTCTGCCGTAGTTCTTTCTTGCTGCAGCCGTGCACACCCTCCACCTCCCCATCTCCACCCAGTCATCTCTGATTCAGACTCATTTGCCTCCTCAGTCGTCAGTTTCAAAAGCATCAGCCACCTCCACCTCCTCCACCAGTGTCTAGACTGCATGGGGGGAATTAACTTGCTGCTGCTGCTCAGATGTCCCTTGATCACAAAAATCTCCTTCTGGCGTCCGAACAAAAGACCTCTGTTCATCTTAATCAGCACAGATCTTCCATTAATCTGTACTCTCATATTTCGTATTAAACTTTATTTCATTATTCCGTCTCTCCCGATTGAAGTGCTTGTGGAAACGTCCGTTTTTCTTCAAATGTGCGGTGTGTTTGTCGTTAAACTAATTCAGGTCTCATGTTGACTTTGGTCTCACAACATGGGACTTTAGCACCGAGGTATCAGCACTGACATCAGCTGTGTTGTAGCACAGCACAAGTAGCCTGCAGGGATGCTTCAATCTGACGCTAATGTGACAAAATGTCCTGACTGATACTCCAGTAACGTTACAGAACTAGTCTGCGACACCAGGGGTCAGTTCATAATGCACCCGGCCCAGGTGCCAGTCCCCGCAGGTGGTGGGCCCTCAGGGCAGCAGCTTCATGTCATTCATTCGGGCTGAGCCCAGCTGGCCCCATGGCCTAGGACCCAGCTACCAGACACTTGCTGTCGAGCTCCCCCAGCCCCAGGTCTGGCTCCAGAGAGGGGCCCTGGTGTCCCCATACCATTGTGCCATTTCATCCAGGTCTTCTTGAACCACGTTGGGAGAGAGTTACTGCCCCAAGCGAGGGAGTTCTCGGGGTCTTGTTCATGAGTGAAGGTAGAGCGGGAGATGGATTAAGACCAGGGGCGTCTCTAGGATTTTGACACATCCGGGGCTTAGCCCAGAAGAGTTAAGCAGATGCGCGCGCAGAGTGCGCGCGGAAATTTTTAGACATAGAAACATTCTCCACATACCCTACAGGTACCTGCTCTTCTGGACTGAATTGAATTAAGGCATTTCATGGTTACCAGTTAATACCAAATAGGCTAGCAATTTTCACAAACTTCCCTCAATAGCCCAGGCACAAAAATGCCCCATTCATCATGTTGAACATACCAACAGCAACCGTTCAGCAACAGTAAACATCTTGTCATGTTCAGTATTTACATTGTTTTACTTTGTACATTTAATGCTCTTTACATACTCATATGTATTTATTCTTTAACATTCTTTAACATAACATACTCTTTAACATAATATTTGTATCTCTTACAGGTCTCAGGTTAGGTCTCTGCTTTAACTGTTCTTAACTCTACCTATTGTCTTTGCTTCTTGTACTTAACTTTTATTAATGTACTCGTTACATCTTTTTTCCTTGTTCATTTGTCTTTAGTTTAACTTCAAACATTTGTCTTGTACAGTGTATCTGTCTTAACTTGCACTTTACACTTGACTTTACATCTTGTTTTTCTTTTTCTTTCTTCAGTCATCATGTACAATTAGGTCTCTGCATTAACTCTTACTCTACACCTTACAGACAGATGCTAATAATAACAGATAGTTTTTTTCCCATGTAATATCAACTAGCTGCTAGCTAGCTAATGTTAGCTACTTCCCTCTAGTAGTTCCAGCTGCAACACTCTTTTCGAAATGATATATTTTTCCATAATTTCTATTCCCATTACCTCTTTGATTGCTGACCACCTTTGGGGGGAAAACATGGAAATCTTTTTTTGTGACATCCCAAAGACAGCTGAACAGCTTGCTGTTGTCAAGCCTGCCTGTTGTCAAGTGCACCTGCTGCCTGACGCTGCTGTTTTGGGTGAATGACATCACGTGCGACCTGGAGGTGTTAACCACTTGTGTGCCAAAGCCAAAGTAGTGGCTATTTAAAAATTCAATAATAATTAATTGTTACTAAAACCTGTCCAAAAACTCTGTTTTATCGAAGCATCAACATAAGATAACCGTAGTTTGAGGATGTGATCTTAAAAAAAAAAAAAAAAAAAAATTTTTTTTTGAAAATTAATATTCATATTCGGGGCTAATTAAAAAACATCCGGGGCTTTAGCCCCGAATGTTTTAGCCTAGGGACGCCACTGATTAAGACAGGTTTGGTGTGGTGTCTGCAGTGATGCAGGCACTGCGCCAGACAGTGGTGGTCCATCTGCGTCCCAACCCTCACCTATGGTCATGAGCTCTGGGTAGTGACTGAAAGAATGAGGTCACAGATACAAGCGTCTGAAATGAGTTTCCTCTGTAGGGTGTCTGGGCTCAGCCTTAGAGGGAGGGGGAGGAGTCAGACACCTGGAGGGAGCTCGGAGTAGAGCCGCTGCTCCTTCATGTCGAAAGGGGTCAGTTGAGGTGGATCGGGCGTCTGATCAGGATCCTCCTGGACGCCTCCTGTTAGAGGTGTTTCCACTGAGGGAAATGGTCTCAGCTTACAGAGACAGACAGGAGGTCTGCGTCGCTGTGACGTGGAGTTACATTCCTGGTTAGCTGCAGGTCAGGCTGCGGCTCTAAAAAGTGTTGCTGTGAGTGAGTGTGTGCACACCGGTATCCATCATGTAACGTAACTTGACCCTAGATCGATGTTGTCTGCAGTTAACTTGCTTGAAAATATATCTATATATCATACATAGTGGTTATATAGTGCAGCCCGAGTGTGTGAGAGACATGGATAAAAAGAGGGAGGGCGGGGGGGCCACAGAGACTGCTGGCAAAGGGCCCAGAAGCTGCGCCCCTGCGACAGCTGAGCTTCATGAGATTGAGGCTGCGTCTCGTTCCTGAAACTGTGGCGGAGTGACACCTCTGTGTTCGTCATATCTTTGGAGGGAGAGAGAGAGAGAGAGAGAGGTGCGGGTGTCACCGTCTCCTGCGTGTTACCGACAATCTTCATCCGTTAATTCACCGTCTGGTCTGTGATGGAGGACAGAGAGGACAGAGGAGGAGGAGGAGGAGGAGGAGGAGGAGGAGGAGGAGGAGGATACCACCGGGCAGCCAAGCGGCTCCGGACAGAAGAGGAGGCCGGCGGAGAGGAGCCGGAGGACGGGGAGGAGGAGGCAGCGGGGAGCGGAGGCACCGACAGCAGCAGCCGGAGGAGCGGAGGGAAGGTGGGGACAGTTTCTACCGAGCCTGCCGTTAAAATCCGGTCAGAAATACAAAACATGTTGGTGACGTCAGAAAACTGAGACAGAAGCTAGTTCACACCAAATTATATTGAAGCAGACGTGACGGGGGGAAGCCCTCTGCACGTGCTCTGTGTTTTAAAACTCTTTTCTGTCTGTGGAGGTGACGTCACTGAACAGATGACAGGGTCTGATGTTGTGCATCACCAGGAACAGGCTGCAGCAGGAAACAGCTCCAGCATGTGCATGTGAAGCAGCTCTGTGTCAGATCAGCAGCTCCTCAGGAGGTGTGACAGCCTGGTGAGGAGGCTCAGAGGCTCTCCTCAGGAGGAAGTCACGGTGCCCACGCGCTCATGCTCCTTTCTTTGTCTCGCAAGAGGTGTTCAGATGTTCTGTGAGTGTTTCCTGCTGCAGGGTTCATGTTTCCGGTGAAGCTCCAGAGCCTCGAGGAGAGCGATGGAGTGCCAGCGAGTTTTGAAGTCACAGTCAACCTTTGATGAAAAATAATTGGCCGGTCAGTCAGAAGCTTCATGTAGAAGGGTTTCAGAGTCTGGAGGCAGACCAGGGGCTGCTGGTTTGACTCCTAGTGTCCACGTGTCAACCACGCTGAACCCCAAGTCCCTCTTGATGCTCGGCCGGCGCCACGTGTGAGTGGATGAGAGCCAAACTTTGTTGTGTCCTCTGACTTCATTCAGCCTCCTCATCATGCTCTGACGAAGGTCTCTTACCTGCAGTGGTTTTGAGTCAGACCAGCTGCACTTTGATGTGGAGCTCCAGGTTCCTTCGGCTGAAACTGAAGTGTGTTTGGTTGCATGTTACACACAGAGGGTTGGATGTGTGGAGGAGAGATAAGAAAGTCTCTCCTGTGAGCTGCTGCTCGTCTCTGCAGCGTCTTCGTTCAGACGTTCTGCTGCTCTGAATCTTCTTTTTCATCACGGTCATGCTGCCTGTTCTCCCATGTTTTTGTGTCTGATGGCAATTCTTGAGAGTCCAGTACTGAGCGAGGGCGCCGCAGCCGGCAGCCACTAAACAGGCCACAGTGAAACCACTCTGTTCACACCGCCAACGTACGTCCACTGCAAGTGTTTGTTTTTGTCACCGACCACCCTCATCCTCACTGTGACCTCGTCACATGTCCACGTTTGGTCATGGACTTTCCACGTCCACATATGGCGTCCAAGGTACCCTGGGTGTGTTGGTTGTTGACGTTCTGGGACGCCGTGTCAACTTCAGCCTGTTACATGCATTGTCTGTTTTCAAAATACACAGGAAATGTACAGTTTGTATAAAGTCTCTTTCAAAATAAAAGCCCTACGTTGGTACAGCATTGCAAATCCTAAACTCTAAAATGCGGTGTCGGGTATCGGCGGGTACAGCCTATGACCAGTCCGATACCACGTAATGCCTCACGTCATTACGCATATGCACGCTACAGGCAAACGAAACGGAAACGGAGCGGAGTTTAAAAAGCGTTCTACTGTAGCCTTTAAAATGTCTTTTTACCAAATTGTGTGGCTGCACTTTAACCTGTGTCTTGATCTGTGTCAACACTGGATAATAATAATAAAAAAAACTATTATGTATTTATTTCTTAATATTTTATACAGAGTTTTAGGAGTTTAGACATACAACAATTCATATCCCATCCATTTTTATTTTACGCACTGGTATTGGATCGGTACTTGGTATCGGCAGATACCGAAGGTTCAGGGATTGGAATCCGTATCAGGAAGGAAAAAGTGGTATCTGTACATCTCTTTAATTTTTTAGAGAGAGAGAGACACACACACACACACACACACACACACACACACACACACACACACACACACACACACACAGTCGGGTTTAGATAAGATACAGATTTATTGATCCCACAATTGAGAAATTCCGGAAAGGACAGACAAACAGGGTTTGGCTTTACAATCTTACAGGAAGCAAACATCTGCCTCTCAGGTGAAAGTCTGTGGTTGTTGTAGTTTATCTAATCCATGATCTTGTTGAGTCGACATCTAACCCAATCAGCTGTTAGATCAGGTGGGGGCCAGGTGGTGCAGTCGGTGGAGAGCTGCTGCAGCGCCTGGCTCTAAAACTGGCTCTCCACTTTTGTAATACATCGAAGCAAGTGGGATGAAGTCAGACACAAAACTAACCGGCATGCATTGTGCGCAGATCGGTGGTGATCAAATCTGCAAGTATTTCTTATGAATTGTACATTTACTTTTTCTTTATCTGTTTTTGTGAATACATTTTTCAATCAGTCGATCACTGACCAAGCGCCTATTTTTGACAACTTCGAAGTGAGACCGCGTTGTACTGACAGGTTCAGATTTATTCTAAGTGTCTGACAACATTATGGAAAGGATCCAAACAGAGATAGACCTTTGTGTTAAAGAGTCAGATCTTTTTTGTTTGACCAGACACAGCCCCAAAATCACCATCACCAAACCCACCAGACTCATTTTAACTGGTGTGTTTGGTGATGGTGATTTCAAATTGTTTCTGGTTAAACTAAAAGGATCTGACTCTTTAACACAAAGCTCTATCACTGTAGGGATCCTTTCACACTGTGTCAGACACTGACAGTAACAATCTGAGCCTGTCAGTGACAAATCCAACACTGTTAGTGGATGTATATTGACGGTGTGAACAGAGATCACACTGAGGCCTGTTTTACGGCTGCCAGCAGCAGCGCTCTCTCTCAGTACTGGACAGTTTTCTGAAATTGTTGTTCCCGTCAGTCACATGAAAAAACAGGGTTCAGGTTTAAAAAATACCAAAGTTACCCTGTAAAACATTATGAATGGATCCCTACAGAGATAGACCTTTGTGTTAAAGAGTAAGATCCTTTTTGTGACGGTGATTTTGGGGCTATTTCTGGTTAAACAAAAAGGATCTTACTCTTGTGTCTCTGTAGGGATCCTTTCCATAATGATGTTAGACACTTAGAACAATGATCTGAGCCTGTCAGTGACAAAAACAAACAGCAGCAGTCTCTCTTTGTACTGGACTAGTTTCAAACACTGGTTTTTATCTATTAGTTACTTCGACACACACGAGAACATAAGAAAACATCAGAGAACAAGAGAGAACAGGGTCCAGGTAGAAAAATGCACAATCTGTGCTTTAATCACACCAAATGATCATCACAGTGTTTATTTACTCGTCCATCCTCACCGTCATCATTGTGGTTCCCAGAGAGCCGTGATCAAAGCTCAACAACCCGTATGAGTCGCACTGTTTTAGGGAAGTCTTAAATCAGCTTCGAGGCGGCTTCAGGTGTGACAGTGTGATCTGTGTCTGCTTGTTAACCATCCGCCCCTCCTCTGCATGACAATATGGCCTCTCTGTGAGGTTCTGGCAGTGACAGGAAGTGGCTACGCTCTGCAGGAAGTGAGGCCATCTGTCCGCGATGACGAACGGGCCTGTGGTATTCTGAGTCTGTAACCTCGTCCTGTAAAGGTTTTGTCTTTTGACTGAAACATCTCGAAATATATATTGTGACTGAAAATGTGACGAGGTTCTCCTGGTCCTGAGAAACTTCAACAGGCTTTCAAATGTTTTGTAGATCATAAGGGATGTTTGGCTTTTTGGAGGGTTCAGAGAACACCAAGATGGTCTGATTAAACTTCAGGTTATGGACCTAAAAGTCCCTCAGTACTGTGGGTACATTCTGCTGTCTCCTGCAGGAGGGTTTTAGAAGGACGAGCAGCTTCCAGACGGGATGTAGGAGACTTTGGCAGTGCTGAGGAGGATAGAGGACACAGAGGAGTCGCTCTGTCACAGTTTTTGTAGTTCTGTTGGTTCTGTTAGAGTTTTTCAGAATCTTTCAGGAGGTTCTAGATGTTCTGTGTGATCATGGATAATGTTTTATAGTCACAGAGGAGGCCGTATATGTAAATCTGATGATTTTAAAGGCGGTTCAGGAGGCTGAAAAACACATACTGTAGGTATATACGTGCAGTGCAGTGTTTGTTGAATCTGAATGTGTTCAGCGGCTGTGAGTCACTGAGATCAACACTCACACACTCCTGCATGTGTGTGAGTGTTTTATCTTGACTCACTGAAGGATGTGAGAGAGTTCTGATCAGACAGCCCGCTGGCTGCAGCTTCCTCCCTCCGCAGCAGATGAGTCAATGCTCTGGAGACAGAGAGCATCATGGGACACAGATAACCAAACAACAATGCTGAATGATGAGACACCAAACAGACCGGCAGAGGCTGAAGCCGTTTGTGGACAATCTTCTTCCTGTCAGACAGACAGACAGACAGACAGACAGACAGACAGACAGACAGAGAGACCAGTTTTACATTTGAATTATTTAAATCTCGCAGCTCCTGTTTTTTTAATTAGTCTCCTCCCTGATAGAGCAAAGTGCTCTCAGACAGAACGAGATTAAAAATTAAATTAATCAAAACACCAATTAAAGTTCGTCACGTGTTTCACCAGTCAGACCAGTCTTACTGTCGGTGCTGGGCAGCAACACTTTACAGTAATGATGTTGTTGTTGTTATTATTATTGTTGTTATTTAGGGGCAGCTGTGACTTCCATCGGTGTGTGAGTGTTAAAAACAGAGTAGCAGGTGGCATCTTGTACGGTAGCCTCGGCCATTAGTGTATGAATGTGTGTGTGTGTCTTTGAGTGGTTGGATGACTAGAGAGGAACTATACAAGTGCAGGTCCATTCACCAGTTATTACTTTCCCCTGTAACAAAGCAACGAGTTACTGTGAAACGCACACTCAGCAGACTGCAGATCTCTGACAGCCTCAATTTCAATGTCAGCATGGACTTGCTTTTTATGTTTGTTTGTTTTTAGCTTTTGCCGTGTTGACATGATAAAGATACAGCGTGTTTCGAGGTTCACGTGACGTCGGATGATTTGTCCATCTCCTCCAGAGAGCAGGTAAAGTGTAAGGAGCTAGGGAGGGGGGGCGGGGGGCGCCAGGAACCCCCCAAAAAAGGCCTCTCTGTCATTTATTCAGCTTTGATATGTTCGTATGTTGTCGTGGCCTTATGTCATATTTCAAAATAAAATACAGTATTAGTAAAAAACAGTAAAAGATGAACATTTAGATTTTTTGTTTCTTCCCCTATTTGTGGCGCCCCCTATGGATGACGGCACCTTTAGCGTTCATGTATACTACCCGTGCCATGGCCAGCACTGAGCAGACGCATCGGTCTTCAGACGCGTCCAGGAAATACACGCTCCAGTTTGAAATGAGACCAAACATTTCTATGGATGTTAGTTTTTGAGACACGACGGTAACAGACGGTAAAGGCTTGTGCACACTGAATTCATTTTTGTCGTCCAAAATTCTCACACGTCTATAAATAAATACGTGTTAGTCACATTTGAACACTGACTCAGAAACTCTCGTCCGTTACAGGTTAGATTTTCAGTGTCTTCTTAGTTTGTCTCATACTGTGAATTTTTGCAATGAATAGAATATAGAATAATAAAATGCATCGGATTTAATGTGCAAAGTCCCCGTGCATAGCGTTTTTATTCATTTATTTTTTTATGGATGACGGTTTATAAAATGCATATGAAAAATGTGGACTGTGAATGTGAACGAAACAGTTAATTGAACATGTTTCTCAAGAGGTCCTTGAGCTTACTGTCATAAATGAGCAAACAAAATCCGAGGCTGATTGGTCCAGTATTGGTCCACTCGTTACAACCTCACCATTGTAACCGCCTACTGATCTGAAATCCAACAATCAGTCGTTCTTCAGATTCGTAATTGTCTCCCATGCACGTCACAAGACACGGAGCTAGCTTGAAAGATGGAAACGTTTACATTTAGAAAATAATCTCAGTACTTTGATTTTGTTGGGAGGAAAGACAAGAACATGGTTGTTCCAGGTGGCGGTACTAAGACTCTATCCTCTGCAAGAAACACGACCTCAGACCTCCTGAAGCACCAAATACGACAACAGCAAAGCAACGTGAAGCTCCATGAAATAAACCCCACCAGGTGAGTCGTCTCGGACCACAGAGGACGGCTTTAGCCCTGCATTGGCTCAACAACCCAAACTGGACTTTGACCATGGACAGCTGCTGAACTAATGAAACTTGTCTGGATGTGTGTTGGAAGACATGTTGACTATCTCCATGACTGACTGTCCGTCTTTTAGTTTGGGAAAATGACGGTCACAGACAACAGAAGACCCATCTATCCATCCATCCATCCGTTCATCCATCCATCCGTCCATTTTCGAGCGACACAGCGACAGCAGGGCCAGCTACATTATAGCTGATTCGCTCATTAATGTAGTTTGGTCGTCACAGCTCATGTTTGTGTCTGCTACTTGGTCCTAAAAATATCAAATAGAAACAAAAACGTGATTGGTTGACGATCAACCGCATCATTAGAGTGCTGAAAAAATTTGAGGCCAGCTTAACTTTGATTCACGTCATGTCCGTCTGCAGCAACAGGTGTCAGCTTGTAGCCTCATGTCATCAGCTTCCATTGAAAATTAACAGTAGGCTTCTGCTAACACAGCATAAGGCTGAGCCCAGCCACCCGACAGTGGCAGATGACCCCCCAGTAACAAATCATTTCCAAGCTATCTAGCCTGAGCTGTGCTTACAGGAGGTTACCCTTACATTCACACAGAGGCGCACATTAGGAGTCTGAACGTAGTAACCAATTTTGTGGGCTGTAATGGAAAAATAATGTAAAGACTGTGGGCAGGAGTAATAAGTACAGTAATAATATTACTTTAAAAAAGATTAATGAGTAATAAATACATTATTTGAGTGACGAGCCCAACACTGGCTGTCCACCAGTCATCTCGGGGGTCATCTGCCGCCGTCGGGTGGCTGGGCTCAGCGTTATGCTGTGTTAGCAACAACCAATCACGTTTTTGCTTCTAGCTGTGAAACTAGCTACAAGCCCCCATGGTTTCCTGTTGTGTAAGCGCCGACTGACTCACCTGCTGAGCTGCAGTGGATTACATTCAGACGTGCTCTCTGCAGACTTCAGCTGACATCAAAGCTCCTCTGATCTTGTGGTTTTCATGGTTATAACAGAGAGCGAAGATCAAACCAGTGGAGGTGTAAAACTGACCTGAGAACAGACTGATGCAGAGAACAGAAATAGATCCAACATGGTGATAAATTGTCAGTCAGGGCCCACTTCCACATTTTTCTCTCAGTGCCGGCGTCTTTCTCAATTGTTCCAGACGAGGAGTGAATGCATGTGGCCGCCTGGAGAGAAAGCAGCGTGCCCAGCATCTTTTTCCAGAGCGCTTCACATTTATTGTACAGCCGAACTCTTTAAGTGGGAAATCTCTGAACTTCTCAGAAAGGTGCCGGTGACGTCACTGCCGCTTCTTTAGCAAGGCCACTGTCTGCGATAAAGCAAAGACGGAAAGCTTATCACAGTTCACTTTGTACGCTTGGGCTGTAAATACAGACAGTGCAGGCAGTGTGGTTGCACTGGGGCCCGTGGGGCGGAGGGGACCGATTGCCACCATATGCTTGTGTTCAAAGAAGAACTCGCCTTAAATCAAAAATGGTGCGATTTTTATAAATGTAAAAAGCATGTTTGTGCATGAAAATCTATTTTTCTGTAGTGATGATGGCTTCTTCTTTTAAACCACCTTCTTCTTCTTCTTCTTCTATTTAAACGACAACATCACCAACATTTGACTGTTACCTCCGCCCACACATGGAGATGGAGGCAAAATATATTAAACACAGTGTTAATACAGCAGAACTGGAGAGAGGGGTGAAAAATAAATAGAGGTGGGCATGGCTCAAGTAGGGCGCAAAATTATAGACAGAGAACGATTGACAAAGATTGCCGCTGCCCTGACACTGTCATATTTGTGTAGGAATTAAGCTACAATACATATGTTGTTTTAATTAATAAATACAGTGTGAATAAAGATTACATAACATAAAAATAACTGCAGTCTTTGTTATTTGATAGCCACTTTGATTAAACAGTTTTTATAGGGCAAGTAAAAACTGACTTCGGGCAAGTGAAAAAAAACCTTAGTGTTGAACCCTGCAGGGCTGTCTGTGTTTATTGCTGAATTATCAGTAATGCAGTTAATCTCGACAAAATTATGAATATGTTGTGTTGATATAGATAGTGCTCCTAAATTTTGTGCTGGTGCTCCTAAAATTTTCAGTAAGGAGCGCTGGTGCTCCCAGTGGAAAAAGTTAGTCTGGAGCCCTGACCCCTGTATGTAAGCAATATCAATCTGTTGATAGAAATGTTACTTTAAATGCAAATATTTTGATTAAGTATTTCTTGTTTAAGTACATGGGATCTTAGGATTTTATTTTTTTTTTACCGTGGTATTGACTTTTGTATCAAGCATGGTGTAATTTTACTGGTGTCGGCACCGACTACTGAATTTTTGGTATGGTGACATCCCTAGGACATTTTCCCGTACCATGCAGTGTGAACACCCTCATAAGGCAAACCGACCTCCACCATGCTCTTCTGTTTTTGTAAAATAGTATCAGTCTGTAACAAAATGATTTGCCTGCTCTTCACAAAGTATAAAAAGTTTTCTTTTTGTAGTTTTTGTCACATACAGATTTGTAATGAGACATTACGATTTACAGTCGCTAGTTTAAGTCCTAAGATCGCTCAAGACTGACAAGCTGGGTACATCTTCAAGTGCATATAACATAAAAGTAGCAGTAAGTCGTGTGTGTGTGTGTGTGTGTGTGTGTGTGTGTGTGTGTGTGTGTACGCACGCTTCATAACTAGTAACTAGGTCGCACTAGGGCCCGTCATAATAGTGTGCACTCTTCATGTAGCATCGCATTAGCTACCTAGCTAATGTCAGTGTCAAGATTGTTGTCATAGAAACCTACCCATGCGCAGCCGTCCTTTAAAACATAAGTGCTGGGTGCTGAATGAAGCTCCCCAGCGACCTGCCACCGCATTACTGCTGAAGACAAACACTATGTGGACACAGACATAAATGTCCTGCTCCCCAGAGGATGAACCCTTTACATATTTCTTGCCTCTAGTGCCACCCTCAGTTCAAATTCGACATCTTTAGCTGCACCACAAGTCAAACTTGATAAATCAATATGCTGCTATTTGCTTTCTTCCACGTACCCTCACTCGTAGTCCAGCCGCTGAGCTTTTGAATGTCTCCTTTCACCATAAAAACTTTCAGATGGCTCATTTGACAAGTCAAAAGTAATCTGCACCTTGTATCAAGCAGAATTTAAATATCACAAAAGTACTTTGAGTTTGCGCTGCCACCTACGAGCTGAGCACACAGGTGCTGCATCGCCAAAGCCAGCAAAGCACTAATTTAGAGACCTATGGATGAAATGAAATCTATTTAGTTAAATACAGTGCTGCTAAATGGGCGGAAACTAACTGCAGACCTGCTGCTTTAGTCTTGTGTGTGATTTACCCTGGCTTCATGTCAGTAGAGTAAAACTCCGCTAGCTGCTAGGCTAATCTTAGTAGGCTATAAGACAATTGATTTGTCTGTGAACCCTTTGAGCTGTAATGAAGCCTAATTTTGTAATGCTAACATATTTAAAATTTGCTGTTGTTTGTGGCTTCATATGAGTAGGGGAAAGGTCTGCTAGCTGCTAGGCTAATTTATACAATGTAAAATGCCATACGCTTGTGCTAATAACGTTAGCATGTTGTATTTGTGGGGAAAATGTGTCCAGATAAAGACAAGTGTTTGTCTGTGAATGCTGTGAGTTATAGTGAAGCTGATTTGTGTTTGAAACTGTCTCTATTAAGCCATGTTTAATGTGTGTTTAATGTGTGTTTAATGTGTGTTGAATCAGCTAAACTTTACAGCACTTCACAGAAACGCATCCACATTAATTGGATCACTGGACGTCAGTGACACATCAAAATAATATTAGAATAACTGTACTTTCTCAACAGGAACAGTGTGATCCTTTCCTGAAAAAAACCCAAAACAAAGTGTATTTGACCGAATAAGCACTCTGAAGTCCTGTTTTGTAGCCACACTGTTGCAGCAGCGCTGCTGTGATTTGAAAGAAATATAGTCAGTTTCTTTGCGTTAAGAATTGATTCACCTCGTTAATATGAACGACAGAACTATTCTAAAATGCAATATAATGGAATTTTAAACATGCGATTATTCGCGATTAACTATTTAGAGATTAATTGTGATTTAAAAAATCCATCATGAGACAGCCCTAGCTTGTGCACAAGAAACCCGTCTTCAGTTTGTTCATATTGTGGCTGTAGTGGGCACTGCAGCCTGTAGGAGGCGCTAACAGGACTAAAACGTTCCTGTTGTATCAGTGTGAGTCGAGTGACTCGTCTTTAAAAACACACACAGCGTGTTAAACCTTGTTCAGACATCACAGAGCTGCGTACAGGAGCTGCACAGGGACAAACTGTCAGATCTGTTCGCACCAGAGTTTAGAAATGATGTATCATCCTGCCTGGCTAGCTGCGTTAAAAGCTCATTAGCTCAGCCGGCGACCCGGCTGATGTTTACAGTGAAGCATGACTGAGGAAGAGGAGGAGGAGGTGATGAGGATTAATGGCAGCAGGAGGGATGAAGACGGGGAGGAAGAGGAGGAGGAGGAGAGTCAGACGGAGCTGAGCTGTAATGATGCAGAATCAACATGTCAGTGAGCACTCAGCTGCAGGCTCACTCACACTCGCACACACACACACACACACACACACACACACACACACACTAAATAAAGACACACACATTCACCAAAAAAAGCTGAGGCTCCGTCGCCATGGTGACCGGGCGGTGTGAGCTGCACCTCCTCTGTGCTCCTGCAGGAGAGAAACAACTTGTGTCTCTGTATTGTTTCTCTGTTGACTCGTGACTGTGACACCTTTTCTTCCTCCTGAACATCCTGCATCTTTCAACTACCTGCCTCCCGCTTGGTGTTGCTACAGTAACCGAGGCCGGCGTAGGTGCAGTGGAGCGTGCTCTCGTCTGAACCGACCACAGTCTGTAAAAATATTTCACCCGTTTTTCTCTGAAGAGGAGGCGCTGAGGGCTGCAGTATGAGGTTAACACTCACCACCATCTCAATCCGTCACTGCAGACAGAAAATACTCATGCAGACAAAAATAAGAATGAACCACATGAGCTGCGATCAACCCACAGGGCCCACTGTGATGGGCCGAGGCAGCCGTCAGTCAGTGCAAACACGTCCCAAACGTCTACAGTCAACTCATCAGGATGCTTTAAACGTGTTGACTCTCCAGACAAACGGTCATCCTCTGATCCTCTGCAGTGAGAACTGAATGCGTCTGTGTGTGTATTTCTCAGTCTCCTGCACACGTACAAAAACATTTCCATTTGTGCATCGAAAAACAGATTTAAATGAAAGGAAAACAACACAGAAACACGCAAATGTAGGAAAAATGTTCATCATAAACACGATAATACATAAGCTTAAATACTGATTATGAGCCTCGTCCCAGTTAAACGCCCACTCTCTTTTTACTAGCTGAGTGTTGCTACACAGTTACGTAGCCTGTCTTAATTGACCCTTTGCTAAGCCCCGCCCCTTTGCGATTGTCCTACAAGCTGTCGGAGTAAGCATGGACTGACTCACTGCACTCCCTGAAGAAATATTATCATATTTTGGACAAATGAAAGAGCGATGTCAGAGAGAAGCAGACAGAGGGGTCTGCAGTGTGTGTTTGAAGGATATATCCAGGTTAAAAAGACAAAGACAGTTAGAAGCTAAAGCCGAACTATAGGCTACAGATCACAGTGTAAAAGTGAACCACCACATCACTGCTGATCGCCACACAACACAATGAATATAAAGGGAAACTTTGCTGATATTGAACCAGCTCTGTGGCATCACAGTGTGTGCAGATGAACAGTGTTTGGCTCCGCTGAGGCACAGTGCCATGACACACAGCTGGTTGAATATCAGCAAAGTTTCCCCGCTTCCCTTCACTGGTTCCTGCACAGCAGGGTCGCTCTTTGTTTCACTGTTAGAATCATGAACAAGCAAAACAGAACTTCCATTTGACTGAAGAACTTTTGTGTCTGTAGATTCTGATCAGCCAAAGTTCATCGTGAAAATGTCTCAGATCTACCGGAAACAGTGTCAATGACTCTTTGAGCTGAAGTCTGGAGCCAAACGTCCACAGAGACCAAAGTGTTGCTGTGAATCAGATTACGTCGAGGTCAGCACCTCAAATAACCCTGATCAGAGCGTGTTTCCTGCAGCCGTTGGTGTGAAGCATCTCAACCTGCTGCAGAAAACAGGTCAGGCTGCAAAACCTGCAGCACTTCCTGACAGAAACAGTAAACATATTTTTATCATCTCTCTGCCGCAGTGAGAACATTTTCTGAGTGTAACTGTCAAGATTTTTTCTCACCCACACCTCGCTGATTTTCTCTGACAGCCAGCTCAGAGCGACGCACCCTCAGTCCACCTGCAACAACACCAGACCGTCAACAAAGTTTGATTTGATTCAATTAACGATCCTCACCAACGTTCTCTGCCTTAAAAATAAAAATAAAATATGTTCCCATCCTGTACTGAGGTAAAAGTACCAGCAACACCATATGTGTTGTTGAAGTAAGAAGGACACGAGTATTCATGTGGAGAGTAAAGGTACAAGAGTGCGCTCAGCTTCATGGAGTTCAAGTCACTTTTGGACCATTTTAAGTGTGCCAGTGGTACACTGCAGTGTGCACTCAAATTATTAAGTGTTCAGTACATAAGTATGTGATTTGAGACACACTGAACTTTTCAACACTGTCTGCTTATCAACTGCCTCTGGCAGTTGTAGGCCATAAAGGATTCATCCATTGCATCCTCACAATTCTGGGTGGGAAGGCTGCATTTCTCAGCTGCATTTGAAGGAGGCTTTGACATGGGACGGCCTTGGTTGCACCGATGTGACGCAGTCGGTCTTCATATGTAGCCTTCGAAGGCTGCAGCCCTGAACTGAGACACAGCTCACGCCTCCAGTTAACAGACTGACGCCATCATGACATCGGCCCTATTAGGGTCTGTTTCCACATTCATCTTCAAAGCATTAGCATTAGCATTAGCATAGTATTAATTCAGGAAAACAAACCAAATCCATGTTTGACAAACATGAATTTTTACAATTTCTTGTGACAAATTATTTTCCACCATGTTTGTAAGTTACTTTAGCCTGACTAAATATTGAGATTTATCTGGAGACACAACTTTTATTTCCGACCACATGTAGATGGTTAGAAGAAGTACAGCATTTGGCCTGTAGTGCTTTTTATCCAGAAAACAGCTGCTCCTTGCTTTCATTTATTTACACGCAGGACTTTTTTCTCCAATATGGCGGCAACGTTGACGATTTAGCAGCCAATGAGGCAGCTGTGTTTCTATCTAGTCACCACTCTGCTGTTGTGTGTAACAACCAGCCTGACCCTGACCTTTTTCCATGTATTCACCGTCATGGCTCTGAAGTCACTCTTTAAGACACTGAACAGGAAACTGTCTTCTGTCTGTGTGTCTGATGCTGTGACGTGGGTTGCATGTTTGTGGCTGCACAAACTGATGGGATGATAAATGTAGAAACAGATATCTGTCTTCCTGTCCTCACTTATATCTTGTGTGTGGTGGTGTTTTTCTTTGTTCATGAGGTCCCAACACATTAAACTCTGTGTGCACAGGGACACTGTCTTTGTTAAACATATAAAACTGTGTTTGTGAATGCATCTGTTACATGAAGATCTGTGGGGCTGGGCCTCACTTCCTGCCGTACAGTCAGATATAAATGAATGTAGAAATCAACCGACTTCTGCCTGTCAACGAGAACAACAGCAGTTTCTGAGATTCTCTTCTCTCTGCAGGACGGCGTGCAGGACAGTCACCGCATCCCCCCGTCCCCAGTGGTCCACGTCAGAGGGCTCTGTGACGCCGTGGTGGAGGCCGATCTGGTGGAGGCTCTCGACAAGTTCGGCAACATCTGGTAACATTTTATCTCCAAAATACTGCCTCCATACATTTCTGTGTGCACATATTATTTTCAGTGTTCTGTCACACACAGGCCAAAGATTTAATGTTTTAATGCGTCTCAGCTGCTCTGAGGTCAGAACCATCGTGAGTTTATGATGCACATCATCACTGTTGTTTCCTCCATCACTGCTCCATCTTGTTTCAGCGTCAGCATCATTATTGTTACCAGCTCGTCAAACACTGATCCTCAGTCAGCGGCCCTCAGCAGCAGAGCCTGACGCGCACAGACACAATTAGCAGGGGTATGGGACACACTGGACGGCGGCATGTTTATGATCCTGACACAAATGTGGACAAGATCCAAAACCTGATCAAATCTTATGGTTGAAACTTGTTTATGGTTATTGTTTGTTGTTTGATATGGCAACACATTTGACCAACTTCAGCAACAGCAACAAGATAAGACATTGTTAATTAGGAAGTACTTATTTGAGGACATTGGGACGTAATCATTTTATCATCGCAGTATTAGGAAGGGACATTCTTGGCTTGAAGTACGGAGCAGGAAAAATGTTTACAGAGTTACAAGATGAACTCTTCACAAGGTTTTTAATTGTGTTGCACTGTTTGTGATTTTGTTTTTGCACGGCCGTGTTCAGGCGTTGAAATGAAGCGGCCAGAGGCCTTGTGTTTTTGGGTTGTTCGTCTGTATGTCTGTCCCATCCTGGGAATTTCTTTATATTTGGCACAAATGTCCCCCTGGACTCAACAATAAAGTGATTCGATTTTTTTGGCTCAAAAGCCAAAGATCAAGGTCACTGTGACCTTGTCTGTCTAATTTTTGTGAATGCGATATCTCAAGAAAGGCTTAAGGGTATGCCTTTAAATTTGGCACCAACGTCCACTTGGACTGAAGAATACACAGATTAGTATTTTTGGTCAAAGGTCAGTGTGACCTCACAAAACATGTTTTTGGCCACAACTTAAGAAATTATACACTAATTATGACAAAACACAAATGTCTAACAGGATAAAATAATGAAGGTCAAAAGGTCAAAGGTCAGCTTGACTGTGACATCATCATGTTTTAACGTCATATCTCAGGAACAGAAGGGGAGACATTTGGTCAGATACTGAATTGGTGACTCTAATCTTGACACTGTGCTGATTGTATAGATCTTCTGTGTGTGAAGCATCCATGTTTTCACTGACATGATGGAGACTGTCAGAGACACTGGACTGGTGGGCGGAGTCATACAACCACAGGGTGGACTGGTGGGTGGAGTCACACAACCACAGGGTGGACTGGTGGGTGGAGTCATACAACCACAGGGTGGACTGGTGGGTGGAGTCACACAACCACAGGGTGGACTGGTGGGCGGAGTCATACAACCACAGGGTGGACTGGTGGGTGGAGTCATACAACCACAGGGTGGACTGGTGGGTGGAGTCACACAACCACAGGGTGGACTGGTGGGTGGAGTCACACAACCACAGGGTGGACTGGTGGGTGGAGTCATACAACCACAGGGTGGACTGGTGGGCGGAGTCACACAACCACAGGGTGGACTGGTGGGTGGAGTCATACAACCACAGGGTGGACTGGTGGGTGGAGTCACACAACCACAGGGTGGACTGGTGGGCGGGGTCACACAACCACAGGGTGGACTGGTGGGTGGAGTCACACAACCACAGGGTGGACTGGTGGGTGGAGTCACACAACCACAGGGTGGACTGGTGGGTGGAGTCATCCAACCACAGGGTGGACTTAACAGCCGCTTCGACCTGAAGCTCCGTCCCACACAAAGACAAAGCA